>CM021322.1:1874272-1891329 GCA_010645155.1 Tigriopus japonicus
TCTTCTTCCTCTTCATCCTCATCGTCACCCTCGTCTTCTTTATACTTCGCGGAGTCCTCATCCAAGGTACGCCCGTCAAAGCCCATTATCTTGGCAATTGAGAAGCCCAATTTGACCTCCTGAGATCGAGGAGAGGGTGATGAGGGGGATGCTGAAGGGTTTTCGTCCTCATGATTGGATTCGGAATGGACATCTTGGGAAATGTCGTTCGCCTTGGTTGCGATATCTGTGTTCTCGATCTTGATTTCAGGGGCGATTTTGTCCTGACCAAACATTCTGCAAAACAGGTACTTCATGTATGTTTGATCTGTCACATAATTCAGGTCTAGCTTCTTTTGAAATTCAAATTTTACGTGTCGTTACTCGTGCCTTGAAAATAACAAATTAACATCTGTAGGAGCCAAACTATTGCATGTTCGTTTTCGAAATGCCACAGCATGGATTAATTATTGACATGGTTGCTCTCCCCTTTTCTTACAATTCCAGTTCCACGAACACAAATAGATATTCCGACTTTTTTGCTGGAATCGATTTATCATTTCATGGTAACCAACACTCTCTGACCTGTACTTGGAACAGCAAGCATCTATTCATATCCTTCCTTGACATCAAAGCTATCCCAAAGAAACAAAAAATCTAACCCTTTAAAGAGCGAGGGTGTGGTCCACGATTGAAGGGAAAAAATCATCCCGTGCCTCTTGCGGTTAAATCTACATCATATGATCAAGGCAAGCAATAATTTAGTGCCTCCCAGTCATTCTGTTGGTATGACAACACCCTTTACAGTATTTATCTTTCTCCTCCTCCAAAACATAGGGAGAGAAAAGAAAGAAAGAAAGACAAGGGTAAACTTGCGCCGTGAATGAGGCAAAGTGGATCACGAGTCTTGTCATAAAAATTGGAAAGGTTTTTGTTTTTTCCCTCCCTGAACCTTCCACCTGGCATGCCGGCCAAACGCCAAATTATGGCCTAATGGCTCTACTATGACTAATTGGGTGTAATTTCCTAGGTCATTAACATGGGCTCTTTAATCATGGGCTTCCCAATGTTTGCTCTTGCTTCCGATACATCAAATCATCAGCTTGTCAACAGTTTTTCCCGTCCCAAATTCACGCCTAGAATGGTCGAGTAGATGTAGAGTACTACATATGGAAGAGTTTGAATAATCCCTCCAATTCAAAGGCGTCTTTGGCACCTAATTAGTTGGCGAGTCCCGAGAGAAAACATAACAATATTCAATGAGCGGTCCCAGGATAGACGGAAGAAGGTGCTTTGAATAGGACCTAACCCACCAATGAGCGTTCCAACCAGGAGAGAGATCTCCCCAGGGGGAAACCAATTATTGTGCTCATTTCTCTACGGGGAAGATTGTGTTTGCTCTGGCTCAGAAGTGTTATTGACGATGGCTTTTCATCTCGACCCAACCTCAACTTTGCAATCTCGGTCGACGTCGTTGTCACCGGAAACTGGAACATTCAACCGCAGGGAAATTCGATCGACTCTTAGAAATTGCTACTATTTGAAGACCTCCCTCCCTCCTAAGGTGCAGTGGATCAACGCTTTAGTTCCAATCTCAACGCGCTCCAGAGCCCCTCGTCATATTTTCAATGACATTCCAGGGATGATTTGGTAGCCGGGTGCTCATTGTTGGGAGGTGTTAAAAGCAGTTTCTAGAGATTTTTTTCCTCTCCTCCTTCTCTTCTGTGGAACCCCACTGAACCAAATACCAGTAGTCTTTCAGCGCATCCGTTCAGTCACGAGGCAGTCTCCTTCCCTGTATGTAAGCTAGCTAGCTTGGTTATCCGCTTTTCTCTTTTCGAGCTTGCTTTGCTTCGCTTTTCCTAACCAGTAGAAATAGGTCTCTCTGCTTCTCTCGCTCCCGTCAAGCGCAAAAACTGCCCCCATAAGAAAAAAATGTTGTTCCGTTGCTGGGAACCAATGAGAAGCTTTCAAACATTTCTTCCATATGGATTGCCAAAATCGAAAAAATACCAATATGACTACTTCTCCTTTGTCCATTTTCAATGTAATAGAGTTTGGCACCAGGAGGCGCTTAAGTTGGAAATGGCTTTTTGAATAAGGACTGATGTGGCGGAGCAATAATTTGTAGTAGCCATGGCAGGTTGGATCATAAATTTCTCTTGGCCCTCTTTGTTGCTTTGGACATGGTAGCTAATGTTCCCAAATGCATTATTGGTGCATTCCCACGTTCCATTTGACATAATGGTGTTACGACTTAATTTTAATGATGATTGTTCCCAAATGTCAAAAGGGGATCCGTAACTAATTTCGAGCTATTCAAAAAACACCAGACAGAGTGGCATCAAACATGATAGCCTGGATCGTTCTTCTTGATCCAAGCAGGAGCTTACATTTCTCCATTTGGATGGTGAAGAAGATCCAATGTTTATCCAATGAACCTCTGATTCAAGCCAAATAGGCAATGAATAATATTGTGCCAGAAAAGAGAACGTTATGAACAGACCACATCTCCAAAGGAATACATAAATCCAATTCCTTAGAACTACGGAAAGCACGAAAGGTTTCTTATGGCCTAAGTGATTTAATTGCCAGATATTCCTTGATGACATGAATTTCTCAAATTTTGATTTCTTAGTATATTAGGGTCAATATTTTGATGAAGCACTCTTGTTTGCTGTTGTTAATAGGGGCGAAGTTGAGCTGAAGACGTTTATTTTACATTTCAAAGACACTTTGACATGAAGAGGTGATGCCGGTGTAATACGATATTATAACACTTCAAACATATTTTATTTACAAACTTTGAGAAAAAAACGTAATTGTTTTTTCTCAAGATCTTCAACAGAAAAAATACCCTAACAAAAAATATAACTGGAGGCTTATGAATCTAAAGTGGAAAAGTCTATACTTCTACTTTTTAGTACTATAGCTAATTTGTTTTGTCTGGGTAAAGGTCACAAACTACCCCCAGACTTCTCAATTCTAGCTAAGCCGGCAGACCGCCGTGACAGTGCGGAGATCCGTGACCTCTAGATGACGTAGGCTGTATTTTCTGAATTGACTCTGAGAATCGAACTTCAAAAAGGATATTTGCGTTACAAACACGGTGGCGCACTCTATGACGTTCCTTATGAAACAATCATTTTTACCAATGTTGTTAGGTAATCCCTCATAGAGGGCGGTTTTGTCGACGTCAAAATTGAGATATCTCTATTTTATTTATCTATGGTAAAGGTGCACTTCAAACATTCTTCCAAAATCGACTTCAAGCGCATTCAAGGGCATTATCTAACTAATTTCTTGGCTAAGAACCTGTTTCGTAGAATCTACTACTCATAAAGCGTCATTTTAAAAGCCTGAGTAAAGGAGCCAAGAATGGTGTAAATCCTTGAAGCATGCATCCCCAAACAAAATATATGACCTTATACATAAATTGTATTGAGTCCATCGTTTTTGCTATTTTAGATAAAAGGAGACCTCTAAAAGTAGAAACAAGGCAAAACGAACTCAAAGGAGCCAGCCTCAGTTTAACAGACCTCAGTTCAACTGCATGGGAAAAAATGAAACACTCGGCTTCAAAGGCAGTTCCCTCCAATCTTAATATTGGTTAAATAATAAATAATTAACTTAATATAATCTATATATAAATACAACGATTTTCGTCATGAATGATCAATGTTGAAAGTTGTGATACTAACCATAGCTTAAATATAAATGAAGTCCATCACGTTAATTTTCTAGATCAGGTTTAACCAGAAATACTGTAATTGTTATTCCGCCAAAGTGACCATGAATTTATGAATTAGCTAATTTCTGCAGTCATAGATGTCTCTCTGACGGACCCAGAAATAATATTTGGAATTGTCCGAGGATGACTTTACTGAATTGGACAATGATGCATGCACTCAATTTCACTTGTTTGACAACATTGGTATTGGTCATGTACAAACCGGGCACACAACATTTGTGGCCCGGTTTGTGCATGGTTGTTGCACAAGAAAGTGTCAAATAAACCATCAGGATGGGATGTTTCAATTGAAAAGCCAATGTTAATTTTCCTCCTTCTCAACAAGAAAGTATATATGGAAGATATTGTCTCTAAGTTTGATCTCATCACTTGATCTTCTTGCAGTGCATGGGACAGAAGAAAACATCAGCAGTTTTATGCTTTATGATGATGAAAGTAGTATATTAGTGCTTATAGAACATCTTTACTGTTCTTGCCACACTGAAGAAATTTGTCAAAAGTGTTTTCATTAATGACTATGTCCTGAAAGAGATTGTGTGAGGATCTCAATAGAGATCCTCAGACTTGCATGTCTTGAAAACAAAGGAATAGAAGAAACTTGATATTGTTCCTCAAAGGAAAGAATGCCTAAGAGCAGGGGTGTGCAAACCCTGGTCCGCGGGCCAAATGTGGCCCGCGAGCTGATTTCCGTGGCCCGCGAGAGGATCTGTCATTTTCAATACGTAGACTGTGGCCCGCATGATTTTGGCATAGCCCGTGAATTTTATACTAGATATTATTTGCCGTTTTGGATGGTGTGGCCCGCGAGCGCCAACGGTCCGATTAATTTGGCCCACTGCTAAATAAGTTTGCACACCCCTGCCTTAGAGCAATCCCAAGCTTTGAACAAAAAGTTGACAATAATTTTCTGAAAGCAATTTAGTGGATCAGGGATTTGAATGAATATATTTTGCTCAACATAGTCAACCAAAACATATCCAATACCTAAGGAGACGTCTATTGGGCATTAAATAATTGGTTATTGATTTTTTGTAAGCTTTTGTTTCATAAGTCAGGGAAATAAAGCGTTATTTATCCAACTTTTATAGTATTTCTTCATTAACAGGAGAGATGGTTGTTGCGCAGTTGATAAACGCGCGACCGAGTTGTTCTTGGATTTATGGGTTGGATCACAGAGGCTAGTTTTCTGGCGCAAAGGATTAAGATCGTTCTTAATCGATCTTAACTCGATTGGATCTCCTGGGCTGGGCCCCTGTCGAAATGGTCAAAATTGTGTAACAAAACCAAATGCACATGTAACAATCCAATGAGGCAAGTCCTCGCAATAAAGATTATTATTAACTCCACGTTGCCAAGCAACAAAACTAACACTAACATGGTAACGGGCCCTCGTTTGATCGCATTCCACGTAATACCGTCTTCTTTGAATTGTTTAAGGGAACTGGTTCAAACCAATTGCACCTATGTTTTGCACAGGCAGTTTTTGTTCTGTATACCTGTCTTTACCAAAAAAATTTAGTGTTGTCGATTTGGTACGTTTTTCTTGCTTTTGTAAGCACGGGTTGAACATTTTGAGAAAATTTTGCGGCAAAAAATGCAAAATAAACAGTTTGTGCATGCCAAAGTAGAGTCGCAAGTAAGCTGACACGGCTAATGAGAGAAACAATTACAAAAAGAGACAATCACTCATGAATAGGGTTGAATATTGTAGGTTAACTTTATTGGCAAATTATAACATAATTAGGTTGCCCAAACTTACGTTTTAGGTTTTTTAGCTTGAATATTGAACAGATTACAACTTTTACAGAGACCAAATTTAACTTTTTATTAATTGCTCTACAGCAGTTTACTCTTTGCACCTAAAGCAGTTGAGCAGAGAAAGAAGCAATGAAAAAAATATTTGGCAGTGGGGGGAAAGTGGTAGAAAATGGCAGTATAGAAAAGTTTGTGACAATGAAATTCGA
Organism: Tigriopus japonicus; assembly: GCA_010645155.1. Classification (NCBI taxonomy): domain Eukaryota; kingdom Metazoa; phylum Arthropoda; class Copepoda; order Harpacticoida; family Harpacticidae; genus Tigriopus; species Tigriopus japonicus. The sequence goes on from CM021322.1 coordinate 1,879,967, forward strand.
AAAGTGGCAGAAAGTGGCAGTTCAGGAAAAAAAATCAACAAAAAACGACATCGAAAATTCTCGGTTTTAAAAAGAAATTGGAAATTTTCGACCTAAGAAATGAGATCAAAAATTTTCGCCCTAAAAAAACAAGATGAAATGATTGAAAACGAGAAAATTTTCTCTCAAAAGTAGCAGAATGTGGCGATATGTGACATCAAAAATCTATTGAGCGCCCGTCATTGGCAGTATTTGAAACAACTTTTGGCAGTGTCGGTCTGAAACCACCTGCTAACGTTGAATTGGCATGTTGATGGGATGAAAAATATTGTGTCTCCCACTTCTCTTCTTTCTTCCTTTGTTTTGTTATTTTTAAAGACACTGGAGTTAGGAATCTTATTGTATCGTATAGTGTATTTCAGGAATATTTTGTTTAGGGCAAATGACTCTAGGATAAGACAAAAACTAATATAAGGTTAAAAACTTTGTTTTAGATAAAAATGGCCCAAAAGAGCGTTTTAGGTTAAAACCTAGGTTGTTAGGTAAAACCTACAATATTCAGCCTACTCATGAATAATATTAGAAATTAATTTTTGAGACTGTAATTTATCAAAAAAAAGGGGAAAACACAAATAAAACTGGCGATAATAAATGGTTAATAGGGCAATTGAAGTGTAGCTTTGTTGTGCCTTTTCATGAAGCGAGAGTGTTGACAACCGTCAATATGTCATGGTGTGCATGCTCTTGCAAAGAGGCAAAATTTGGCATAATTCAAGACTTTGTGCAAAATATGTTGCATTGACTAGTTGCAGCAATGTAAGAATGGTTAAGCGACACCAAATGAGACATTCTGTTTCAAATTTGGCACATTTGCTTGAGTTATTCGGAGTTTTGTCTTTCTCCAAGTGCATGCACGGTGTGCTCCATGAATAGGCACAACAATGCCATACTCCCATTGCCCTATAGAGGGGACTCGGATCAAAACATTGTGGTTCACGAGATGATGGATGACTTTCTCTTTACTCAGCAATTTTAGCATCCACGCTAGCTTCCTTTGACAAAAAATCACGGCTCTGGAATGAAGGATTCGGCAGTCTGGACGTGCTTCTTTGTGGCCTCCACCTCTCCCAACTCCCACTTCTTTGTGGCATCCAAGTCGTCCCACTTGCACTTCTTGCTTGCTATCTTAGTTTCAAGTGCATTTAGTTTGTCGGAGTCATACATCTTGTTCGACTATATTCAGATACACAGGTTTAAAAGGATGGAAGACGACAATCTATATTACTTTGATCGAGAGATCAGATGCTGGAGCCAATTGCTTTTGAAATGTCATTAATTAAGATTTCATTGGTCTAAAAACTAATCAAATATAATCATAATTGATCAGTGAAATCCATCGTCTCAGAACTTGATAACGAGGGAAATTTAACTTTTGTAATTGAAAAATCACAAAAATAAGGCTAATAGGGTAAAGAACGCCAAAATGTAATCAAGAGTTACTTTGAGTCAAATGTAATAAATTACAATTATCATGACATTGAAATGCAACTACAATCACGTAATTGTAATTGAAATTACAATTACATCACAGGTCTGGTCAGAAGTCGAGCATTCAAATGAGACGGTTGATTCGGGGACAATGATGCAGGCAATGTTGTGGGTAGTGTTTCAGAGTGTTTGAAGGATGTAAGGTTTGTACGACAGTGGGCCTTTGCTGCCACAATGTGAACTAATTATATCGGTGGAACAATTTCCCCCATAAGTGGAGACAAACAAAAGGGAGGTAAAAACTCAAAGTCAATCACATATTGGATCATAAAATTCATTTGCAATTTTTCTAGCTCTGCCTCAAATCCCATTGGTGGATAATCTTCTCTTATGGATTCTGTATAATAAATGGAGGACAACAAATTCAAAATAACAGTTTCAGATGCAACAAACCGTATCTTTTTGTTTGGCCAGAAGACACAACAGGGTGTTGCTTGAGCCAACCCTGCAAAGTACATTGATGTTCCTTGGAAAATTTGGACTGATTCACGCAACGATTTTTCAGCTATTGTCTGGCAAAAAAACGAGTATCTCGCATCTATACATATCTAAGGGTCAGACAAATTCAGCTAGGGATTCTTGGGGCCAAATAACTAGAGCTGGGTCAGACTTGAGGCTTTGTCATTCACAGGTTTGATTTTTTATATGAGGGAAAAGTTCTTTCGTAGTTAGATGCCAGGTTGTGAACAAACCAAATAATTAATCAAGCTCGCGAATATTCAATAATTTTTTATCAAGTTTGTTGAAGAGCTAGCCTAGGCTAGGCTAGGCGACACATCCCTAGCCATTTGGCCCCAAGAATCCCTAGCTGAATTCGTCTGACCGAACTAATCCATTAAGAGCACTAATTTAAATGGCTCCAGTATATCAAAGCACAATATTCGGATGTTTAGGGAAGCTCTTTGTTTGTTGCTACCACGACGAAGTGTTGCGGGATTTATGCTTCAAACTAGTTTTAATGTCAGTCTCAGACTGACCTCAACAGCTAAGCGAGCTCAATCTGTCTGAAAATTTCTTACCCAACACAAGTTTGGATTATCCCAAGCAACACTGGGCACGACTTTTGTCATAAATGACCAATAAACAAGCCTTTCAAAGGTCTGAATAAATAGCCGTGCACTGTTCCAACACCGCTCGACTACGTACATCATGCCTGATGGAGGAACTCGCAGAGAATGTTGGTTAGTAACATTATCTTAGAAAACTTTTATTTCTACTCAATGGCCTTCCAGACTCTCAATTCAACTAAGTTGTAGATCCAAGATCGCCAAATATAAATAAAGGAAAAAGTGAACGCAAAATATACCAAACAGATTGCGGTCATGGTCAAGCATAATCTTAGTGCATCATAAATTGCGCTTAAAATGCGGCATATGAAGTAAGACTATACTCTGATGGCTATTGATATACTGGTATATATGGTTGGTGTATTCAAACCATTTGAATTAGTGCACTTGGTTAATTCCAATAAGTGTAACATCCAACCTTAACATATAGTGTTGGCGGGGTTTTTTTTTGGAAAATGTGTTGTAAAGTTAGCAAAAAAATTATCTACTTGCAAATATTTTCCAAGAGGCCGTCATCCATAAATCTTAGAAGACAGGAGCTGGGCCCATGCAAAAAGGTCTAACCCATAAAGCATTGGAATTTTGCTGACTCATCTTTGCTTTTTCCATTCCTACCTCTAATTCTGATTCTAAAGACCCCTGGAGAAGTGGACAAACTTCGGAGTTGTTTAGCTGAGTTTATATACCCTGTGATAACTTGAGTTGTTAAAGAAATTTTACGTTACCACACGCCGTTGGTTTCATTTGCAAACACGAAAGTACGTAAGTTGCCACAAGAAATCGTTCAAAGAAAGCTAAGCTTGTAAACCCCGTCGCAAAACTCTTTCATAACTTTTACCACAGGATTTTTTATCCTAACTTATGTACTTTCGAGTTTGCAATTGAAGTCAATGGCGTGTGGTAGCGAAAAATTTCTGTCACAACTCAATTTGTCACAGGGTATATAAACTCAGTATGACTAAACTTGTTTAACAGCCACTACAGCACACAGTCGATTCAGCTCACTTTGATAACAGCCTGGCAAGTCTTGTTTGAGTCATCTTAGAAACACTTGGCAAGGAGCTAACGAGGTGATCTACTTTTAAGGTGATCAAACTGAGTTAACATCATGAAAAACAAGAATTTTTTATTAGGACTGCAGGAAATGATGACACGCTGTTTTATATCTTGTTCAAAAGTTTATCGTTGAATTAATTTTCTTTGGTGATTTTAAATTGTTCGTTATGGTTGGCAGGTTCTAACCAATGAAAGCACAAATTGAATTGAGCACTTTTTGAGCCCCCTCTATCATACCTCTGGGTAACCAAGACGAGTCATAAATTCGTTTGTAATCAAGGATTTTTTTCAGGTATCCTTGGTCCAAGGGCGTAATTAATTAGTGTTGTAGATATTTTCATTTCTGGAGAAACCCGGGGAAGAAGTCTTAAAAATGAACATTGAGCTTAAAAATTTCTCGTAACCAATCATTCGCCCTTATTTCGGGCTTTGAGTATATGCAGTAGATCATAATGTCGTTCTCTCCATACATGACAGTGCAAGAAGCATTGGATTTCATTCAAATATTATTTACGTAAATGAGGAAGGGTCCAAGATAAGGCAACCATTCTTCTGAAAGTGGGGCAGTCCAAAAAAAACTATATCATTTATAATACAATGCTGAAAATAATCTGAACTTCGTTGTTATTGAGTGATTACAATATGCTGTTTGAAAAGTCAAAACTTGGAATCAAGTAAAAAACTTTTCCCAAAAAATGATGTTAGCCGCTCATAGTATAAATACGTTTTTAGGTGCTTTCTAGACCAGAAGTAGAAATGCAAACTAATTTATTGAAAATCCACTCGACAATATGTATTTTTCAATCTTTAAATACATTTGAAGAACATACTTTAAGTGCACATTTTGAATCATAGCTCTTGCAATTGTTATTGAGGCTTAGATAAATTCCTTACCTTTCAACTTGATGAGGGCACCTTCTTCCGGGATGAGATTGAATTCTGTCCCTCTGAAGGATGTCGAATGAAAGACGACAAGTCCTTGTCTTAAGGTTCGCCGATGCCCATTGTCCATTTTTTGTCCATGTTGGCGCTGCTTGCTTCCTTGCTTGCCTGTTAGAGATGACAACGAGCTGGAGATGTGAGGTGTCAAAACCAGAGAAAGGGCCAAAGCCAGAACAACCTCAAGATGACGAACAACGAACAAACCCTAACAACTCGACGCACTTTAGCCTCACTCGACCATCACGCTCGTGGATGGCACTTTGTTGAGCCCCCACCCACCCACTCTAAAGAAGCATTCGTCAAAGCTGGCAGCCGAGGAGGATCAGACAACACAAAGGCTCATTCCCAAGAAATCACTTGCCTCTGGTCCTCACACCACTGTTCTTGGAGATCTGTCTCTGCCTTATCGCTGGAGGCTAGAAAGTCAAGGAGAAGTGGGAATGCAATGATGCTTCCATCTCCTCATTCCAACAACGCCCCTCCCCTTGTTCAACTTTTTTGTCCAGCCACTATTCTATGATGAACAGTACGGATTGTGAGTGACCCCAATTTGTACTCATGAACACGCCTAGGTCGAGATGAAGAGGCTCACTCTCTCAGATGCTTGAAATCTTTATCAGATCAAAAGAGAATACCAACTGAGTGCTTGATTCCCATATCAAAGGACTTGCTTGCCTGTTCCAAAAAGCCTAAAAGGGCATACGGCTTCTGTACTTTTTCCATTTTACGACGCTTTAAAGAGCCCCTTTCCTGCTCTTTTGGTTCAGGAGAGAGAGAAAGAGGGCCAGAACCCCAGCAGACGTCGTTGGTCTCTTTTTCGCCGTGCATTTCGTTGCTTTCGTTGGTTCTTCGCCTTTTGGCGCCCCTTCCTTCGCGCCCGGTTTTTGGCTGGTCGCTCAACGGCGATGAGCGCGCCGCTCGGCCAATCACAAGACAGGATTTTGGCGAAAAGACGCGCCGTGAGCAGAAAAGGATCGCGAGGCGTGGAGCGTGAATGAAAGAAATGGTACCGAGAGAATCCCTCATTGCTCATTGAACTGGCGATAATTGAAATTGTACGGTTGTTGTTGAGCATTTTGGCAGTGGAAAATCCTGCAGAGAGTCCAACCTTGACAATGGCACAAATGGACAAAGCACTCAAGAGTCTTTTAGATCCAAATTTACTCATACTGTATAGTAGGTAGTGCATATGTGAGCTCGAGCTCATGAGGAGAGACCCCTTGAACCAAATGAGCTCATCCCGTGTTCACTCAGGCTTGAAGGCACAATATTGAGACTGTGCATGCAAACAAGGAGAACAAGTAATAAGGGAACTACCCAAATTACAAGCCATGTTTTGCGTCCTTTTGAATGACATTGCAAGGTAATTGATATAATAAGAGGTCGTCCATGGAACCAGCAACTTTGCCCATCAACATGGACGAGGGGAGGAAACGAGCCTCTTGGAATTGGCCTTCAATGCAGGTGAAGATGACAGGTCCAATTATTTTCATCCGGCTATTTAGCATGTCCAAGATTCGTATCCAAGAAAGAAGTTGGATGTCATGGTGACATGTGGGTTCTATGGGCGTGATGCTATTCTGGCAGATAATCGAAAAGCAATGTGTGAGTGGTTGCTGGTGGTTTGCGGTGATCGCCATTCAAAAACCAATCTATGTGGAAAAGTGGGGAACTTTAGCGGAGTCGAGGGAGATCCATAGTTTGGGAGGCAGGAGAGTGTGCTTGCTTGCTTGCTCCTCATCTCTCCATCACATCACATCATCCAGTTTGGTGTCCCTTTATTTGTTTTTCCACGAGAGAGGACATTCAAGCACCCGAAAGCTTTTCCAATCTGACATCCCAAAGCGAAAAGTCTGTCGCTACTGAATTGACTGCCCTGTATCTTGGTCGGTAGTCTGACTAGTCTCTAACGTGGTTTCAAAGAAGGTGTGGTAACAAACGATGGACTTGGAACTTTGAGTAGTTACTTATTCTTCCTTTTCCCATGATGGTCCTGATATTGATCTTACCTTTTGGTGACGAGGATTTCGTTTCTCTGAGCCATGGTTTCTGGCAAATCAAAGGGCATTTAGACGAGATATGAGCCTCGAATCTCAGGATTGAGATTGGGGATGAAAAGAGCCTTTCAACTGTTGGATAGGATTGGAAGAAGTGCTACCTACGACATCATAGCGTACAAACGTGGATCGGAAAAGAGCAGGGTTCCGTGTCTTCTTCTGTGAAGATGTAGTTTAGTACAAAGCTCATTGATCACAAAAAAATCTTAGATAAGCAGTTTATCGGACCCACTGTGGCATTCTAGGCACCAGACACGCTTTAGCAACATTTTTGACCTTTATCAGTCGGGACTTACTGTTTTATGAAATGCTCTTCGTAAGTTTGGTTTCTTTTTTTTAGTTCGTATTCTATGCCTTGTATTTGAAACAGTACGGATAAGAACACAAATGAGAATTTTAGCACCTAAAACTTTGGCAGTGAAATGCTGAAAAATAACATTAGATATAAAAATTCGTGCTTGTGAATGTTTATCTGCGCCAAGGCACACAAGACTTTCAATGTCATTTTCCATGCCAGAGTGTCAAAATGAAGATATTTTTTTAAGGTGTGCATTTTAAATGAGCTCAAATAAATATATCAATTAGTGGTCTTAAGGGATTTTATGTAGTTTTTTGAGTTAACTTAAAACGTACACAAAGGTCACAGTAAAAAGGTCACAATGTAAAACGGTCACAATAAAAAGGTCACGGTAAAAAGGCCACTTTTCCATGGGATGATTGTATCCCACCCGTGGTATCTTAGAAGCCGATCAAGATAGGCAAATCTTGAAAAAGAGTACAATTTTTTCTCTAAGTTGTAAGGGAACATACTCCTTCGGATCCGGGGCGGATTGGGACCATTGTTTGAAAAATTGAATAGTGTTGGGAATACTTAGTGTTGACTATACTAATGAGACCTTTGTCCAAGAAAGATTACCATTAGACCAGTTAAATGAATAAATAACTGTTTTTCATTCAGTCAATTAACTGGTAATCATTGGCCTATATCAGTTAATTTCAATATACTGTAAAAATATAAAAATGGCTTGTTTCTCTAAACTTTTATAGACCAAAATATTCAATTTATATACAACTATACCAAATTTAACGTTTGGCCGTTAATTTTAAATACCTGGTGCTCAAAATGGATAAGGTATCCTGTAGACTTGTAAACCGCTTCTGATCGACCCAAAATGAGTTTTTCTAAGTGTGACTATCACAATAGAATATTGTAACATCTTTCTCATGAAATCAGATGTTATTTTTGACCATGATGCCTTTTTGGTGAAAATTGAAAAACTCTCCAAGAGACAGGAGGCCACATTGCCAAAAGAGTGGGGTGGTGAAGGATGTCATATGCCTTACTACCTAGTGCGTGAAAAAAAATGTTTCTTTTCCGATGCCCCATCAATTCCTAAACACCCTGTGCTCGTAGCTCACCTTTAAGTTTTCTTCAAGGGATTACCTTGAGCACGATTTGCTGGCCCAAAAGCGTCATTCAAAAGGAACCAAAGCTTGCCTTGTGATTCGTGCAAAAAGTCTTTTGACCCGCTGCCCATTATGATATAAGTAGGTTCATACCCTCCCCCATTTTTTTAAGAAGAAGACGAGGGAAAGACGACATTATGGTTGTCAAACGATTGTTTTGGTCAGTAGGGTTCCGATCATTACGAGAAATGATAGGTTTGGCAATTGGAATTGATCTTTGGAGTGGAAAAACAACAATGAGAAAAAATCTGATTGAACAATGGAGATGAAGAAGATGCTCAGGAATCAATAACATGTCATTAGGTTCTCTCAGCCTTTCACTTCATTGGCTCCATTCAAACAAAACCAATCTCCAGTTTCTCTTACAATGACACGCTGATTTGAATCTTTTTACATGTTGATCAGTGGCCTTGAATTGGCCAGATAACTGGTAAGAGATTCATCCTTTCATGCAAATGCTTAAATTCTTTTTTGTGAACAAGAGAATACCAATTTAGAAAGCCCGAAAGGTTGAAGTGATGGCATGGAGCCACTCAGATCGTATGGAAGAGGTTGGATTGCAAATGGAGGCAATTATAGCTCGTATGCTATGATGGCAAAGCTCGATAGTTGACTTGCAAGTTTATTTCAGAGTGTGCTTGCCTGATTTTCTCCATCGATTTGGCTTTTCTCGAATGTGACAATCCGTTTCGATCTTGAAATTCCCAAACATCTATGATCGTTCACTCGTTCTTTCAAAGCCGTCACCTCCTGATTTTAGCTACCCCACATTTCTCTTTTGTCTCTTCCTCGCACCCTTTTCAACCCCGCACTCAAGAACAGGTCAAAGGGCGTGCAATTTTTGACAGCAAATTCGAAGAAATACTGAAAGGAAGTTTACTTTGAGTTGGTTCGATCAGTGTTAAAGTGTCTGAATGGGAATGCTTCAACGACGCCGGAGAACTTCCCTCTTCGCATGCTTCCAGTCATGCTTCTTGTCGATCAAACCTCATGTTAAGGTCAAATAGTGAGAAGGTTTACTCGAAGTTGACTTGAAGTCAATGCTACTAGCACACCTTGGTGCACGCTTATCATACCAGCTTATGTATAGGATTTTAAAAAAGTATGCACCATGCATTCGTTCATTCGTTCATTCCTGCATGAAAAATTGCTCAACGAAGGACCACTGCCACTGTGAAAATACAGGTGAAAGTGATGCTTTCGTGCAAAATGCATAGTCAATAAATCAAAACTTGCAAAACAGCCTTTTTCGTAGCATCTGAGTCCCAAGAGCGGTCTGTAAAGTGTGAAAACCTTTAAAGTGTTCAAATTCTCACGAGCCAGCTACCTTTGCCGAATAAACCTTTTTCTTGTTTCATCTGCTCGCTATAATATTTTTAAAGAAATCACTTGAACCTTCCGGGCATTCTTAATTGGGCACGGTACTTAAAATGGCTTATTAAGTTTAGATGGAAATTCCCGATTAATTTCTGATTTGACCTTCCTAATGAAAAACCATTCGGAGTGCTGGGGACAACCTTGATTTTTAAGCACCTTTCATAGTAAGGTCTAGATAAAAGGTATACTACAACTGAAAAGCTTTCAAATTAACTAATTTTTAGGAGCCTCGTAGATTAAATGGTTTTTGAAAACTTAGTCAATTCATATTTGGATGTGAAAGTTCGTCAAATTTTGATGAACTGATAGGAAACAAAAGCGGCCGTTCATTGAAAAATACTGTGTGTAATACTTTTGCAAGATGTTTTATGTACTAACATGCCAACAAAAAGATATTGATTCATCCTTTTTTCTAGATCGAACACCAAGATAATATAGAAAAACGAACTCGATTTCAAAATCATTTCAATGTACTCGAATACGATTCTTCCGCATTAGACTCGAGTATTCTATCATGCAGAAAATTAAGAATTAAAGAATAAAGATATCAGGTCGGGGATTGTTCGGAATAAATATCGATGATTAAGAGAGCACTGATCACTGTGTTTCTGTTCATCAGGGGATATTTTCCTCATTGAGGCAATAGCCCAGAAATAGGTGGTGGGCTTTTGTGAGGGCTACCTTCCACTAACCTAGGATTTTCAACTCAAATACGTATTTACACCCCTCTACTTAGCAAGGGAATGAAGGGCAACAAATGATACCCACGGTAATGAAAAAAATCGTATCAAGTTTGCTGAGAAATTCTGACCAAGGAAACTGAATGGAACAACTTTATTTACTGCGTTTTTTCAATATCAGGTTTAGATTAAAAGTTATTCACCTAAAAACCTATTACATTAACACTTTTGAAAATCTAGTCAACACATTTTTAGAGCTGACCAAGGTAGCTTTTGAATTAAAATCAATTGAAAATATGTTGATCAGGCGATGAGTTATTCCAGTTTAACTGGCCCATTTTTTACTTTTACAAAGCGAAAAGTGGTTCAGGGTATATGACAACTCAAATTCCCAATAAAATGATCTAGATTTTCAATCTCGTAAAATATATCAAAAATAAATCGTCTAGTAAGTTTTGTCAAACCAGTTCAAATTAAAAAAAAATATTGTTAGCTAAAACGGCACCTTTATTTGCCAAATTATCTGCTTTTTGTTATCTTTAAGGACACACTGTGTTTTGCAAAAAGAAAGAATATTGGCTTCATGGCATAGAAATAATTGCAACAACAAAGCAAGTTTAATAGCTTTTGCTTTTGGTGAAACCCTTGACATCGTTGCTAGACCCTTTTAGACATTGTAAATGGCCACTTGATCCATTAAGCCAGCCTTGTGCTCTTGCAACAATAAGGACCTAACATTTTCCAAACAATATTTTAAAGATTCTAGTATGTTCCATGGTTTCCAATGAATCATTTAAATTATTCAAAGTGTTTCCCATTCATAGAAATGAAATGGTTTTTAACGTTTCTTTCTGACAACATATGATTTTACATCTCTCATTTTCGAGCAACTAACAAGAGCATATTCAACCATGTGTAAGCAGAGGTATCAAGGCGTAAAATATAAATCGTTTTAAAGTACCTAGAATCATTAAATAGACACTTAGATGAAAAAAAGCTTTTGATGGCCAAAATGGGTTGTGCAACATAGCAGAGTCAACGGCCCTGTTTTAGCGCTAACGGAAAGATTTGAAACGCTTACTTGAAGGAACCTTTGACATGAACCATTGACATGTATTTGACACTAATTGTGATTGAAATCAATTACCTTTTTTGACTCTGTAATTATGATATTAATTGCTTGCATCTCT
>CM021322.1:1892744-2037335 GCA_010645155.1 Tigriopus japonicus
AGATCACTCAAACATCCCCCTGCATGCCTCATTGAAATTAGGTTCAGTTTTAAGATCATCATTGTCATAAAAATATTTCTAGAGCGAAATTCATAATGAAAATCCTTCAAGAGTAACATCGCCTACTGTTGTGGAAATACGAACTGATTACTGAGATAGTGATGAGAAATGCACATTAGTTCAAAAATATTTCATTTCACGTAACAAGAATACGATATACTACTATACTCCAATGGAATATTTGATTATGTAGAAAAAGCTGAAAAAATACCATATCTACAATTATCACGTCTTAGAAGATTCAGAATGAATTAAATTAAAGCTTCAGGGAGCACTGATCTGTTTGTAACGATAGACTTTCTTCATGGCTTCCAAATCAGGTACTCCATTCTTGACAAAACTCATCGGATTGTAGGACGAGATACTTCTCGCCATCACATCCGGTTCGGTCATGTTCAAGCTGACAAGGATTTTGTTTGTGCGAATCCGCTGTGCGTGTCTTACGTGATCCAGAAACTTCACTTCAGGCCAAGCGTACGTCTCACAATCTTGATCGGTTCCATTTTTTAACTGGAAACCCACCATATTGCCATCGCCGTATAGCTTGAATTGACCCTTGATCTTGTAGTTGTTGACCCTTTCGGCGATACATCGCTCCTCAATGCCATTGGTGATGGTGTTCAAAATGGATAATTCGTTGGTCATTTTGGTTTCACCGAATTTACGAACATGGTGTTGAAATTTCGTCAGAAAATGATTGTACAACGTGTAATCCCCAGCGAGATATTCTTTCAAGGCCTCACGTGCCTTTGGTGAAAGGGTTGACTTGGCCGACTCACTTCGGCTGTTGAGTTTGAGGGAGGCCACATCTTTGTAGTCCCAACATAAGAGATCTTTCAAAAGTATCACAGATTCATTGTAATGCTCTGCAATCATGACTAGATCAAAGGTCCGATCTAGTTCATTGATCTTGTCCAAGATGGTTTCTTTGTCATTCAAAAGCGGTCCTGGAACTCCCGAGTCCCATAGCATTTGATTTCGACCCAAATGCGTCACGTACTTCCGATCTTTGAGGGGACCCGTCTTATTGCTTAAAGCATATTCTTCCAGTGTCACTTTGTAGGATTTGGAAAAGTCCACATAGTCCCACATGGAAATAAATAGCTCCACTGGGTCTCTTAAAATGGTGACATATTTGGTACCCGGACCCATAAGCGAGCTCACTTCGTCATAATTCCAAATACCATGGAGGCAATAAAAGTTATAGGTCATATTAACGGCATCCCAAGGGGTGTCCCAAAGGACGGATCGATGAAAAGGTCGGTTACGCCCCACATAATTGCCCACTCGAGGCAAGGCCACATTCAGTTCGTGACCATAGGCATATCGCAGAAAAATGTTTTGCACCGTTGTACTGGCACATTTGTGGGTCTTGAGAAAGGCTACTTTGGTTTCCGCATTGCAGTCCTTATATCCCATAAAAGGTCCACCCACGCGTTTTAAAGGCTTCCTTCAATGAAATAAATAGATTTTCGTTAGTTCATTAAAAAAAACAAGTGGTAGGTTTGGTGATTTTTTAACTTGAACCTATCGAGCAAATTAACAGGAAGATTTACTTCATTACTTCTTCCCTCCCAAGGGATTATAATACTTACTCAAGGAACGAATCTTGCCCAGGATTACTGAGGAAAACAAATGCAAATAAACCAATACAGGCCACAAAGGCTGTGTAGTGTTTCCATCTGGACAACTTGAACATGAGGCTTCGGTGACGAAATTTCCGAAGAAATCGAAACCGGCGAGACGATGCCCCCAACTGCAATGGAATAAGAAGGAGATCACATGAGTTTGTTGCTTTTGAGTGGTATGTGAAGCACTTGCTTTACCATATCGAACAAGAAACACCAATATTTTTATCACAGATAAAGCAAAGTGTTCCTCATTGTCTTCGAAAGACACAACAGATAAGCTGAATGTGTTGCCGAACAAGAGAGCTTGTTGTTCTTTCTCCAAATGAAGTTTATCTTCGCCACAAGAGTTGGAATGTGCGGGTTCCTATATTTAGGCAAGCCCCTATTCTAGGCATTCAAATGAATAATTCAAAGATTTAACGGATTGAAGGGTCCATTTGATGTCATAGGTCAAAATTCAACCCAATATTAATCTGTCTTTGCGAAGGTCAACCCTGATCTAAGATTGAAAGCTCGATAAATTATTCATGGGCAACTACAAATTCAGAAGGAACAAAACTGGGAACATTCATAGCCAAGGACAGGAAGCTTTTTTCAGGTTTAAACTCTTTCACGTTTGCAATTTCGAATATACTCGCCAAATTCTAATTGTGCTTGATAAAGTAGTTTATTTTGTAAATATCCGTAGATGGATAAAGTCCATGATGGGTTTTAAACCACCTATTTTTACACACAAACTGGAGCCTGCAATTAATGGTTCTCCTTCAGCCTCCTTCAGATTTCATAACAATTTATATTTTTTTTTCTGCAAGACAAGTGTTTCAAATCTAGGCATAACATCCAATATTCCAATATTTTTAAAGTGTTTTCTTTTCATAGTTTGTACATTTAAACTCATAATTCCTCTATAAAACTTCAAACATGATATGCACAAAAACAAATTCACAAAAGTCTGTTCAATGAGGTGCGCATAAAAAACTTCTTGAATTTTTGCTACTGCCTTAAATTTCTTGTTATTCCTTTTGTTGAATAGGTTATCAAATTCGAACAAAATTCCTGTCTCTATTCAAAAAATGGAGAAAGTTGAGGGAGGAAGTTTGACCTTAGCAAACATAACAATGCCCTCAATCAACAAAAGGGGATACCAAGGCTTTCTTATTCAAATATTAAGCTGCATTCGTTTTAAATTCCTTCATTGTTAATAATGTTTTAATATATGTTTAATTTAGTAATTGGAATAAAATTGAAACCTTGCTCGCTTTTATTCGTTTCCATCTTAGTCTTTTCTTTCATACTAAAAATGAGAACAGAGCTTTACAAAAGTGCTGGTCAAAACAACACATTTCTTGGAGACACAATTTTGTCCTCTGAGCAAGGACGTGTTCATAGCTCATAGGAAAGGGTAAATTCCTCAAAGGCCAACAAGGCAACAACACCCCAAACACCAACGATCTATCGTTTTGTCTAAATCAGCCATCCATTCTAGACTTTAGGTTGACATGAAGTGCAGATAACTTCTCTTGTCACACAACATACGTTTGTGTGACGTCATCAGACGCTCCTAGAAGTTTGAAAACACGTGGTTTTCTTTTTTGGGCAAGCCAAGAAATAAACGTTTTTAACGAAATAAAGTTATTTTTGACTTCGTTCTGTCAAGCCACTGTACCAGTTAAGATGGATAAAGTCAGACTCTGCCTTTTAAGTTTCGTCCAAGGTTTGACGACGAATTTTGTTGTTAGCTTCTTGTTGACTTTGCAATGAAGGACGGATATGTTTTCTACCTTTCGAAATTCCAACGTTCCTTGATGTCCCGCCAGGTTGGAACTTGGAATGTTGAGTCCATCCAGGTGAGCTTCGAGCTCTCTGTCTGTCCCATAGATCACAAAACTTGAAAAACTGACTCGCAACGTGAATCATATGGAGGATGTCAGAACGAAAGTGTGCAAAATGTTTTAAAAAATGGCAAAGGCATTGGAAGGTTAGAGTGATTAACGTGGCTGAGAGTACTCATACTTTGCCCGCAACTCTTCCCATTTCGGAGCCAAACGAATTTGACATTCCTGTCCATGTTTGACAGGAGAAGTGAAATAGTGGCCGAACTCAGGGAAATGGGGATGGGGAAAATGCGACCGATTCCCCGGGAGGCCAAACAAAAAGTTGACAAGACACCTCTGCTCTCTCGGAATTGAGAACAAGAATCTGACGGAGACAAGAAATGAAAGCCCCGTTCGGTCCAAGCTCGAGGAGGTTGTCGGGAAGCAAAACTGTCATTTGCATCCGACTAAACCCTATGAAACATCCTTGGTGTGGTAGACATTGGTCCCAAAGTCTGAGTTGCGAAAATATATGAGCAATCACACACAATACGACAGAGTTCCCTTGAAAACTTTCTTTCCACTCACGTTTCCAATCAACTTTATGAACATGGCAAAACAAGGCCTTGAGTTCAATTGCACAGTGACTAACGAGGAAAGTGCATTGTTGGGATTCCGCAACGTAACGGTATTTGTTAAATGTTTAGTTCGTGGATTTACGCGGACCGTTCCATGATAAAGAATCCCTGTCCAATATTGTTGAAGTGGCAATGCGTTCAAAGTGAAAAATCGTGACTCGCTAAATCAGGGATCAAGATCTACAGGGAAAGCAAATTTCCGATGTTTGGCTTGACAAGTTTGGGTGTTGACAGTACACGCTTTAATAACCCGGAAAAGTTAGACCTCTTCAACTTGATCGTTGGCCCATTCGAGCAATAAAAAATGCATCAATTTTCCCAAACACATCGAAAAAAAAAGTAATGTACTCTCGATCCATTAAAATTTGATGTAAATATTGTTTGTTTATTTTTTTCCAAATCGAGCACTGAATAACGTGGCCCGGCATGTACGCTTTACTTACCGTAAAGTAGACTTTTGCTCATTTGACAACACTTTCTATTGTGCTGACGATTGCTATTGGCATAATTTTGTTCCATTTACTTCTAAAATAAGCTAGGCCGCACCTAATTGAAAGTGTTTGAATAAACCAAAATCAAGTCAAATTAACGGGCTTCGAGTAATATTCGCAACAGCTGCTATGTTTTAAACCCAGCAGTTGGGCCTAGTAAAAACTCGACAAACGTTAATCTGACTTGATCTTGATATAATCGCGCTTTTTTAATTAGGTGCATTAACACAAGACCTAGTAAACTTTCTGTTACCATTTTTTGAATTTTTTCGTTTTATGATTGAATCGATGTTGACATGCCAACATCGATTGATCAACCGGGCTCCAGAAAAACAATTTTCAAGAAAATCGCAACGTTGTCAGGATTATTTGCTTGAAAAAAAAAACCTAATTCTTCTTGCTCCCCATTTCAAAGGAGCTGAGTGCACGTTGGACTCTAAATATGAGCGTTATTCCCAGAAAGAAATAAAACGTGACAATTAGAGGAAAGGAATATTGCAATTTTGGGAATGAACAACAAAAACCCTGTGAAACTCGGTTCACACAACAAATGGTTAAATAATCGAGTTGTTTTTTGTCAACTTATCACGAATTTTCATTTCCTGTTATGCAAAGGGCACATTTTAAGAAGAACTCCGTACTTTTTCTTGTCCAAAAATCTTCGCTTTTCGTCCATGCCCAACGAATTAGTGCACTTTTCTCTTATTTGTTCTCGTTGGCCTTTCAGGGAATATTTTTGGCTAGGTTCATGAAGATTGGAACATGCCTTTTGATCGTGTATCGCGACGTAGTTCCACGAAAAAGAAAAAGAAACACAATTTCGTCATCATAGAAATGCTGCTCAGTAGAAAGTTAGTTCATTAAACCGTTAGGTCGCTTGTGCTCACTTTCAGGTAAACTACGGAACACATTGAGCTTTAAAACGTTGGTGAGAGACATTTCCGAAGAAGTTGCTCATCTTGTCTTCGGATCTATTGGGACATTTTTGACCCAGACCAAATCCGGAAAATGACAGATTACCCGATGAGGGACAGACGAATGCTGTCTTTGCATTTGTTTGAAGATTCTGTTGCAAGTGGAGCATCAAGACAAAAAGAATTTGGCCCATAGAGTAAGTGAGTGCTCAGTGCTCACTCAGTCCTTCGTCACAAGATGATGAATTTATTTGACCTTCTTCGAAATTAAGCACGAATACAAACAAGAACGTGAGTTTGCTCCATTTCGAATCATTAGAACCTTAGGGGAGAATTCTTTAGCCCAATTTCCAAAAAGTTCCCTGCACAGAATCCAAGATCAAATGAAGCTTGCCCGGTTAAGAGTTTGTGGAGGGTATTAAAGTTGTTTTCACACTCGTGAAAATAAAAATTTCAAAACTGGAAAGGACTTACTTTTGGTTGTTGTTCTTACCAAGTTAGGCTTTTAAGTCTTTGTAGAGGAACAGGAGATGTTGTGTTGATGAATCAAATAATTGAAATCCTTGTCAATTACATACTAAGACTTTTGCCCAAAATGAAAGGGTTGACTAATCTGAGGCTTCACATTTCAAGCATTGGCAAATATTTCGTCGTAAAATGATGATTCTAAGGTTTTAGTTTGACAAGTGAAGCGAAATGTAATTCAAGTCGAATATAGTATTCTCAATATAGAAAAGCTCTAAAGATAGATATACATCCACCGCTCCATTAAGTGAAAGGGATTTGTAGCAGTGTTTATTTCACTAAATCCAGAGGTCCAGTTAAAAACTGGTAGAGAAATACACTAATGACAATTTGGTTCTTTTAAAGATGACCGAAGTCAAAATCTAGAACTCTAAGGTGGCAATTAACGGATTATTTTCATCCAACTTTGGCTGCATTTACGTGCATATTTCTTGCTTGTACTTCTACTGTAGAATAGTTCAAATGAGAGCAAAATACGTAGGATAATTAAATATCTCATAGGCTATACACATTTTGAAAAAGGCATGTTTTTCAAGGCTATTTTCTGAAGAACTTTTTGATTGAACTCATATGCGTTAAATATTGGGCTTTTTGTCGCAATGTCAAATTAGTTTGAAATAGCAGTTAGAAAAAATAGCCATTGTGCAGCGAAAACCTTTTAGAAACATTTCCTGAAAGTGCCAAAAAAAAAAAAAAAAGACTCGTACAAAACACCTCTTTGCGAAGCTACAATATGATGACATGTACTTGCATGATTGTTCGCTAAAGCTCTATTTGTTTGAGGCTTTGTTTATCGACTTCTATTGCTGGCAACACATACCAAAAGTATTTTTTCTAGTTCACTCATAAAACACATGCTGACTACACGTCAGTTATATTGAATATTGGTCTAGCCTTGGATTAAACGAAAGTGTTCTCTTGAACTTTTGAAAAGAGAGTGTGGAAGACCTTGCTGGCAAATGATGCGCCATTATGGCCAAGGTCGCATTCAAGATAAGTTTAACCAATCTTCACAAGACGTTTGTTAACACTTAACAAGTCTCAAACAAGAGGAGCCTTCAAAATAATAGAAGTCGTAAACAAGGTTGCCAGTTATGACAGTTAGAAGATCAGTCTTTAATAATTCATAAACCAAGCGGCCACCTTACCTTTCAGTGGAGCTAACGAAATTCTCAAGGCTGTCGTGGTTTGTGCGTCGATTTGTGTTGTTCTGCCATTCGATTCCACGGCATGACTGACTGACTGAATGTCGAGCTTGGTGGAGTCAAATGAAGATTCTACCTGATGGCATGAGCGTACAAGAAGGTTTGCCTCTTTGGCTTCATCCTGAATAGCAATGCTACAGCTTACTTCCTCGTACCCTCATTCGATCTCTATGTGTAGCAAGCGACCAAAGGTAGACGGACACTCATGAATGGAGGTAGACCGGGATGGAACCAAAAACGAAAAGTTACCTTTAGCATCCAAGTGCTCTTCTTCTTCTTCTGGCCTACTGGTTCAAAATAGATGTGCATAGAGTACAAGGCGATAGGAGGTAAACTTTGGTGGCCATGGACACTTGGCGTCGAGTTCTTGAGAACGGTAGATTAGAGCGAACATTTGAGGAAGTGGATTTGTCCTCCGCTCAAGTTTCGTTCGTTAAGTTAGGTCTTGACTCCTCAACTTGGAAGTAGTAACTAATCTCCTGAAGAAGCGCTTTGAGTTCTGAGACCGAAGGTGCGTTTCCCGCAGTTTGTTAAAAAACAGGGTGTTCCCAAAAACTCTACGTTCCTATTGAAGCCAAAAAAAATTGCATGATACTTAAAGGAACTTTAGATGTCCAGGATCCAAGTCATGTAGGACAATAACATTGCTACCCAAAGGTAGGAAAAATGTGTCTTTTAGGGGGCAAAAAAAAATACTTTTCCTTTGATCAAAAATGCCGTTTGTAATGAACATGAAACCTGTGTGATGTTGTCCATTTCTTGAATATTACTATCATAAATCCTTTTTTAAACCATCAACAGGATTGGTCCAACGCATTCACTCTTCTAAAAATCAATCATGTACAGGGTTGCATAGAAGAAAAACCCGCCCGGTTTTCCTGGGTGTTTTCTTTGGGCGGGTTTTTCGGGTTTTTCATTCCTGGATTGTTCGTTTTTTTGTTGCTTTTGGTTTCTTCGATTTTATTATTCATATTATCAACTCTTTCTTTTATCTTCTTCATATTGGACCACATCAACCTATCACAATTAAGTTTTTGACGATACGTGACACATTTATAACTAGGGCTCGGATAGAGCAAGGATGGCTCAAGCCAGTATTACTTTCAAAATACACACTGGGTCTGATCAGTACAATGAAATTTCAACGGAACAACATACTTGTTGCAAAAGCGTCACATTTTAGTAAAATGATCGGACCCAGTGGGTATTTTTGAAATCCGTCCCGAAGTATAGTGGTTCCTGGATAAAGTTGCAAAATGCAACTTGGACCAGAAATTACAACTTCTGGCCATTTTACTCAAATTTAGCTAGTTTACGATTTTTTCGAAATTTTTGTTTCGATCACTTAAATCCTGAGGGAAATGATTTGAAAAATATATTTTACACACTTCTTCACATGTCCTTTTGAAAGAATTAATGGGTGTTTAAATTCTAGAATAATTTGTGTAAAGCAAAACTATGTGCTTGAGGAAGCCAAAGGTTAAAAACATAAATTTACATTAAAAAATTAAAGAATTGACTAGAATTGAGACATACATTTGACCAAATTTGACCTTTTTATGTCAATAAGTGAATTTTTAAGGCCAAACACTTTTTAGCAGCATTTTCCGAATTAAATAATATTCATAAGAAAATGATATTACAACTTTTGGGCTAAAAACCTGCAACTTTTAGCACAAAAAAGACAACTTAATCCTCGCCCTATCTACAACATATCCCCATAGTTCATATCTTCTTTGAGCGTCCACGGAAACACAATATCCACGAGAATTAAGAATTGAGAATTATTGAATTTGAGATTCACATCGTCGCTCACAGAAAGGTAAGCATAATTTTGAGGGACAAGCCATGCTTGTGTAAAGTTTAAACAAAATATTACCAAAATTGTCTTTTATAAAGCCTAATTTTGAAGAAATGACCACTTTAATTGGTCGATGGCGTTGGCGTAACTTCAATTTAAAGGATCTTAACCGGTTTGTGATGTTTACTTGAAAAAGCCCATTGTTTCTATGAAAATGAATTGTGAAATGACTTATGATTGCAAGGATATTGTATGGGAATGTAATTCCCATCTGTTTGAAGAAGGAAAATGGCATATTTGTTACAAACCTTACGTTTTAAAGGTTTTTGGACCAAAAAGATTTTTGATTTTCATCTCAAGCTCCATTTATTATAGAGTCTTAGGTTTTAGGTTCCAACTGTGGATCGGTTCCTGGATTTTTGGATCCGGCTCGCGACCAGCCAATCTCAGAACTGATCCAAACTGAAACGAAGGTGGATCATTATCGATTTTGATTCATCAATAATAAAACTCATATGGAACGAAACAACACTGGCATTATCAGAATCAATCTGAATTGATTATTTGGGTTGTATTGTGTGGATAAGGCGATTCAAAGCCTTGTTTACCATTGATTGTCTCCAGGTATCTATTTGATCCCAAAATAATCAATCACGGGACGTCATAGCATTGTCTTTGTCGTGCATAATATCCACAAAGACCAAAATTATTGGATCATTTACTATCTACTTGTGTATGTCAAAGATGTACAGTTACTCATATACATGCTTTTTACAAATAAAGACAAAAATGCATAAATACCTCAATCATATCAATCCTTTCTCAAAATATTTAGAACTGGACATTTCTGTAATCTTTGTTTTTCCAATTAAAACAAGACGTATTTAAAAACCAATAAATCGGCTGAATTCTCCATTCGAATTTCCAAGATTTGCCCCTTATAGAAAACACCTGCAACCTTTGAGCTTGGCGACACAAAATTCATAATTTTCTGTGTCCAATATTTATTGAGAAGTTCGAAAATGGGTCAAACTTTTGTGTCAGGGTTCATTTTTGGGAGCTGTATTAGTAAGGTGACCTCCCAGTCTTACGTACTTGTTACCTCCCAGTCAGTTGTTCGTTAAAGGACCGTTGAACCAAAAGCTTCATGGCTTACTAAAATAAATACTCCTCCTCACGTCAATATGAAGGTGCAACATGCAATATTTGATTTCTGCACTTTTGCCTTAACGTTCTGTCTTCTGTTGAGAGAACGGCTTTAAGGGATTGTAGAAAGCATGTTCTTTAGAAAGCTCGTTTTACCTCGAATCACCCCGTAGCTAGTCCTCAATGTTTCTCATTCCGAAAGAACTCACTGATCTAATCACTGGAATTGTCGTTTGGAGACTACATGGCTAATGATAGCCTTTAAATCCACCTTGAAGGAATGTCTTGTAAATTGTGTGGCCAGCAATTAATCTCTTTCAAAGATTTTAGTCAGAACGAGACACCATCGCCCCTTGACATTATTTAAGGGAAACTCACTTTTAGTGACCTAGAGCTCTATAGTGGCCGACTGAAAGCGCTTAAGGTCGAAACTTTGGTTTCTGTTTTAGTAATGCTTACCAAAACCGAAAGCTGACTTGTACGATACAGAATAGAGTTTGAGATCAGAATCGAAAGTACCTATGCTTGTCCAAAGAAACATTCCAGAATCGGAATATCAGAAACAAACGTTTCCGATTTTCTAACTATTTCATTTGCCCTCTTGAAAAGCATGGAAGTAATAATTTCTCAGCTGAATTATGCATTTATAAATTTTTGTAGGCAAGGGATTTCGGTTTTGGTTTAGAGCCCTTTCAGTCTGTCACTATTCTCATAACTATTGTAACAAAGGCCCAAAATCATACAAGTAAAAAGTAGCTAATTGAGAATAAGGTCAAGTTTTTACTCAAAAAAAAGATTTTTTAAATCAAGGTGCATGCTTTTGATTCTCTAAAAGTTAATTTGAAACGTTCAAGGATTGTGTTTGTTTATTAAAAGAAATTCAAACTTAAAAGTGATAGCAGCCTAAGATCGGATGATCTCAGCAAGGCTGTTTTAATTTATCCACATTGAAAAAAAATTGATTCATGTACGATTTTGGTTTAAATAGAAATTCAATTTGCATTTTTACATATATCTTTCTCAAAAAGTACCTCTACTACGGCAGGAAAAAAGGAAAAGTTGTCTTTTAATAATGATTTAACAATGTAAATAATAGTTAAAAACTTGGCCTTTTAAATAGTATTTCTTATTGCGTCTCTGGCTCTCCATGTTAATGGAGCTCTCTAATGTTAAAATAGTGAGGAATGCTTTGGTGAAAAAGTGACAGAATGAAAAGCAACCTATTGAGGGAACAAGCATTTCATCCCTAAAACCCTGATTTTTACCCTAATGTCATTTTGATGCCATTGTAGTAAAATATTGCGTTTTGGGTCTGAAATGGCTGCACTTGGAACATATTGCACCTCACACCGTTATCCTCCTTCCACTTTTTGTTACTAACATAATTATTACTTATAATGTACAGTAATAGTGAGAATAAGGAAACCTGGAGGTTTCTCCAAAGAGCAGAAAAAAGGTGAGGCAAAATTTCTTGTTTTGACTTGAACTTTGTCTCTTTAAGAGTACATGCATATGGCCTTGACAGATGTATACACTTTTTACCCATAGCTAGGCTGAGCAATGGGTAAAAAGTATGGGTAATAGGGACCATCAAACAAATTTGCTTTCATGTCCTTTTGATCCAATTCAAGGAAACTACTGGACTAACCACACATGTGAAGGAAGTTAATTGAACTCACCTTTTAAATTGGCAACATGGTAGGTGAAAGTGTCAATGAGAAATTTCGATCCCTTCATGGAGTAAGATATTTTTACTTCATGCTCAACATAGTTTTTCTTCCTTACTTCTACAATATCTTTTGTCCGACCAGATAATTGTCTTGGGCTCTTGAGTGTTGTAACTTCAACCAACTAAAAAAGTCATCAAACAAGTCTTACCAGAGGAGAAAGAAGAAAGGCGAAAAAGAAAAAAATACAATGTCTTAATCAAGTCAAGGACCAGAATATGTTTCTGTTTTTCCTGAAATGAATAAATAACATATCAAATTTCGACAAAATTGGCCAATAATGAAAAATATAAATAAAAAAGAAATTTCATGCTATTTTATGAAATGTGTAGCCCTGTTCATAAGCGAGTAACAATGGTACTTTTAAGTCACCTAATCCTTTTTTACAGTATTTGCACAACTAATAGGGTGCTATTCTCAGAAAAAAATGTCGAAGAAAAAAAAACCGGCTTTAAACTTTAAATCCAATAGTTCATTTGGCGGACTTTTTCTAATCTTTGGCATTTTATTGCTCAACACAATAACGCATCGTTTGGGCATTATACACTTAACAACCACATTTATGATATTTAAAAGGCTCCTCTGAATGACTGTATGTAGACAGTTGACACTGGATAAGCTATCCTCTAAACACCCAAGAACACATTCGGTTTCAAGACCCCACTCTTGAACATTTGACACTCTTGACGGCCTCCTTAAAGTCTTTGCTTTTAGAACAGAATGTACAGCAGGAATACTGAAGTCACTGAATAAGTCAAAAAGGTGGCCAAAGGCTTGTGAGCATGGGCATGAAGGGGCTGGTTCAACCGTGGGTCATATGCAAAGGTTCCTTGGGTCTCATCAAAGCACCCACCAACATTGTCGTAAAGAGGATTGTGAATTCGAGGTGTGGAGAACTCGAGGCCATCCTAGAAGCATCAAACATCCGTCAACAATCATAAAACATTGATGAATCGCACCAAAAGCTATTGCACTTACCGCATACACTCGCCGCTCCCCATAATCGAAACATTCTGCCATGTGTGAGTGATGGAGACTAGCTTCTTGAAGGCGAATATTGGCGGCTCGACTTTTACCCCCGTTCACTCTGAGATAATCAGTGAAGGTGAGATTTTGGTATTGCCAAGGTTCTCTGACTCTGAGTCCCAGATGTCGTGTTAAAGGTGTAATGGGCCACACACTGACCCCTAAAGCCAAAAGCACGTGCTTTAAGGTCAGTCGGGAAGCGCAATGAGCTAATCGAGTTGCCGGATAGTAATGAAGAAACATCATGCACATCTCATTCCGGGACGAGAATCCACCCCTGGTATAGGTGTCTATTTCACTCGAGTTGTATGTACACTCGGTCATCAAATGGTCCCTCTGAAACAATGAAATTGCATCCAAATTGTATGAACGGCTTCGGCATTTTTTTCGCAAAATTTACCGGTTTCAAATTGAGCTCAAATCTTCTCATGGTTTGGTAATTGGGATCGTAAAATCGATCCTGGAATGGAACGGGTTGTTCTTGATCGTTCCGCAGATGACGAAGCCGCATTGAGCGACCAAGATTATGTGTATGAGGTAGTCCGGCAAAAATGTTTATTCCTTCTTGAGGTAGGGTCTGCAAGTAAGAGGGAAACACTTTTTGCTAATGATGGAAGACATTTGAGCCACTTTTAATCGATTCTTACCTGAGTACAAACTTCAGGGCAATGACCAACAGTCGTGAAAGCATCTTCCCCAGGGGGAATCAGTTGGAATGACGAAACATCATGACCAACAGTTAAGAGGCCGGAATCGTATTTCCTGAGGTTGGGAGTGAGGAATACCTCCAGACCTGAGCTATCCACGATATTTCCATGAAGTCCTGGATTATCATAGTGCACCTCAAGCATGTAGTATGTGGCTCCTCCGTGCTCCTCCCCAACAGGATATCCCGCCTCATCTGGTAGAAAGAAAGGCTCACCGCCCAAACCCCAGGCAGCAATGATTCCACGACAATTTCGAAAGTCCTTTGGCATGTTTGGTGTATTACATTCATATCCCGAATTGACATGCCGATGAAATTTTGAGGCCGAATCCTGTTCATCATGGCATTCATAAATCATCATATGATGAACATATTTCTCGCTTCCAGGTGTCAAAACGGGTCGATAGCCGATCATATGGTGCTTCTCAGGCATTTCGGGAAGTTTGATCATTGTACACCAATAGAGAGTGTGCTTCCGAGGTAGAACCACACTGTTGGAGGCCACTGTCCATTTCAGAGCCTTGGGTTGCCTTTGCTTGAACTTGGAAGTCTCATATAAATGAATGGCTCTTTGTCCTTGTCGTTCCGCTTCAAGATAGGGAAGGTCCATCTCGTTTCGCGGGTCTTTTGAACTGTAGAACCAGCGCAAACGGAATGTATCGTTCTGAAATCACGTAACCTTTGTAATCATCTAGTTTCACTTTGAAATTGCAAGATTCTGTTTTCATACTGTAATAACTAGATCATCTCCATCGCAAGTGTTCAGTTTTCTTTTGAATCGCAGAACTGTACTATCTTGATACTGGTATCCGACAATTAGTTGATAATCCTGGACCTTGTCTTTGATCATTTTTCCATCAGAATCTCCGTGAGCATCCTGAAAGCGGCAGCAGTTCTTTGAGTAAAACCTTTAAGTCTGTGAAAGAAAGAGCGTTATTTAGGTTACTTACGACCAAAGTCGCCATGCCGTCTTCTCCGACCCAACCAACAATGATGTCAGATCCTGGGAGATTCCCCCTGAAGGTAAGGGCAATGCTCACCCAACCCGTGGACACGACTTCCAACTGAAAAGAGAGAGGAAGAAAAAATCGATAAAAATCTTATCACTCTTGGCTCACTTGAAAGCCATCAATTGACACTTTGTGTTCTGTAAGCGAGAGGTCCTTTCATTGGAGTGTATTGTAGCATAGGTGATCATTCAGGGGTGCTCCTAAATGACAACTCCGGCATATGTTAGCTATATCGTTGGCCTGAAATATTCTGACACGTAAAACTGGTGATTATCTATCAGACGAGTTTGCAGGCTCGAAACAAAGGGCTTGTTAAAGAAATTTAGAACAAGGTGACACCCATCTTGGTTTGAGAATAAATTACGCCCAACCCAGGCCAAAGCTAAAGACCACTTGGTGAGCCTCCGAGCTTGGAAAAAAGCTATCTAGGTTAGGAGAAGTTCATACCAAGACACGATTTCTCGTAATTCAATCTCGTTCATTAAAGACCGCTTCTTCTTGGAGCTATTATTCAATGTATGTACTAGTATGCTCTCAGTAAGTGTCATGTGTTCAAGTAGGGCCACCCCTCCATGCACACATGTCTAATTTGATGATGTTTTTGGCCCGGCCATTGAGAAAAATGAGAGGCGAATGAGACCCATTCATCATTTAACGACACTTGGATCTCGCTTAGAATGTGTTTACTATTGACGCTAAGAGTCGATAAGAACTCTGGAAAAGTACAAATAAACGTGAACTGAACCCCAAAATAGTATAAACGCAGAGTCGCATACTTGCCCGATGACAGCGACTCACTCGATCGATTCGAGCAATAAAAGAAACTCATTAGAGCGAGATGGGTTGAATGGGACAAAATTTGCTGCGCTTTAGGTCGGGGACAAATGGCATCCAAGGGAATATCGAATACCGTCATCACGATGATCATTATCATCATCGAACTTACCCTTGGTTGGATGGTTTATGTTGGTATTGCTGAGAACACAGATAATGGGTACAAATATCCTAGACGCAATCCCCTAATTTGATGAATCGATTGTAGAACACCCAGGTGTTCAACAATTGGCAGTGGCACCCTGAATACATTCTGGCACGCTTATTTTGGATCGAGTAATAATTCGGAAGGCAAGAACCGAGTTGAGCCAAATCACGTCAGCTTAGTTAGACCTGAGTGCACTCTGGAATTGGAGGGTTGGGTATCATTTGCATTTTGAAGGGTGAGTTCGGTAATGTATTCAATAATCAGTTTGAACTATTGTCCTTGAGCAAACACTCATTTACATGGCCACATATGTTGTGTCGACGTTGAATTGTCAGCCCGACGGGAAATGTTAGCTTTAAGCTCCAACGTGAATGAACTCCGTTTTTGCAACAGCCCAAAGTGATATCACGAAGACTTGCCAAAAATTGGTTCCAACTCACTAGATTTGAATAGATCCGCCCCGAGCCCATCATAAAGACCGAAATGCTTATTTAAACATGCATATACGTGGGGTTGGTGATCCGCTCAGATCTTGGCACTCGATCCTCCTCAATGCCACACGGATTTTCAATCAAGTAGCCGGTGGATCTAAGCACATCCGATAAAAGTAATAAAAGTGGCAGCTTCCTGTCTTTCTTCGGTTTAGGTCAAGTATTACAGGAATATGGATGGATCAGTCAATGGGGAAAACCTATAGTCTAATCAGCTCCTTCAAGTGACTTGCTTTTCCCTGCAATGTCCTTGCATGATGCTCTCGGCATTAGAGAACCATCTTCAAGGAAGCCTTTTCGGGATTTGGGTCAAGATCATTCATATTCACTTGCATTTGCATGTTCGTAATAACAAAAAAGAATGGGAACAAAATAAGGTGTGGGGAGGAATGGACATCCAATACACTTCCGTTCCATTGCTTACGTATAAAGAGGGGCTGCATATCCTGAATGTATTTTTGTTTTTGCTCTATCGGGATGGTGGTTTTGGAGAAAAACGTCGACTTTGTTAACTTATTGCCAATGATAATAATCCTCTTCCTCCCTCCTTTCCGATTGCACCCCCCCCCCCCTTAGCATTTGTTTGGAGGCAAGTTAATCCTTTGCCATCCTGAAGGTGCATTCATCTCTGTTGTATGGGATGTCAACAGGAATTAAAGGACAAATACGCGTCTCCAACTCATAATCTCCCTTAGATACAGGGTGAAACATCGAGAGGCAACCTCAGAGGACATGGTCCTTTGGACCTTGGTTAAAAACTATGACCAAAAGAACGTGACTTGGATGTTTCAAATAAGGGTAGATTTAATTTGTAACCAATTCCCTTGAAGAACATGGTGGTGGTAATGTTAGGGAGTTGGGTCATTAAGCATATTCGGGCGACACCCTGTCGTTGAGGATGAGAAAGTGAGGGAGAAGATGGAAGAGGGCCGGTATATAAGAGGTTCTTTTCACAACAGTCCGCTGTATGCTCTCAATACATCCTGGCTTGGTTAATCTAATGACGATCCCCACCCCTTTTTATCTCCAAATCGAACCATTTCTCATATCCCCTCTCTGAGCAGGCCAGAACAGAGACGAGAGAGATATGGATGAAAAATAATAAAGAACTGATGCTATCAGCAAATCTCACTTATAAACGACACAAACATTAATTCAAGGTTGCGTGAGCAAAAAAGGGCAAAGTTCCGTTGTGAGGTGGGGAAGACAAGATTCCTACCTTTAATGCGTTGGCTTTCTCACTCTTTTCGTTTAAACATAATGTTTTGCGTATTCTTTTGGCAAACTGTTTTGTTTTTAAAAGTTTTTGTAAATCAATTTTAAATGTGCGAAAATGGCCTCTGAACTTCCCTGCTCCTTCAACAAGATGGGGCTGCTTGACATACCACACAGCTTGTTCAAAATTATTGTCTTTTCTCATTTCTGAGACAAGGATAAATGTCCTCATTCATCTCCAGGCCTCAATTGGATGAAAATTTCCATCTAGTCCATTCTGAAGAGGCTTTGGGTCAAACTGATTAAGGTACAAGCCTGTGGGAATATTGAAGGCCGTGGTGAAGACCAAAGGTGGCCATTATGTAAATCGAACTTTTGTTTGCCTAGGTAATGCATCTGGGATTGTAGTTATGTGACAACGCCTTTGATTGAATGGATGAATTTTAGGCGATATACCCTGTAGAATCAAAGGTGACACGGCATTCTGGGGAAAGTTGGTTTCTCTACCTTAAATGAGAAGCAAATTTAGCATTGGAGAAGCAATATTTACATTCTGGCAATGTCTTCCCCACCTCACAACGGAACTTTGCCCTTTTTTGCTCACGCAACCTTGAATTAATTTTTGTGTCGTTTATAAGTGAGATATCAGCAAATATTTTCCCGTTTTGCCTTTATCTCTTTCATTGACTTTGATGGTGACTTGGCAGATCCTTTTCTCACTTCTCATCGATCGACCAAGATCAGATTTATCAATTTATCATTTTTTTCCAGTTCCAGCGAAGGATTACTAGTTTTGTTATCTCCTCGGGAGCTCTCCTGAAATCTTGGAATTCTTGCACATAACAATGGCTGCAAATGTCAGGGGACGGATTAACTTCAACGGAAGAAGGGATTCCTTCAAGATCCTAGGACGGCCAAACAAACTCTGTCCTCCGTTTGCAAATTTTGCGGGTTAAAAAAGATTAAAGGCTATAAAATGCCAAACAATTTCATGGACCTCCAACTTTAATTCCTAGCTTCTCGATCCCCTGTTGAGTTAATGGGAGTCTTTTGGGTTGGTTGTCTCTTGGCTCAAATTTCAAGTTTCTAATCATGCAACTTTAGGCGTGACCCTGTCATCCCCCAAAACTAATATACTTTTTCTCAAAGTCATTCCTTGCCGTCGTCATCTTTTTTGCTGAAATGGACACAACCCAAAGATGAGAAGAGGCAAAGGAATCCAATTCGCCCTGTTTTCATTTTCTCCCTGAAGTGTGAATGAGATGTAAAATGTGTGTCAATTACCTCGTGTTCTTGATAGATTAACTTCTTCGAACTCATTTTAAAGCTCGCGAAAATGACTGTTACAAATTCATCACTTTCACACCATACGTAAAAAGCAAGGTTAATTCTTCATGAAATCAGTAAATGCTCGTAACACATCACAGAGGGCCTTGACACATTAGTTTTTCAACGTTTGAAAGTTTTATACAACCCTTTTATGGCTGAGAAGGGAAGAAGCTCGGCTTTATGACCCTCTTCGGCATTAGGGTATTATTAATTCGACTCCAGGCTTTTAGTGTTCTTCCTGTGCCACCAGATTTCTTCCCCTTGATGATTGATATGCCCAGGGTGAGCTGACACCGCGTCGTCCCTCTAGACATTGTACATACTGTAGAGCTTTAATGAGAGGGTAGCCGAGTCATATTTATAGTGGATTTCGGGAGTGATCATCGTGCCCTCTAATGACAAGGTGTCGCCCTGGGTTTTCAGTCCTAGATATTAGACCAAAACCTTGCTCTCCCCGAGGGCCTCAACCATATTAATTTCAAAAACTCAGTCAGAGTATGACGTAACCGTGTATGGTTTGGTTAATAACCATCATGACGATGGTTAGGATCCCTCACATCCGACACCCTTCTCATGGGGCGGTCAAACTTCCCTCTCCTTACTTTACCACCCTTATCCAACAAGCAGCAAACATTAGATCAAACTCCACAACAATGGAACTGGACATGACTGGTGCATTAGACACATTAGACAGCTGTCCTCATGTCAGTGGATCAAATGGAATGATGTGCACTTGCACGGGGTGCCCCAATCCCTACTTGAGCCTGAGGAAGGAAATGCATCAAACCAATGTTGAGGCACCCGCTACCAATTCGACCCACCATGAGCGTTACGGTTAGCTCATATCTTATTGGACTTTGGACATGCCATGGGTAATGTGATAACTGGAACTGAAACACGATCCACTCTCAGCATTGAACAGGTTCACTCCAGTACATCATCGATTACGTCAAAATTGGTCCATTTCCGGTGCGGGATTTCCAAAATTTCACCTGCACCAAATTGGATTCTCCTGAAGTGCATGGTGCCTAGATAGTGTTTTCAGCTCATGCAATCTCAGTGTGAGCTTTTATCATCACCATCCACTCATGGCAATGGTCTAGTGTTGTCATCTCCTATCAGTTGATCCCATTCAATTTTATGACACGTGGCGGTCGGGAGGTTGTCCATTTGCTGGACGAGCAAGTGGTCAAAAAACAAGGGGAAAGAGCGATCGATACAGCCAATAATACGTACTGCAAAATGTTTGGCGAGTTGATCTTAAGCCACCACAACTGTTTCCAACATTTCGGCTTATGTAGAAAGAAGCGTCATTTTCACCCTGTTTAGGCATATCCAATGGTTTTAAGAGCCCGCCCGTTCAAACAATGTGTGGATTGCTGGCGTTGTTTCAACTCAGCATGCGGTCGTCCCATATCTAGCTCACAACATCGTAAACCGTGCACAAACTCGGGTTTGAGTTAGTGCTCAATTCTACACGGTAGTGAAATGAAGTCATGGAAAAAAAATCCAGGATTGACTACGGTAGCCTAGTTTGGAATGGCAGCGGAGAGATTGGAGATGCTCTTCAAATCTGGATTACAAACATTAATTACATTCTTTGACAACAAAGCGTCATGGTTTATGAGTGGCCATAAATAACTTGAGCACATTGCGCATTACAAGGGAAGCGGTGAACTCAACAGCCCTCATATGTTCTAGAATTAAAAACTATTTAAGTATTTTTGGATTTTTTGGGGGAAGGCATAGCTAACAAGTAAATACCCCGAGTCTCTCTCGCATTTAATCTCGCTATTTCTGTAGCAACTGTAAGTGTGCAAAGGGTGGGTTGTTGGTTGTTGTCAGGAGGGTTGAATCTGAGGGATCTTACGAGCCTCTCTGTCTCATAAATGTGCTCGGCTCTCTGCTCTATGTACCGTATCTAATGGCTTTGCAGGCTCTTTGTGTCCATGCCGTAATCCCGGGTTACAAGTATCCTTCGGAAAGTTTTGAAGCTGAGCAACCCGACTTTTAGACTTTAAAGCTGACTAAAAAAGCAAAGCTTGGTGGCACAAAACCCCTTTTTAGCCCTTGATGGAAGGACAGGTGTGAGGAACAATGAATCAAATTGATAAAGCAATCAAACCCGGGATGACGTGTGGTTGGAACAGTCGCAATTTGAGTTCGCGTGACGGCTGAATTTCCCGATCGAACGGTTTCCGCATCAAAAACGTGTCAGAAACGGTGTTGTATTTTTCGGAGTTTTGTGAAATATTTGCATGAATGGGAAATTCTTTGAGAACTAGGACGTGGCCTACGATAGCTTCATGAGTTTGAAAATTGATACACATAAGACATTCATTCATTTTAATCAAATGTGGATTTTTGACTGAACATTCATTTAGAATACGTGGGACATGGTATTTTAAAGACGATTTCCTCTTTACTTCACTTCCTTCTCGATCATTGGGATCCTACTGAAGGCAACATGGTCTCATCGTAAAGAGCAAGCAAGATTCTTGAACAGAATTTATGTTACAGATTACTCCGCCAACTACAATTTATTGGCTAGTCGCCCCAAATTGCAGAATTCAGCCCTCAGGTCAGAATCAAATGGTCGGTCGGTGAAGAGCGCCGCTTCTTGAGATCAACCATCTTCGAATACACACGTCCTTTGGTGGCTTGATGTGTTCCTTCGCCTCCAAAATTTGGATGGTTGGGAAGAAGCGGTGGATGGTCGAAATAGACTGTCCAAAATTGAGACGAAGACCATCCGGAGCATGTCGCCTTCCTTCGGTTCGAGAAGAAAATTTGAAATTGTAATTTCTCCCAGCGAAACCAGAAAATTGGAAATGAAAATGAAATCATGACCAACCGCAATCTATAATGGCATGATGGTGTAAAAATGATTATCGAGCTCGGTTTTGTTTCCATTCTGTATTCCACGCATGTCCGCAACACCGTTACCACCCTCAAAAGTTCGTCGCTTCTTTGAGTTCAAAATAAATTCGACGTTCTTTACTTTTCGGCCTACCAACGTGACACTTAACAATTGGATTTGGAACCTATGGACTTCTGAGGCAAAAGGGCACTGGCCTGAGTGCTTTCCTCTCAATCTACCGACAAAATACTTTAAGAGCCCTTCCTAGTTTATGTGAAGTTCTCTGAATATAAAAAAGGTGACTCAACAGGGAGAAAAGTTGCAAGCTCAAAGGTTGACAATAGCAAAGACAAGCGACAGCCATGCCAAGCAAAACTTTGACTCTGACTTTTATGCCCTTTCCTGTGAATGTTAATGGTCGCTTGATTGGCAAAAGGTTCCTTCCCAGCTGCTGAGTCAATGGCAAAGCTATTTTTTTGAGCGAGAGGAAATTATATGTATTTGTAACATGCTCACCGGGTTTTGCTTGCTTGCCCTAAGAGATTCATCATGAACACAGGGAGGAGGGAAACTTTGAAGAAATGTAGACAGAATAGTAATGATTTCATTTCCTGGGAGGACTCGAGTTTCTCTCCATTCAACTTCTTCTGGTACTACATAGTCACTTCATAGTAAACATGAACCATGACTTGAATCGGTGTCATTCAGAGATCTCATCGATCCTGGAGAAGACGGTAACCTGATCCTCCGGAATCAGGAGCTCAGCAGTGTCCGGTGAGAAGTTTCTTTGTCTCATTGATTCTGGAGGTTCCAGTGGACAAGTCTGTCACCCGATTTCAAGGAGGACGTCCTGACACAATCCCAGTTGTCGAGGAGAGCCTCGGGGATGTTCTCCTGCTTTTTGTCACAAAATCATCTGACGTGAAAGGAAGGTTCGAACTTCGAACACCAAGCAAACAATTGGGGACAAAGACGATTCAAAGATGTTTTGTCTCTTCATAACTCGAGGACAAGAAATCGGTTGACGCTACATTAAACACTTTGTGAACTGTGCGTTACCTGGACTCATCCAGTGACCCACTTCAAGAGCGAAAAAAAAGAAGCCAAGCCCAGTTTCAGGGCTTTGAAATCAAAACTAAACCCTCGTATCGTAAATCTCTTGGTAACGGAGTGACTCAATTTATGGGATTTCTCTCTAACTTCCTTCATTGGGGGCTTATTAGAGCTTCTATTCACGATATCAAGGTTGTTTTCGAAGGATTCCGGTCACGGAGTGAACACAAATCATTATGAACTCTCGTTTATCAGGCCAATTATTGGCAAACTTCCTAATTGTTCGTTCACACCTACTTGAATTACAGATTTGGTTCAGGTCTTTCGGAGCATTGGGCAAGAAAATTGACTTGGAATAGGTATACGAGTCAGAAATCGAGCAAGCAAGTCTGTTCATGAGGAAGGTCGAGAGAGGGGGAAAGAGACAAAGTGTCAGAATTTTGAAGTGAGCTTGACATTTCTCTTGATGCATGACACAAATTGACCTAGCGAAAGAGCTTTTGCTTCCCTCGCATTTACGAATGGCTTCATTGATGTTTGGGGGTCTTGCTCCATTACAAAGGAGGACATTTCTTGTCTGTATTAACCTTGGAACAAAAGGTGGCTTTTTCATTCTAAGATTCCATGTGCTCTTTCTAAACAATGTGTCAACCAAAAAAATCAGTCAAAGGGAGCTCGATGGTGATTTCTTGGTTCCGTTGTCCCCACTGCGCTTTTCTTCCCGGATCATTGTGGTCAGATGTGTTTTCTCCTGATTCAGCATGTCCACTTTATCCGACAAATTGAACGGAGAACAGAGCTTAATGGTAGCTCTACAGTAAAAGTACTTCGCCATATGATCGCCTTTTTCGACATTTTCTCGGCCTCTTTTGGAAAGAGAGGATTCGAGGCTCTTATGCAAGAGGAGGAGATAGTTGAGTGAAAGAAGGAGGGATTGCCCATTCCTTGGCGCTTTGTCTCGTGGCCCTTTTGTCAAGGAAGACAAGGCCAGATGAATGAAGGCCACCTTTCTTATATGCCCACTTCTTAAGGGACCAAACGTGGTGAGACTGGTGGACTAATTCATACCATTCAAGATAAAAAAGAGTAGGAATATGGTAAGAACCCACGGTTCTATGGATACCAAAAGGTTTGAACTACGGTTGTATATAGAACAGTAGTTTGAACAAGTTGAAATGAATCAAAGGTTTTAATCAGTCGGCCGTCAAAAGAAAACTGGAGAGTCAAGACAATAAAAGTACTAAGAACAAACACAAGGTAACTCGACAAGTGACAACACATGAAAAGACCTGCAAAGAAATTCCAAGCCTCGAAAGCACCATTCATTGTGTTCTGAGAGATAAAAGTGAGGAGGAAATCTGAAGGACAGCATGAGAGGACCCTTGAGTACTTGAGCTGTTGGCAGGACGTCTAATAATTGGAAGAGCCATGATCAATCACATGCAGAGAAGGTTCCAAGGTTCCAACTCATAGCAACGATTTCCGACCTTTCTTTGGCGCAGAGTCTTAAGAAAGATCTCATTATTCATAGAATCCAAGTCCCACAATTAGAGAAGCCTTTCTGCCGCAATTAAGGGTTAGTTAGGATCCTATTACATGTACCGTTATAAAAATCCAATTAGAAAACACATCAGCAATTAATTGTGTTGCTTGCTGTAGGACAGCTTTGGACGTCTGAACGATGTTTCTAATGATTCCCAAGAACTGGAGAAATGAGGGAAAAGAGGCCGGAAATGAGAAGCAGACGATCAAGAAAAAGCATTCCATGCCTGGCATGCCCACTTCCCCAACCAATTGAGAGCCATCTATCTGGGGACAAACAGGCCCACTTATTGGGCACAATTGGTCGTAGACACCAGAGATATTGGAGACCTTCATTCGTTATCAAAATGATTTTGAATCTGATCATAAGCTTTTGAAAACGACACAGTGACGCGAACAATGGATCGATAGGTTTCAAGAACAATGTCCTGGGTTTAATGAGCTTCACATCCTGGTTATTGCGTTGTAAGCACATCTCTGTCGAAAAATACGGGCTATCAAAGGCCAGTGACTAAATACTTTCTTCCTTCTGAAGGCCACGTGAGTATTTGTGTGTGATACTAGACCCAAACCCAGGCATGTTCTGACGAATGGTACTTCTTCTTGTTTAAGTAGTGTGGATGGAAAAGCGATCTCTCACTTTATACGAGTGACTTCGGCATAGGCCACCAAATAACTGGTACTCAGGGTCGCCAAGGCCATCAGCATTGAGTAATTATGCCATGTTCAGTGGTGGTAGTCGTCGTCGTTGTACTACAAACAACCACCCTCAAGGACAAGACCAACCATCATTGCTACTCGGTGGAACTCGAAAAAAACCATTAGAACAACCATAAACAGAGCGTAATCATTGTACAATGCCATGCATGCCGTAAGGTATGAGATGGACAAAACCTAGTCTGTCCAGGATCCCTTGGGATGACCTTCAATCCAGGAAAGAGCTCTCGGAACCGATAAGGTGTTCTTTTGATGAGGAAGCCTAACAAGAATCTACGATTACGAAAGCAGCTCTTGGCAAGTGGAAGTGAAGATCCTGGAAATTCGAATTTGAATTTACATGAACTATCATTAAACGACTGTCATTTAACAAGAAGGGGGAGGAGATTCATTGCTTCAATGTTCTTCAATCAAGAGAACGATTGGAGGAAAAATATCATTAGCTAGGTACTTCAATATTTAGGTCAACCTAAGTATTGATTCTGTTCAGTCTTTCCGCGACGCATGAACCAAAATTTGCGGAAAACTGTTCATGGCCCCCAATGAGGTATATTACTATTTCAGCAGCCTTCACCCGAATAAAGTACACTATTGGATCTAATCTATCTGATTTTCGACTGCATTTTCCCCTTCTAAATTTGTGTACTCATAGCATGCATGTCAATGCCTTCCCACACCCTCATCATCATCAGCATGATCCTCGTCATCGTTACCATCCCGATCCCGTTTTTGTTGTTGATGTTACGTACTTCGAACAAGGTGGTTCAAATTCACCCAAAGCCACTTTCCAGTTTCCTCTAACTCAATAGAACCACATGCATACGATGTCGAAGCTCCTGACTTGGATTTCCTCACTAATTTGATCAAATAAGGCAATCTCAAGCTGCCAATGACAAAGCCGACTAAGGGAGAGAAACTTGAAGTCATCCCATGGTTGATGCATCCTCTCGATTCAAGGCGTCATGGTAAGTGCTCATCAATTGATTGCCATGCTCGATGAGGTTGATAAGGAGCTTGCCACCACCTTACCTTGGACATTTTCTGTCACCATGGCCGCGTTAAGACCGACCCCATCTCTCCGAAAAAAAGAGGGACTGAATAATTTAGCACGAAAGAACCATTCAGGGAATAATGACAAACTGAGCTGTCATTGGTATGATTTATGAGATGCGCCAAACACAGTCGGACGAGAAGAGGCAGATCAAAAAAGTGATAATTTTGGACAGAAGGGTGGAACACACAAACCACAAACAAAAGTGTGAACCAACATCTGGGGTTGTCTTCTGTGCTCTCCAGGAGGGAGCAATCGAGAGATCGAGAAAGAAGGGTGGTGGTTGTCATACTCTACGGCTTCCCTAAAGCTTCAAATAATGTTTGAAGTGTCATCCGGTTGTTCGAAGTATAGACGGAAAAAAAATCTTGGGAGCGGGAAGCTTCCTTTCCACGGGAAACATTTTGGGATTTAACGCTTGATAACAACGAACGAACACAGGAGAGCTTCACTTGTTTATTGAGGTAAGCAACCCCGACGTTTTCCCATGCATAGCTCATAGAAATGCACCTTGGGTCCAAGTTTTTTTTTGAATGCACATAAATAGCTACGTACATTTATGAACCGCAATAGGAAGTGGCCAAACTATGTATTACTTTCCAGCAAGTGAAGGATGGCAGTAGTAATTATTACTAGATCGAGTCTGGGCCAAAATTATACCACCCTGAGAACGCGAAACAGTAGCAGGAAATTACGAAAATGAAACAAATGCCACGGAAACTATGCTCTAGAGAAGCCGGTTCAATTTATTTAAGAAGATTTGTCATTTGATTCATTTCCAAGTCGTTCCCAAGGATCTGATCAGTTTCAAACTTTGACGTCGCCACGATCTTGACACATGTTAGGTCCTTGTAACCAATTGGAAGCTTGACCTAAATTGGTAGCCTGCGGGATTATTTGGACGAGCAGACCTGGTTTCAAGGGACAAAAGACAGCTATTTACTTAATGGCACATGGTTTAAAACCTCGGATTTCAATTCCTTCTCTCAATTCGCTTCAATCTCATTCAGTCATGCCATTCTCAAGCTAGTTGATTACACTTTCTACTCTTCATGTAAATACAAAAGAAATTGACTCCCAAGGTGCCTCGACTCAGTTCAAATCTATCTAGGTGCCCATCTTTTCTTCGCCTATACTTAATAGTGGGACTTTTTTGCATGCCAGGTATCAACAGGAAGATCTGGAAGAGGTAGCAAAACAGGCCCTCCAGACACAATTCCGAGGGGACTCCTATCTACGTTCACGTCGCGTTCTGAATATGTAGCTTCAAGCCAATTCTCAATGGTAGATCTTACCCAGTCAACAACAATGGGGATGGTGTGTCTGTCGACTGACTTGTGATGACCCAAACGTGGAAGAGCACATGAATATAACACCATATATTTATGGAGCTCGAACCCCCTCTCATTGAGCTTTAATTAGATTGGATTCTGAGGAGAGACGGCGGCGTCAGGTCTCCGGTTGAGAGATGAGAAAATGCTATTCTTGGTTTGAGGGTCATTCAACAAAGATGGAAATGCAAATTTCGAAGCATCACCAAAGGCAACTCCCGCTGGGTCAAAATGAACCGCAATGGCGCTGAGACGAGGGCTAACAAAAACAGGGGTGGTGGAAAAAGATCCAGATTACATCCCGCGCTTTTCAGCCAACCGGGTTTTCACGTGATGTGACGAATGCGGCGAAGGTTAATTCTTGATTTATGATCTTTAATAGGGTCGAGCTAGTCTTGGGTCGATTGGGAGCTATAGGCCCGAAACTTATAATCATATGGAAATTGATTTCATCACCTCACCAGAAAAGAGCCCATCCGTCACCTCATTTGATATCAAGCCCACTTGCTGCTGACTTTGCCCGCGAGTCAAAAGCCGAAACGTGAAAAACACATCAGCTGACTTCGGGGCGGCCATAGAGTCCAAAGCAAAGATAGACAGAGAGAACAATGGTCGATTTCTCAGGCTTTAACAAGGATTTCATGGATAATTAGATTGCTTCGATGAAAAAGTGTCTAGCTTCCCTTTGTCTACCTGCTTGGTTGATGATAAATCTTCGTGACAGAACTTCCCCCATTCTTCCATCACGCCAAGTCAAGTTCAAGCCAATTCAGAGATCAAAATATTTTGACTTTTGCGGTATTAGCCTATCTCTGAATATTTTGTCAATTTGGAATTTTTTATCGAACCGACCCATCGCAAAACAGGATTCTGCCCAGATATCCATACCCAAAAGGCTCTGTGAGAAGGGCCCATCTCCCTAATTGAAATTCTGTGTACCTTTTTCCACAAGCGTTTTGATAGGTCTTTGCGATCATCCTCGTGTCGTTAGAAAAAAGCAAACAATGGAAGTCACCCGAAGTGGGAATTCCTGCACTTTTTGATGAAACCAGATAAAACCCATTGCCAGTGATTTGTCAGCAACTTATGCGCGCGAGAATGTTGTACAACCACTTCATTCCTTCAATGCCGCCAGAAAAGCAAACCAGATATTCCCATCTTGAAATTTCACTCTCAACTTCTCGCTACACTCCATCTAATAAAAGGAAGGAGGAAACTTGGCACTAAGCTGGTAGTATGAGTTCAACTTCCAGATTCTGAATGATGGAGCCTCGAGGAATTGATGACTGGCGATGGTGAGACGCCCAAGACCTCTCGAAATTGATGACGTCGGTTATTGGCAATTGGAAAATTAACAATCCTATGGCCCGTTGCAATTAAGACTTCAACGGTTTTTACTAGACTTCCCACACGTCGAAATGACTGGGAGGGTTTCTTTATTTTATTGTTTCCTTCTCACAAATCTTTAATTACGGAACTGGTTAGAATAGGATCGTCGGACTTAAATAGCTTGGGACCCAAAGTTGGACTCCTTTTTACCCTCAAACGTCCGGAACCTCCAAGATTGGGAGCCGATTTCAGGGCTGTAATGACTTCCCCAAGCTTCCCAATGTTCAACTCTGTCAGATTAGGGCGAGTGCTTCGTTTTTCAAGGGATGAAATTTTCTGCTTGAGAAACTTCTAGAGTGATTATCATGCACGCCAAGCCACTCACACACACACGTCATCATCATCATCAGTTTCATCATCATCATCGCCATCGTCTTGGCCGTCGTCGATGACTTTCCTATATAGTCAGCGATGAATACGATGAACAACTTGCGTAGCTTCTGTCAGTCAATTATCTGCATTATAATCAAGAGACAAATCACGATCTTTCCAGTCACGAGCTTTTGTTTCCATTCAAGAGCTACGGGTTAAATTGGAAAGTAAAAACCCTCGGCACCTCCCGCGCACCCTTTATAAATCATTGGATAGAGATCACCTGGGTCTCAATCATGTCAGATTTCCTCAGGAAGAATCATGCCTTCCGGATGCCAAGGACGTCCATCCACTAAAGAGAGGGTGAATTTCAATTCAGAAAATGGGTCTTCAAAGTGTATTGTTGACGTTCGCCTCTTCAATCTGTGGAGTTTTGAAATCTGATCCTAGTCTACTTGAGCTCAACCACGAACGCTCAGTCCCCCAAATAAAAAGAATAAATCAATTTGCCGGCAGCCATATTGTCGTTGTCTGCGGTGCCGGAATAATATTGCAAGCTTGAGTCGTAAAGATCTTTGGTTAGACCATGGGGGCTAATTTCCCATTAGTCCGGTTCTTGTTTGCCT
This sequence comes from Tigriopus japonicus, assembly GCA_010645155.1. NCBI lineage: Eukaryota > Metazoa > Arthropoda > Copepoda > Harpacticoida > Harpacticidae > Tigriopus > Tigriopus japonicus. The sequence continues at coordinate 1,922,337 of CM021322.1, forward strand.
TTTCACGGTACTTTGATCAAACATTTGGGCGCCCAACACACATTGGTATGAACAAAAAGATTTACAACATTTCTCGCCTTCGGATTCTCAACTCAATTTTTTGTGGAAGCTTTACAGCTAAAGCTAAATAGACACAGATCCAATGCTAGGGGAACGTCCACTTCTCTAACCTCAGGCTAGTAGACGAATCTTTGGCTTGATGGTTGTTTTTGTAGGCAATTTCCTTCTTCTGGTTATTTCTTACCGAAAGCTTACAAAAATGAACCGAGAAAACCATCCACAATAAATACAAGCCATAAATGCTACAAATGATATCATAACGACCTGGACGACGAGCCAACTGTTTACTGTTTATTGGTTTCCCATCCCAGAGAAATTTCAATCCGGTGATTGAGAAACATGTGATTGGCAAGAGTCGGAAAATCCATTTCCTGGCCAAAAAAGATGCCTTGCGTTTCCGCCTCGATATGCGATTTGTTTAGTCGGAACAACTTTCCCCGAGGCATGATTTCTTCCGAGGCCTACTTCATAGTGTTCGGTCTGTCAAAGGCGATTAACTTGTCTTTCACCCATCACCAATAATTTGAAAAAATCTTACCTGGAAAGTAATATACTCCTTGTCCGTGGTCCATGAAAGAGACACCTTGTCCAGATCAGCATCCAAAGAGGCCCAATGGTCGCCTTCCCAATCTGAGAGTAAAGCATCGGCCACTTTAAAGTCGGGTCGCTTGAGTCCATGACTCTGAATCGAGGGCACATCGGGATCGCTTTGGTCATGACTTGATTGCTGAGCTGAGATCCTTGATGGAATGTAGAGAACACAACAGAGAGAAAGGAATAGTATGTGTGGAAGCAGCCTCATCTTGGAAGAGGCTATCACAGTGTGATGACGGGAAATTAAGAGCTTGGCCGTCGTCGACTAGAGGAATGTTCAATTAAACACATGTAGAACAGCAGGTGAGTGGTGATATTGATTGCATTTTATGAGACTCGGACACGCGAATCAATGACCAATGACGGACAAATGGGAGAAACAACAGAAGATCCCATTAAAATCCGTTTCTCACGTTGTAAATGGAATTTCTCCCTCTCGTTCTCTCGTGACTCTCGGATTTGAATAGTTGACACTTTTTGTGCACAAGGAGGAGTCCCATTGAAACCACGGAATCATTCAGCGAGTTTGCTTGGATCAAGAGATCTGTGAAGATGATTCACGATTGTCTCGGATCGAATACGCACCTTGGAATTTTGAAGGGTAAACCAGGATTTCGACAATTCAGCAGATTATAATCATGGAACACCTCTTTTGTTCTCCCCCCTCGCCGACCGAAATTTGAACCTGAAGCGCACAATTGCCGCAATCACTGCACCGAACTTGAAATATTTCTATTTCAACTCCTTGATATCATAACACTGGAAGTGCAAAAACAAAAGGCGACACCGCAGCCTGGGGTCCGTTGTCGTTCCTTTTTGGTAGGAAATTCACATAATAATGTATTAAACTGCCATGGTCGACGGCAATCATGTACAAATCTTTCTCACACGGACGCTCAAAGCACACTGATCATCATGATTGTCTTTCCCAGACTCCCAAGAAGAGCTGCGGATGAGCTACCATCTAGTAGAAGCTACCGCTAATACACAATCAACCACTGGGTCTTCTTCTTTACCCTCAAGTGAGTGTGTCGGTTTGCATTGGTTGAGGTGGAGAAATGACGTGACTTCAACTTGGAACGGAAGAGCCTCTTCGTTTTTCACCGTGGGATTTCTCCAACGAATATATTGGTCCACACATCCAACGTCCATCGAAACCACATGGACGGGGAGAACTACTTCCTTCGTATTTGCAAAAAGATTTTTATGTTCGCGACACGTGCTTCTTTGTCCAAGCTCGTCTAAAACCCAACTGAAGTAAGAAATTATTCCTTGTTGTGTACTCAGGGATACGCAGAATCCAAGTTCGTACCCTCTAGTTTGAGTACACCGCCCTCCGCTTCGTCATGAACCGATGGAAAGGGACTAAAGTCGTATTGAGAAGAAGACGCTTCCGTGCGCTTGGTCCTTTGGTTGAAAAAGAGCTTCTTTCAGAGGGGCTGACTATTTTTTGAGATTTTTTTCCCTCCGTTTAATGTCAATTTTTTCCAGATGATTAAACAGGGGAGGGGGGGGGTCACTTCGAAATTATTTTGCCAACAAGTTAGTTCGAATATTTGACCTTCAAGAGACTCATGAAAAATGTCCAAAAAAGCAAAAAAAAAAACACCAAAAGTTGATTTTGATTTATTTGGTCTTGATTAAAGTTAAAAACTTTATGATTTAACCAATGTAAAGAAAATAGTGATTTTGAATTAACACTCAGAATATAAGAAATCGTAAAAAGAATCGCAATAAAGCAAAAAATCAAGCAATAATAAGACGTTTTTTACAATAGATTAAGCTTTGTTGTATCGATTACACTTTAGTTATATCACTTAGCTACTTTAGGCGAGTTTAGTACCATTGCTAATCAAGTGCTCACTAAGTAATAAACTATAAAAATAAAACATTTCACTTTCTCCATTTCAAAACTGTCCCAGAAATTCTGGAACCACGGAAATGCCCCTCTTTATCTACTTTGTATGAGAGGTTCTTTTTAATAAGCACGCTACCGAGTTTACGAGTCCAAAGAGGGGGAAGTTTGGGGAATCGCTCTCCGAGGAGCATATGTCCGGAGTTGGTTCCAATAATTGTAACTCTGCCAAAAGGGAATGACAAAAATGTTACAACCACCCAACCAACCAAGGGTGGGGAAGGAAGGGATGGTACACTTGGTTGTAAATCCTCATTGGAATCAATATGTTGACAATGACGCTCCCAGCAAAGGATGACGAGAGAACGTCTCTAAATTTCAGTGTCTCGAACTCAGTACGAGGTTGAGGGTATGTAATTATTCCCTGGTTCGGTTCTCGATTTATGCAAATGGAGCAAAAAGCCAGAAAAGTCCGACCCTGTCACTCTCGCTGGAACGGGAAGCCCAATTATCGGCCGATGACAGAGTAGTAATTAAACTAGAATGGCCACTACGCGCCACCACATCCATCCCATGCATGACACAAACAGCCGATTCACCATCCCATCCAATAATACATGTTCAATGTGGACAACCAACCATCGTGTTTGTTTCCGAGTGTGTATCTTTCAAACTTTTGTGGTTAATGACCTCTTTGGTCCGTGGGTTGAACTTAAATGAGTTTGACGTCGGCATCATTTCTCATCTACTACAAAACCTTCTCATCAACCCACATAAACGGGGTTCAGTAACGAGACTCAATGAATGGTCCTTGCGTATGACCATTTATGGAGTTGGCGAGGTGTCGAATGATGTCGATGAGTTGCATGAAGACTGTTTTTTGCTAACCAGAGGATGGAAAAAGAAAAGGGGAAAAGATCAGCTCTCACCAACGAAGTGATCAGAATCTGAAAGGTTATTATCCTCTGGACCTGAACGAGATGGAAAACAACCTAAGCTCATGTCAGGGACTAATGTTTGTCCCATGAATTGTAAAATCGAGCTCCACGGTTGCATTCTTCATAATATTTCAAAAAAGCGCTGCATCGTTTCTTTGCATTAGTATACACAACAACCACTCATCATAATAATCTATCGAGCATGGTTTGTGACTGGTTTTTGGACACACATTTCCTACATCTTATCGATTATTCACTAGATATACAAGGACACCAACGGTGCGGGCGAAGCTTTATCACGAAAGATAGACCACGGTCATTGGGTTTTATGAGACAGTGAACAATGCGTGGTTTCTTTTTGGAGGATCTAGCAAGGACTCGGGGAGACTAAATCAAAGGATCTGGACAAGTTCTTACGATTCTTGACATATCACTATAGTTTGTGGCAAAAAATGCTAAAAGGGATTAGGAATCAAGCTCCCGTGGAAACCGAGTCTTCTTTTCCAGAGATTCACAAGGAGACAGGGAATCTAGGTTAGCCTGGTTCCCTCTTCCGTCATCTGTGTTCCCCAAAACAAAGAGCAGTTTCGTGTTGGTTGGAGTGCCATTATGACTTTCTTTCCCCTCTATGCTCAATGGAATCAGTCGGATGAACGGGGGCAAATGGAGGGTCTGTGTTTTTCGGGGAGGGGGCGGGAACTTGACTTGGGGTTGACCCGTCGAATGGGGTTGTGGAAATGGGCGCAGGATTAATTCCAAATATAGACTAAATCGGTTTTGGGGATGATGGTGCTGATTCGTATTTTTGCTCGATATTTTGACGAATAAAGAACTTAGCATTATAAACTAAATTTTTACGAGATAAAGTACGATAAAAACAAGATGTAACAAACAAAACAAAAGAAATAAGTAACCAATGAGATTATTCAGTGCCGTTTGGGTTCAATCAGAAATCGATAAAAACGAAAAAAGACCAAAGGCACAAAATGAGAACAAAAAATTCCACTAAAAAATAGCTTTGAAACTACTGCGACAGTTGGCAGTGTCTTGCATTTGTCCCTCAAGGGAAAGAGGGAAAAATCTTGGGTTAGAATTGACTGCTTGGTCTCCCAAGTTCTCACTTTTACGGATGGACCAAAAAAGAAGTCTAGGAGGCTCAATTAGGCCTGAAACGGAAACTGGTTAGTACTAAACCGCCGACCTTGTAGTGTACTCGAACTTGGGGGACCTCTTTTTAATCCCTTGCCTTCTTCATGTGAGCCAAAGCCACCTTTGGCATGCTCCTTTATTTTGTTTGTGTCGGGTTTCAAACCGCTGAGCCATTTTCTTAACTTGGGTGCCATATCTTGTTTTGAACTTTTATTTGCAGATTGAATATCCACCCTGGCCTCTGTTTATATATTCCTCTTTTTAATGTTTTCTTATCACTTTTCTGGTCTCATCCATCAAGACATCTCGTCTCATCATTTTGCAACATAGTAGATGGTGGTATATCAATTACAAGTACACGAGGGGCAACGATTCCGTCCGTATTCTGTATCCTATCTGATTCTGGATTTGAATTCAGCATGGCGATCCAAAATGAAGCCTGATCGTGATTGATTTACACAATTTTAATGTGGATGGCACAAGGCGTTTTTACCTTCTGGACAAAAAAGCTTTTTGTCATTGTAGTTTGTTTCATGATCATTGATCAAGGTCAGCTGGTATCTAATTTTTGCGAGTTCAAAAAAGAATTTAATCTGTATCATGCATAAATTTAAGAATTTACGACGTTGGGAAAGAACCAGCAAGCCACCAACGTGTGTTAAAATTAGTGATGGACTGAAAGCGCTTTCGGCCGGAATTTTGTTATGCTTACCGAAAGCGAAAGCAAACAAGGAGTTTGACAACAAAAGCGAAAATTTTTTGGTCCAGAAACCTCTGAAATTTAAGTTTTCTGATTTTTCAAAATTTGCGACTACCCAACATCAATCACATGAGTAATTCAAAATTTTAAGATGAATTTTGCATTTATACAAATATGTACATGTTATGTACATTATGTGTAAGCAGCTGCAGTCAGCTGCTTTCGGTTTCAGTTAAGCTCTCTTTCGGCCGAAACTATCACTTTCGGTTATGAGCCCTTTCCGGCCCATCACTGGTGAAAATGTCGCCCTTACTCGTTCATGATGGGAAGTCCCATCCGTTTTGTCATGGCAAAGCGAATTGTGAAGTCTGTTGAACCGTTTAGATTAAGGGTCTGCAACCTTTTTTGGGTCAAGGCCCACCATACTTGATTCAGTGTTGTCAGGGGCCCACCAAAGAGATGTTAAGCGGTTCATGGGCCACAAACTAACGATCAAAGATCGAGTTTTGGGCCCACGAGTACAGTGCTAGGAATATCTCACGGGCCCATCAAAGACCACCTTTGGGCCCACCTGTGCGTCGCGGCTCACCGGTTGCCTAGCCCTGGTTTGGATTAGTGCTCTAGTTTGGATGTCCATGACTAGATTTGTATTTAACGCTTTTCCTCTGATTCTTTGCATTTTTTCGCCTCTTAGAAATCAAATCATAATCGAACAAAAGAGTCTGAGTGACCACGACCACTTACTTATTCATTTTTCGAAGGATGCCACTCCCAATCCTATGGATCACAAGCAAGAAATTTCCATGGAGTAAGACCCTCAAGAACTCTGGGCTAATATGTTTAATTCAACTAGGCAAGACTCCGTCGTTTCTACGGCGCGATAATTCAGGTGACGTTTCAAGGATAACAATTTTAGCCAACGAAATAAATAGTCTGTTTGTTCTCGGTTTTATGTTTATTTTCCCCTCGTAAGATCAAGTAACGATTATCGTCGTCTGAAACAAAAGAAGATCCACATAAGCCACAAACCAACTATTCAAACCAATTTTGTACATCACATGAATGGGAGAGGTCAGAAGTAGCTGATTTCATTCACGTCTGTAAATGTGCGAGTGAACCGTTTGGTTACTCATATGTCGAAATTGTTTATACATCATATTTATCCCATAACCCTCTATTATTTCCTGCAGTTCTAACGCCAACTTACACCTAATCGAAGAGACCCATGCCCATGTCGTCGTCAGACTCTTCTTCGGGCTCAGGTTCCTTCTTCTTTCCGCCGGCAGCGGCGGCGGGAGCGGCAGCAGCCGCTGCAGCCGGAGCGGCCGCGGCGGCACCGCCACCTCCACCGGAAGGCATGGAGGCCAATTTCTTGGAGCCCTCAGCCATGAGTTCTTCAATATTCTTGCCCTTCAACTCGGACACAACCTTGTCCAGGCTGGCCTTGTCTTCTTCCACGCCCACGGAGGAAAGGATGGCCTTGATGTCAGCGGCCGAGGGGTTTTCATTGCCGCCGAGAACGGCCAGGAGGTACGCAGCCACGTGACGCATGCTTAAATACAACAAAAAGGCAAACCATGAGTTTTGATAAACAAGACCACGTGGTTGATGACAATTTCGTGGAAAAGCATGATCAGATGGCCGTTCATATTTTCATCCCGGAGATTCAGGCGAAAGATGGTGAATCAGAACAATCATCATGTGTAAAATACGTCAATCTCAAAATCATCCGTTTTCAACGCATGGAAATCCGTAAATATCTGGAACATCTTCAATTACATAAACGCAGGAATATTTGCAATAAGGTGAAGGTACAAGATTGAAATGAATTGAGAAACTATTTCTTAAAAACAAACACCGCCTAACACATCAAATGAAGGTGTTAAGTGAATCCAAGATATATTTTACAAACGAGCGGCGAAAGGTTCCACGAGAACTACGATAATTTGAGGCAAACGAGATAACTAAGAGATTCAACGATTTCAGTTTGAAAATACAAGTACAATAATTCAACTTACTTTTAAGTCTCTGTCCGGACACGAAACGTGATGTGCGATGATTGAACTCAAAGAACAGAAGGAAGAGGAAATGGCCATCAGCTGCCAAAATAGAGACATGAGAAAATGTGAAGTTAAAAAGGAAAAAAATAACTGTAGTAATGAAAATAATGCATTGTTGAATGGGTTTGATATCATTATTTTGAACCTTTGAAGTAGTTTTGAGCCGTTTTTGAGGTTCCTAACTAAATATGAATAGAAACTATTTTCTCGTGGCTCCGTTTCGGTCTGATCGCAACTGACTAACGAACACGAAGAGGATCCAACTTGAGTGGTTCCTTGTTGATCTTGACCGACCGTCCCTCTTCAAGATAAAGTTGTGCTGAAGCAACCAATTCTCCTTGAACTTAGTCTGGAAATAGTTGAACCGTTTGAAGGAAGTTTTTTATTCTATCCATACCCTCATATAATTGATATCAGATCTTAATTTTGCACTAGAAAGTGTACTAAGCCTTAACTTAACTAGTTCTAGAGAATTGAAAGCAACATGGAAGAATAAATTCAAGAAAAGAGATGTTGGCTAATCAATTAAGTTTGTTTTGGATGTGATGATGACTTTTGAATGCCTTGTTGCTCGTTTTGGATAATATTTCAAAAATTCATTGCAAGCTCTGCCATTCTTTGGGTCGTTTTGGTCAACGCATCAGCTTTTGGTGGTGAGCTGATCAGAGCTAAGCATCTTTAATCAGAGCTAAATCGTCTCTAATCAGAGCACTCTTGACTCGACCGTTTTGTCGGACCATAACATCAAGATTGTTTATTGTTGTTTATTGTTCTGGACAACTCAAGCACTCCCAGAGGTGCATAAAGAGGAAATGTCTAAGTGAAACAGTAATTTAAAAATATGAGATTGATTCTCAAACTTTTCTGTTCTTTTTCACTTAGCTCCATGTTTTGCCATCTCTTGTCCTAAAAAGACGCCTTGCCTTCTTGCTTGAGTTGTCTGATTTATGTTTCAATGAAGAGATGTTGGGATACTTTACACATCCTGGTAGTAAAAACAAATTTAGGTGTTTAGGTCACATCTTTGGCCTTAATTCATGATTAGGGGTGCAGATTTCAGGCAAAAAACGTTTATTGCCCAAGAACAGTTTTAAAGAATTTTATTTGCCATTTTTTATTTTGTTTGCAGTTTTTGGGCAAATATGTACAAATGCGTCGGTTTTTGGGCACTTATATGAAAAATTTGTCGGTTTTTGGGAAAATCAATGCCAAAATTGTCTTTTATGGGGGAAAATAGGAAAAAAATTCCCCAGGGCGCTACAGCCTAAACCAGGAGTCGGCAACCCCTTTAAGGTCAAGGCCCGCCAAATTTGATAACGTGTTGACAGGGGCACACCAAACAGACGTTTGTTGGTCCAGGGGCCCACAAATTAGCAATCAAAGAGCTCTGGGCCCACGTGTCAGTACTGTGGATGTCTCTTGGGCCCACTATTTTGGACTTTCCCCAAAGCTCCTGGGCCCACCAAAGACCAACCTTGGGCCCATTTGTGGGCCGCGGCCCACCGGTCGCCGACCCCTGATCTAAACGGTCCAAAACCAACCAGTCTCTCGCGTCAGGGTCTAAATTTTTCACACTACGTCACCAGATATCGTGAAATTGTGAAAGTCTATTCCCAAAAAAATTGCTCCCACCTAGTATCAGAGTTTTTAAGCTGTCATGCAATCTCTCAATGCCAATCACTCCGTCTTCCTATGCCGTGTCAGACGGGTCCTTAGTCGTGTCCGGTGTCCGTGTGTGCGGTTTTTTGGACACCCTGATTCATCAGCTACCCTCGTCACTCATTTCACATTGGCCGTTGGTTGGGTCCTGGTGTCGGTCCCTCGGTCCCCCTCCTCACAAACAGAGTAGCTCGTTTGACATCCGTAGCGCCAGATTCGATCAAACTCACCCTTACCCAACCCCAGTTTTTACGGCTTAAGCCATGCCCACTCATTCAGATCCTCATTGAAACCACACCTATGACAAATTACGGAATTCAAAGTATCCGCTCATTGTCTTATAACGTATATCTTCAGCCTTTGAGACTTCTGGCCTACAATTTTGTTTCCGTTTGGCCACCCTGATCCAGTGCACTTCATTAAGTGTTTCTGAAATTGTCCCTGGTGTTTCCCGTCCTTGGGTTGGTTCTTTTTGGCCCGGATTTGGGCGTCTTCCGCCAGACCTCCCGCTTAGTCACGCCCACTTCTGCCTTCTTTGGCTGGCATAGTCCATGGGTGTGCCCGTGGTTTGATCGGTGCGCCTCATCGTGGTCCGTTTGTTTGGGTGGGTGGGTGTGTCGCATGGCGTCGTCGTCGTGGGCGGGGGTTGGTTTGTTGTTATTGTTGTTTCGGCAGAGGCGGTGCCCGAAAACGATCGCCGCCACGCCTGAATTGGCTTCTCCGGATCATGGCGGATCGTCTCACGCAACTTCAAGACGCTGTCAATAAGGTAAAAAGCGATTGAAAAGAGGATTATTCATGATGGATCACCCACTGCCATTATTCAAATGGTTTTTCCATTTATGAGGGGAACGGAAAGAGAGAGAGAGACGCTTATCCGTACCTCGAACGAATGTTGTCCACGGCTCAAGCTCATTCAATAATGGCCTTTAATCGCACTAAGATTGAAGGCCGTGAACGTGAAAAAGAAGTAGTAGTTACAAACGTCGGGCCAAAAGGTCGTCCAAAGCTAGCTGAAAAGAAGGTCGTTACTTTTTGTCTTTGTTTCGTTAACATTTTGTCCGAACAATTACCTATGTCTAAGATTAAACTTTATACGTACTGTACATACCCTTCCAATTGATGATAGACAGAAAGCGCTTCGGACGAATATTCGGTTGGGCACACCTACCTGTATCGGGTATGCGCGAAAAATGGAGTTTAAGAGTTAAATTGTAGGGATTTTTTTTGCCGACTAACTTGGGGCACGGACTTACTTCCGAATGCGGAAAAATGGCATGTGCCTTTTTTGCCCCACGGGCAATAGACATTTTAGGTTTGAATTACGTGCGCATCCATGTTTGTTGTCCGCCGGTTTCGATTTGATCCAGAACCCTCTTGGTTCAATCACCGTATCCAGTGGAAGTTGACCCGATGGTGCAGGGACTCCCAAACTATGGCAATAGATAGATTAATAATACCCCTCGCCTACTGGCACTTCCTCGATAATAGCGCCTGGGCCCAATTGAAATCACCCGGGGACCCATATTAGGGCCACGGCCTCTTGGTGATTTAACTTGGTCTAAAATATTTTCACATAAAAATAAACGTGGTCGTCGTAAGGACCTCTCTCAGTTCGAAGACGTCTTCACACCAAAAGGGTTGACTTTTTTGTTGAAGAAACCTTTCTGCCCTTTTTGTATGATTTCAAATTGGTTTGTAGGAAAATGGCCAAGGCAATATTGAAATTAAAAGCCGGATTGTCTACATCAGGGGAAGGCGCCCAGTGGGCTGCGGGGTGGTCGTTAGTGGGCCCAAGAGCAATAGGGATAGTCCACAATAGTGCGCCCGCGAGCCCTTCATAGTAGTTTACTCGTGGGCTCAAAGCTCTTTTATCGTTAATTTGTGGGCCTCTGCCCACACGTTGTTAAATTTGGTGAGCCCCTACCCACACGTTGTTAAATTTGGTGGGCCCCTACACACACGTTGTTAAATTTGGTGGGCCCCTACACACACGTTGTTAAATTTGGTGGGCCCTGACATGAATGAGGTTGCTGACCCCTGGTCCAAAAGTTGGATTGCAATGTCTTCACTTTGTGGAACAAAGTCTTAAATGACACTTGGCAAGGTGATGAATATATACCCGGAAAAATATTGACAAAAAAGTGACTAAATATCCAATATATATTTTCTTCAAAAGCCCAAATTATTTGGAAAAAAGCCGGATATTTAAGAAATATTTTTTCTGACAAGGCCATTTTTTGGTATTTTTGTCTGTGTGCACCGATTTTCCAAATTTGTTTGTGGTGAAATTGATGTATTTGACCGTTTTGGGGGGCAAACTTGACATGTAATTGATTTAAATAATACAATTTTCAATTTGCCTCAATAGATGGCGCAGTTTTTTCTTGCATGACAGTAGTTTTGTTTGCGAATGTCTAGTCTTAGTACAAATGCCATGTTGTAGAGATTTTTGTATTTTGGGTTCATTTTGGGAAGGCTCTTTTGAGCATTGGTCATTCATTTCTTTTCCTCAATTTTGCCCGAAATATTTTTTTTGACTAGAATAATCGTGAAAATATTTATATTTCCTTGAAACAGTCAAAATATTTAAAAAATCGAGGAAAAGCGGAGAAATACTTTCAAAATATTTTATACTTTAAAATTTTTATTTCCGGGTCCTAGTGATGAACGAAACTTGGTTGCTCCGTTTTCACACGCCCTCCTACCTCTTAGTAATCCATTCTGATACACCTCATTCCAAGTACTAATTGGAGTATTGGGTTTGTCTCTTATTACAGCAAGCGGACAATTTCACCAATTCCTTGGGCATTCTGCAACAGTGCGCCACGCCCACGCCTTTCAACGGATTGGCCGGCACTCAGTCCAACAAGGCTCAAGCGGCACAACCCCAACAACAAAGCCAACAACAACTTCAAATTCAACAACAGCATGAAGGTATGAACAAGGCGCGTCTAGTTTTTATCAAGGCGGTTTGTCAAGCATAGCCTTAATTCGTCGAAACTAGAAATTTTAAAGATTATATGGTTGAATAAGCTAAATGAATACGGTCAAAATGGCAAATAAGCCCTTAAGAACAAGTAGTATTTAAACTCAAAATTTGTCGCTGGTTTGATAAAAGAAATGGCCCAACTCGATTTTCAAGCCTTTTTTCAGGCTTGTTCTCTTTAGGTCGATTAGAAATAAAACGAAATTTGCAAAGTCTGGATAAAACACTCGAAATGCATCCAAATGTTAAAACAAGAACACCTTAATCCATACTGCTCGTACATTATTTTTTGTTTAACGCCTAAATAACACTTAAATTTAAATGCGTGAAACCTCCATTCCAAGAACGTGTTCAGTGTTGGCAAGGTCATTGGCATTTTTGGTTACTTTAAGTCGGATGTCTCTTCGTTGTTTCAGATCACACGAGTCTTTTTGCTCAACTGATCGCCCGAACCGCCAAAGACGTGGAGATCTTGATCGATTCGTTGCCAGCCGAGGAATCCTCGAGTGAGCTCCAAGCCTCATCCCTGCAAAAACTCGAAAAGGACAACCAAGAAGCGGCTCAAAAGCTCGAGGATGTGGTCCAACAAGGCGAAGCCATCCTTCAGGAGATCCAATCCGCTCTCCACGACATAGCCCAATCTCAATTGGAAATCCAGAAGCTCGAAGTCACCGCCACCAACTCCAACTCGTACATTGCTCATGCCGCTCATTGAGACTGATCGTGGCGTGTTTGTTTTCCAGTGCATTATTCTGATCGATCGATCAAGCAAGTAGATCCATTTTTTGTGACATACTCGGACACTTGAGACACTTGAGTCATGGATGTGCGTCGCCGTGTCCAAGATTTGAGCGAAGACCCGGGAAATCCCGAAGTCCCTGAGATTCCTCGGGATTTGGACGAGGATTACGAGGACGAGGAGAATGATTGCAGTGAATCGGTTGATCCAAGTGAATTGGAAGAAGAGGAAGAAGAAGAAGACGTGGAGCAGGACGAGATTGACGATGAAGAGGACGATGATGATGATGGGATCTTGTCCAACGAGCAAGCCATCCTCTTGAGGGAGGATGAAGAGTTCTGTCAAGTGTCACCGCGTTCCAAATATCGCTCGGATTGGCGATCACGGAACTCGGAAACCCAAAAGTTCTACCCTCCCGAGCGACAGCCGCCCATCATGGATTTCCTCACCATGATCACGGCTTTTCTCGTGGCCGTGTTTGCGGCTTACTACACCATTTCCACTTGATCAGAGAGAGAGAGAGAGAAAGAAACTTCATAGTCGATGCTGTCAAATTCCACGTTACTCTTCGCCTTGTTTATTCCCACCACCTTCCTTTCACTTTGCCAAGGTCAAACCAAATCATGTCCCCGTTATTGAAACTGTATTGGGCTTTATTGCAACAACCGACACAAACAAACACACCCGTTTCTATTCATTTCTTTTGTCACGAGAACATAGAATTTCATCAAGCTATTATTACTTTGATCATCATTACCAATCCTATCATTATTAATCTTATTATTATTAACAACACCCATGTACTACTACTTCAACACCCATGTACTACTACTTCTGACCATGATAATGGTACTCCTCCTGTAATTACTGTTTACTGGGGTGACATTTGACCAAAAGCCTGATGCCCATTCGCCCGTTCATTCATCCTCACGAAAAGCAATTCATCATCATCAGTCTCGTCGTAATGATAAAATAATAAAAGGAAACAAGGCAGCCAGAACTGTTCACATTTATATAAAGGTCTTCAGCCTATTATTTTATTGTGTTTTTTATTATTATTGGTTTGTCAAATGGCGTCATGAAAAATACCATTTTCATAGCAGGCCAAGATATTATCTCGCGTTTGTTGGTGTGAGGAAGAGGTGAAATCGCAAACAGAAGGTATAATGAAAGCAGCAGTAGTAGTAGTAATAATAATAGTGGTAGAAATAATCGTAATAGGAGTGATAATGAAAATATTAATAATACTCTGCTCGCTTGGTTCTTCTTGTACTGTCTTGTAAAACACGTTGGTGCTTCTAGTAGTTTATTGATTAGTTGGCAGTTTCGGACGACTGAGATGTGGATCCGAAAGGGATCGATTGCCATTGAAACGTCGGAAATCGCGTTTAGAGTCCGTGTGCCAACGATATTGGAGTCGTCGTTCTAATTGAGATATTTGCGACAATTATTGGCTCCACACAAACAAGGGATCTTCTCGTCCTCGATTGGGAACTTGTAATCGTATGTGATCTCCTCACCCATGGCAATGGGTTGCTTCGAGTAGATCACAATCTTCTTCTCGCCTTCCACAGTAATGACTTTGGCATAACAATTGGGCTGGAAAAGGAACACATCAAAACCATCAATGACAACACCTCGGTCTAAATTGGTTTGGGATATCCGCAAATTCCAAAGCCATTCAAAATATTGATAAAAAACTTCCGTTGAATTTTCTATTTAGTAACAAAGCCGAATGCGATTTTCTGTAATGCCTCCTTCTTCGTGGCGTCTTCCTAAAACTTGGCAAGTCAAACACCATCTTTAAAAAGTATCCCGCAAAACTTATTTCAAGCAAATTCAAACGTTATATTTGATGACAAAAATGTTGGGGAAAAAACAATGTGGTTTTGTTCTTCCAAATTTGACCAGCTACTGCTAATAATACTTACATCACAGCTATGATTGATGAACCGGGCGAGATTCCCGCATTTGGTGGCATCCACCACATAATCCAGATCGATCCGGAACAAATATGAGGACCCGATTCCTTGTCTCTCGTAGCGCTTTTCGCGCACATCCGACAAATTGGGCCGCACCACCTGACCCACGTACTCAATGACCATCTCATCGGCGCCAATGTCCTCCATGGCGAACAGACCCCAGTCGTGGATAGCCGACTTGCCAAAGGTCATCTGTTTTCGGCGGAACTGTAAAAGGAAATCGAAATATCTTAGATTCTGGCCTCAAAAATACTAGTTCTTCTTTGAGGGACACTCACCTTGAGCTGATTGAATTTCAGAAGGTCCGACGTGGCTGCTTCGTCGCCCAAGATGGCCAATTGTCGGCGTTGGTTGCTCCTCGCCTCTCTCGACAAGTTCTGGGCCGTTTGGAGCTTGCCTTTGGTCACGGAACCTTCGAAATTGGCGATCTTCGTACCTTGAAGCGTGAACGCGTCGCCCTCGGAGCGATGTAAATGATACTTGGTTCGCAGCTTCTCGCGCGGGTCCATCTTGTAATAACCTTCTGTCCGACACGATCCCGTATGATGGGGCCTTGAGAAGTCGTCTTTCCGTCGCTTCTTCACGGGGCTCGGGATGTCCGTGATGGTATGGTCCACCCAATGGGTGTCGTTCACCCACACGTTGGGTTTCTTATCCTGGTCTCTGAGCATGGTCTCGTAGCTTCGCTTCAGGTAGCCAATGTCCTCCAAATCCAATCCCTTGGTCAAGAACCGATAAATGATCTCATACTGCTCCTTGGGATCGCGAGTCTTGAACGTGCGAGCTCGGATTTGAGGCACGGGTGCCGCCGAGGATGAATTGGAAGTGGTTCTCGCTTTGGCTGGGCCAGGAAGCTTGGGAACCGCGGCAGGTTTAGCCGGTAAGATCTCGGGTTTGGCGGCCTTGATGGCTGTTTTGGTCGGGGATTGTCCGGGAGGGGTCCTCGGTCTGGTGTAGCCGTGATCCATGGCGAAATGGCTCTCGAATTGAGAACACTCCTTGTCACTCGTCTTCTCCTCCTCATATTCTTTGCTGGCCGAATGAGGTTTGGCGTAGCAATGATCCATGATATGAGGGGGAGATTCTTCCGGGATTTGGGTAGTCTCCGTCAAAGCACTGGCTCGTCGAAGAGGTACGGGTTTCTTCTTGGAGTCATCGTCATTGGCGATGAGCTCGGCTTCGGGTTTTGTGCTTTCCTCCACGTGGTTTTCAATGTCGGATTCGGTCTCACTCGAGGTCATTTGGGGCTTTTGAGAAGTAACCTCGACAGGCGAGGATATCGTGGGCGGTGGATGAACACTTGTGTCGTCCATCTCCATGTCTTCGACTAGAGCCGAGGCTTTGCGTTTGGGCTTGGCTTTGGATTTTGGGGCAGGTTTGACCTCCTCCTCTTCCTCCTCCTCGACTTCATCACTTCCACTAGAAGAGGAACTGGAAGATTCGGAAGGGGAAGATGACGAGGACGAGGATGAAACCGTGGTGGACGAGCTATTGGCCACTGACTTGGAACTGGCCGAACTGGCTACCGACATTTGGGCCTCTTCCTCATCCTCTTCGTCGGCCGAATCATTTTCGGATGAGGAGTCTTCCACAGAAGAGCTGACGTCTGATGACACTTCAGAGCCCTTGGCTTTCGATCGCGCGGGTTTCTTCTTGAGAATCTTGGATCTCGGCTTAGATTCGCTTCCACTACTCTTGACCACGCCTTCTTCGTCATCTTCACTGGAGGCTGAGTAGATGGCACTGTATATGGAAGATAAGGTCTTCTTGTGCTTTTGATCCAAGGTCGAATTGCTCGACGATTGAGTGGAGAGCACGGGTTTGGTCTTTTCCTCGGCGCGTTCCTCGTCCCGTTTCTTTTGTTCCTCCTTTTTCTTGTTCTCGAGTCGTTTTTCGCGGCGTTTCTCGTGATCCTTGAGCTTGTCTGACACTTTTTTATTATGATGCTTGGAGGATGAGGCGGATGAGGGGCGGTTCTCGCGATCCTCGTCAGACGAATCTCGCCTGGATCGACCTTTCGAGTCGGTGGCCGACTTTTTGCGGTCCTTCAGAGTTGATTTTTTCTGGAAATACATTTATCAAGATGCATGTCTTCAAAAGCTAAAAGAATCTATCCTTTGTTGGGAAAAAAATTAGTACCTTGAAAGAGGGCAACTTGGGAATGATTCCTCGGAAGCTAAAGCCCAAACTTCCACCTTTACCGAAGGCTCCGCCCATTGCACTATTGGTTGCCGAGTCCATGTTTTCCCTTTGTTTGTCGAAAAAGTTCGTGATGTCTTCGGCCTTGGACAATTTGGTCGGAGAATCCCCTTTCACAACACCTTTTTCGGCATTTATCTTTGCCGGCACCACCATGGGGGTTATTCTGTTGGCTTCCGAGGCAGTTGTGCCCGTTTTGGATTGCAATTTTTGATTCTAAAACCAGAGGAAGTCATCGGTCTTCCAAGCTCTTAATCATAATAATTATGTGCCAAGTTTTTGGCACAGTGTTTCAACTTACCCGGTTTTTGTACTTTTCTTCCTGTTCCTGCCACCATTTATCGAACAGGAAAAAGGCAATCGTCTCGCACATGCGTTTGTTGATATCTTTCCTCAAGGTACGTTTCAAGTCTTTCACAATGCAATTTACCGAGTCCCTATAAAAAAATGAGTTTTATTATTCTCCTCATGACGTTGCACGAACTTTTCTTCACCAACAACTTACTTGATGAGATCTCGATAAGCGTCTTTGGACGACTTGACAGCCTTTTCCGGATCCTCCCAACGAGCATACGGATCCGACCAACCGGTATGTCCATAATGGCCTTCCCCAAAGGCGCCAAAACTAGACCCATTCGCTTCGTACGGGTATTGGCCAAAGTAATCTCCATGGGGTGGAGGCCACGTCCCATTAGCCGGATAACCGGGTGGGACTGCTCCTCCGGGCACAGGAGGTGGATAATAGCCATAAGGGGGTGCGGCATAGGCCTCGGGTCCTTGCTCCAGAATGTTGTTATCGCCACTGGATAAACTGGAGAGCGACATCTGATCAGAATTGCGAGAGCCAGCTCTCTTGGGCCGCCCGCTATGGAACTCGTTGAGGGCGTTTTGCACTCCGCCCATTTCCTGGGCAATCTTACGCCTTCGTTCGGCCAGCCACTCTTTATGACACGTCAAGTAATGCTGAGCTGACAAGAACGGGGAAGGAGCTCTCTCCAAAGGCACCTCATCGGGTTGAAGTGGGAACACTTGGGGTATTTCAGTCAGGTCGGCGGCATTCACGCCCATTATTGCCGGCACTGGGGGAGCCAAAGGAGGAGGTGGCTTGTCCGATTCTTTCTCCGATTCACTCTCAGATTCGGCATTGAGCTCTTGCAGCAAGAACGCGGGCACGCTTTTGTCCTTCATGAGCATTTTCAGCCGCGTGTCCAAATCGAGTTTATGCTCACTATCACTATGGTCCTCAGATTGGACGGGAAGCGTGTCTTTCACCTCCTCAGTCACACCAGCCCCTTCCGCAAGCACGGTAGGAAGAGTCTGACCAGCCCCTTCCATCAAAGACAGATCGCCCGGATGAGTTTGGGTCAAATGGGCGGCATGCACGGAGGCTGCAGCCGCGTAGTTCTGGGCTTGCTGAAGCCAATACTCGGGCTTTTCGTAGTTGGGATCGTAAGGTGTGGGCTGATACAGCTCAGACGACGAGGCAGAGGGCGGATGATCAGGTACATCGGGTGTAGGGCCGTGGGCGTTGGCTAGAGGGGGTGGTGGCGGCAAAGGGGGTGGAGGTGGAGGCGGGACTAACGCCGACGAGGCTGAGGATCCTCCCATAATGGGCGGATGCGTGTACTCGTGCGACCCTTGCCGATGATGAGCTCGAGGGTGGTGAGATCCGTTACCCCGCCAAGGATCGTGGCTGTCATTCGACCATTCCCTAGACGTTAAAGAGAGATTTCATTCAGTAATGTATTGCAAAGATCACCCATACTCATAACAAATCTTGCGATTTGTTCGTTTAATTCAAATCAGTCTATGAGCTTTTCAAGGAATTCAAGTTCTCTCATTGACTCGCTTTTCTATCCAACGAACCATCAATCATTCGTTTTCATTAATTTCTCGACTATATCTCAGAGAAGCCTTACCGATCGTGATTATTCCGCCTGTCACGGCTGTCACGGCTACTTCGGCGTCGATCCCGCGAATCGCGTCGGCCGGGCTCTCGCACACGCCCACTACTCTCCGGCGGGTCCAAACCCGGACTAAGTCGCGAGTGTCCGCGATCCGACTCGGTTTCGGCGTCATTCATCGGGAGTGGCGGAGCTTCGGATTCCTCGGGTTTCTTGTCGGCGGTGAGATCTTGGAACATTTGCCGACAGGATCGGCCGAACGGATCGATGTAGCAATTGAGACACTTGCCCATGACGGACTTACTATGCAGGCTGGCTACGCACGCCTTGGCCGAGCTGACCTGCTCGAATACGAGGCGAGCCAAGCCCAAATGCTTGCGCGATATCGGATGGTAATGGATCACCATCTCTTCGACCGCGCCAAATTTGGCGATGAGCGAATGCAGGAAATGCTGGTCAACATTATCGTTCAGATTCTCAATGGTGACCTCCACCTTGGGCGGCTCACCAATGTAGTGCTCATCGATCTAAAATACATCGCAACAGAAATACAATAAGAAACGAGAAACTTTGATTGACACATTATATGACCAATAACCCGATTTTGGAGATCACTTAGGTTCGCTGGCCAGCTAATTCTCACTTTCGTGGAATACGTTATCATTTGGGCGAAACGCTCAAAGCAGAAAGTGAAATCCAAAACTATTTAAAAAAGGTCTCACGATATCAGAAAAACCGCTACTATTACTACATCTAAGTTGGCCCCCTTTACTCATGAAGTCTGCCAGCCTGAATCTACGCGGATTATTGGAAACGTGGATGGTTATTCTCTCCTCTCTCCGTCTCTTACCCTCAATCTGGGCACGGGCAAGTCCATGGGTTCGAGCCTACGCCAGAGGGCGCTCGGCAGCTTCTTTCGCGGGTCCATGGGCGTGGGCGGAATGTGATGCGGGTTGCCCGGCACGGTCGAACCGTCGTAACGCACCATTTTGGGCGCGCCGCGATGAATATGCGGGTCTACCAACATCTTGAACGAATGCCATTTCACGGGCGGGCCTTGCGCGTTCATCAAGTGATGCGACGGCGGAGGCGGGCCGGGCGGGCCACCCGCCCCCGATGACGCCGGAGCGGGCGGAACGGGCGGACCGCTCATGATGAAGCGACAACGGGCGGGATCAAACGCCACATCGACGAGCACGGCGCTTTCCCGCTAGACGCGCCGGACCGCCCATCGCGGGGTAAGAGCCGGATCCAGTGGGCGTGAAGGGGCGGGCCAACGGGCGGCGATTCTCTGTGCGATGATGAAGGCCGATGGGGGCGTGGAAGGAAAGCCAGGGCTCGGGGTCAACTGGTGAATGCGAAGAAGCGAAAGACGATCATCGATATCCAAGCTAGCTAGCTAGTTAGTTAGTTAGTAGGCAGCCAGCGACTTAGTTTGGAGAGCTGACTAACTGGCGGACTCAAGCTGGATCGTAGAGATAGAAACAACATCGATAGGGAAGAAAACGATTCCGAGTTGGCGTTGGAGTGTGTGGATGTGTGGGTGTGTGTATGTTATGGCTGGTTTGAGCCTTTTACCACCCTCTTAACGAGTGAGGTTGGGTTGACAGGGATGAAAATCGTGGAGGTTCTGGTGGTCAGGGCCACCAAATTTTGGGGAAGATGTTGCCCAAAAATGTATTATTTTGGGCAATCATTTTGAGAAATAATCGGAATTTTTTGGGAATTTTTTCTCAATAATTGCTCTAAGCTGGTTTTGCAACGCTTTCGATTCATCAGCTGATTTTCGAGATTCTAAGGTTGCGTAATAAACATCACACCAGTTGCGCCTCTTTCTGATCTTGCAAAAGGATTTTTCCCAAAAAATGGTATTTTAAATTAGCATATCTCCCTTCTGGAAGCGATGTCCGACGTATGTTGTCCTTCCCGGTCAAGGACTTGACAACACCCTATTGTCCTTGGCCCGACATCCCTTCGGAACATTGGCGGTCACGCACCTTTGTCCGGCTTCCTGCCCAACTCCACCAACCACGGACCTGACTTAAGGACTCGTTCAATCTGACCCAAACCTCTATTGCAACAACCACGATTTTCATCATTTTCCTCTACTCATTGCATTTGTACTATATTATTCATTCGCACTTTCTTTCATGAGCACTGAAACTATTCTAGTCTTGTGATATCACTACATTACTCATCTATTGATACGTTTTAACCAATAACTTGTCATGTAACCATGTATATGACCATGCACGTAAATTCTCATCTTATTTGGTCTGCGCCTAGACATGACTAAAGGCTTTTAGACATGACCAAGAGTCGCAATAAACGATAAACTAATAAAGCCGAGAGCCACGCTCTTGTGACCCACTAGATGTCTGCTGCGTTACTTTGAAGGGTCTACAAATAATTTTAAAATTCTCTATAATATAGAGCGCCAAAATTAAATTAACATATATATTTCTCAATTTGAAAATACATCACTTTCAGCGTCAAAAGAAAACTACGAACATAAGAAATAACAAATTAAATCAACGACTGTCAAGTGACTCATTAAAAAACAAATAAGGATAATTCTGGCTAACGTGCGTCACTGTTTTGAAGCTTAAGACTTCGGATTTGGCTTTGAGAATTTCCGTGGAAAAAACGATCGATTTTGAGGCTCGTGAACTCTTTTCCGGTCCAACTTTGGAAAGGTTAATGGATTGAGGGGAGGAGAGGTGTTTATAACACTGGCAAATGGTTTTCGGAAGGCCTCCATCATTTTCCTCTTTTCTTTGATTGAGTAATCCGCTGACCGTAGCACCTTCCTGACATCGCGAGTCTTTTGGTCGATTTTGTCACATTCTTGAAAGTATTTGAAATGGAATAATTGATTAGAGGTCAGAAGAAAATACCCTGATGTGTCCGTCACTTTTTCAACTATGTCTTCCGGCATTGAAGATATGTCTAATTGTTTTCCAAAGTTGAAACCTTGGAGCACTGGACCAGTTAACAAGTTGGAAACGTTTTTGACTTCCGAAGCATTTCCATCATAGCCTAAAACGAAACAAATATTCAAAAATGTGCTGGTAGCATTCACAAATCATCATGTGGTACCTTTATTGGTCAAAGACTTCTTTATCCGATAAACATCGTCGTAAGTTAAAGGTTTACTAGCTGGATCGGAATCATTTGTAGACAAATACTTTTCTATCACAACCTCCGGCAATATTCCAGAAGTAAGAAGTTCTGCCGTTCGAGTTTTAACGAGTTTTGATAAACGGATGTTCTTCCGTTCAATGGGATGAGAATGTGCCAAGCACCCGTATACGAGAACTTGCTCCTTCGCATTCAGACACACATCAGATGGATGAGTTGGACAACAAAATACTTTTGTCTGGTTAAATGTAATTCTATTGAAATCAAAGTAGTATTTCTTTTAATATTTTATAACGTTCCTTAAAGAGTTTTATAACTTACTTTGCCAAACAAAGAAATGCCTTCTTTGATTTCGTGGTACCGGCCTTTTTTTCCCTGATATTTTGGTTGCAACTTAAAACACGATAGGCCGCTTGGATTCCTTTCGTATTTTTCGTCCCCTTGAATGAAAAATATCTGTCATACTGACTTTCTACCCGCCAATTGAGAGCTTCATCCATAGTGTCAAACTGAAGGCGAAGTGGTTCGTGTTCATGTTCTGCCAAGCAAGGAGGCATCTGCAAAGATTTAGTGAAATAAGCATGAGGTCTATGGACGGTATTCACAGCAGGATTTCATGCCTTGGTTAATAGAGGTTGGGATGTACCTGACTGTTCCGACAAACGTTCATTTTGTGATGGGCTCGAGCGGCATTGCGGGAGCCGAAAAGTTTCCGACATCGACCGCAATGAAGCGTTTCAGTGCGAGGACGTGGGGCCTCAGCACATCCTTGCGAGAACGAGCACGGCAAAGAGGATGATATTGAAGCCTGAGAGGCGAGTGGCTCCCCATCGGGTGCAGGGGGTGCTTTGAAATACGGATGATCCTTCTCAATCGGGTCTATCCCACGGCTGGAACCAACCGAACAGCTTCGAATCTCAGAAATGATGATCGAAGCTGATCCTTCATGAGCTGGAGAGCCTAAGGGGGTCTCAAGCCCCTTGGCAAAAAGATCAAATTCTAACATGAAAGACTTTTCTTGCTTCGCCCCGCCTATTTGGCGGTTTTGACACGCGGTGTGTTGTTTATCACGCAATCTTAGAATCTCGGAAATCAGCTGATGAAGAGAAGGTGTTACGAAACTATTCGTGGATTGACTTTGCATTAGCTGATCAAGAGACAGTATCAAAACAAAGAGAAAAACTGTTGGGCTCGAGTTTTCGGCTCTTCAAAAAACTTGTTTCATCAAGCTCGTCTTCAACTACAATATAGAAGAGGCAGATTTCATTGCATGATGTAAGGTCACTCTATGGAAAGCAAAACAAGAAAAGTTGTTCGCAACTTACCGCTGATGAACCTGAAAATTTTGTAAGCTGTTTTGCGGTTGTCAATTTGTAACCCTCAAGGTTTTCAGCTCTACGGCAAAACAACTTTTTTCTCCTAGCTCTACAAAATGTTTTTTTTTTGTCTGAAAAATGTGAAAATGTTTTTCAACTTAAGATTTATATAAGAAGCAAAAATAAGTTCAAAGTACGTTCCAAAAACCCCAAAAAAGTTCTTTTAAAGTTTTAAGTTAGAACTTTTGATCTTCGCTCTACTGATGAGTTTATAATAGTGGTTTGTGGACGGTCATATTCTGGATCTTTACTGGAGTTTAACAGAAACAAGGAATTTCCTGGAGTGGGCCAACTAGGGGTTTCAGGATTCTTAGTAAGATCAACTCGATGGCATTCTTCCATCAACGAGACCTGGCTTGCATTGGGTAGACTACTTCTAGTGCAAATCCAAGTGAGAAAGAATGAAAGGGATTGCCTGACTTTCTTCAAATGCGTCATTGGCGTATGAAGTATCTTCAAGCTGTGGCAGAGCTAACAAATTCAAAGTGAAACAGAGCCATTGTTTTCTTTTTATTCCATAGTTCCCAAAGGAAAGGGAAAAGCTACAAGAGATATGTGAAACGTAAGGATGTTTTGTTAATGTGAGCTGTGTCAGTTTTAAGGACTAGAAGGTTAGGTAAATTTCAGAAGTTTGAACCGTTTGGATTGCAGTCACTCCTCCTCATTGACCAGGAGAATTTACCGGGCATTCTTTTGACGCACTTATTAACAACTTGAATAAAGGGATCAACCATTTTCCTTTCTAAAAATTTGCATTTAAAAATCGACGTGCCAATAAGCCTTCTTAAAATGCGTTGTTGTTGCCTACGTTAGTCTTGGCATTGTAAAAACAAACTCGAGGTTGTTGTTGTTGATCCAGATTGAAGTAGAAGGGAGTGTTATCAGCTGACAATTCGTCGTTGATGAAACAAGCTGCCCATTTTTTCAGCGCCGCTGATTTGTCCAAAGCCTAGTCCTGAATCTCTCCATAACACCGGCAATTTGGCCAATTGATGACACTGAAAACACATAGTGTTGGCAGGTAGATGATAGCTATTCCGCATACGTATGATTAAAAACGTAAATATTCAGATTTAGCATTGATTTGCTATGAAAACTGGCATTCTAATCTCCTTTTGTCAGCCCTGATCTGGACATGGCTTGGCCATACAGGCCCATCAAGCCTCTTGAACAAAATCTGCGGGAAGATCGCGACACAAACTCGATAAAGTGACCATATTCTACTAGTACGTAAAATGAAATACGTAAATGATACATTGTCAAAATCAAAAAGTAACTGAAATCATGTATTCAAAAGAGAAATTATAGTTTTCAGATCCATTCAATCCATCAAAAGCATGTATTAATATCCATCCAGCCTTCCTTGTTATACCTCTTGATGAATCTTAGGCTTTGGATCAAGTCACTTTGTGATGATCCGCTGTTGTGGTTGTGTTGTTTCAGCCATCTTACACAACAATCGAGTAGGGAACTCGGTCGATTAAGTCTGTTGGAACCTTCGTGGAAACGACCCACTTTTTCCTTGTCATCTCTTCCTTCTCAGCTGAAGATCCCTCAAACTTAGGTGAGATGGGCCACATCTATCAATCCTCTTGAGTATAAACGATAGTTCATAGAGTCAAAAATTGTGAGAGTCAAAGATGAGGTGATCCAATGTGAAATGACCAATTTGATCTGGACATGTCTTACTTTTTTTGAGTCAAATAAGCTTTTATAAAGTATTCCATAAATGTCAACGCCAAAGTACATGAGGCGTCTGTTATGATTAGGGACGGGCAAAAAGTGTAAAAAGACTTTTGGTAACATAAACCCATTTTTCTGCACTTTTGCACTTTTCACCTTTATTTGCACTTTTTATTTACGTTTTTGGCCAAAATTGACAAATTGTTAAGAAAATGTAGTGGCTTTTGAAAGAAATTTTAGTTTCAAGATCAAATTTTGAACTAGTCGAAAAAGCTTGCATTTGCAATCAACCATTCTTAACACCTTGAAAAAATATGTGCATTTCAGACGCAAACCTCACACTTTATTCACCATCTTGGCATTAACTATAACATCCTGTTTACTAAACCAAAGATTAGACAAAAGAATCTCATTGCACGCAACCAACAAATAGCAAACCTAAAGAAACTCGTTATGGTAATGGAAGGATCTACGAACAATATAGATTGCAGAATTAGGTTTGCTGCCTACAAAGATCGCTACTTCTAAAAAAGGCCGTTATAAACTTAAAATAATCAAGCTAAGGATACACCAATGTAGCAGTACACATTGTTTAATTGACTTGGAGATATTACTTTTAAGTTCCAAAAGTATTTGAGAACAGTTTTGATGGGATGAGACAATGAATGCCACATTTGAAATTGAGTTCTGGTAATTAGGCCATAGGCCAAATATTGAAATAATGTCACTAAAAACATGCTTAAAGCACATTTAGGACTATTTTCTTTGATGCAATTGTTAGGCACCCGTAGGTATTTTTCTGTTCAATTTTCAATGTCTATTTTTGAACAACTTGAAGGACGAAAACGGAGTGATGTAAAGCCATTTAAAACAATTGCTAAATATATTTCGACAATATTTAGGTACATGCATCCACGAGACCACCTTAGGAATGAAAAATTCGGAAGATTTTTGACTAGAGTATTTTTCATGACTTTACATCCTTTTTGTTAGTGACCTAATTAATAGAACTCTATTTCTTGTGCGGCATTGTCTCTTCACCTCAAACTAGTCTCAAATGTCTTTAGAACTTGTAAATGACTTCTTCTGCTCAATTAGGAGCCGTGGGTACTCCATGAATGACGTTTTAAGTCCAAATGCAAGTTATTTGCTCTTTTTTGACATTTATTTGCTCTTTTTTGACACTTCTTTGCTCTTTTTGACATTTATTTGCTCTTTTTTCGACATTTATTTGCTCTTTTTTGACATTTATTTGCACTTTCAACATTTTTCTGCACTTTGTTTTGCACTTTTGGGCACATTTTTTTGCAACTTTTAGTAACTAAAAGGATAAGATTATTTGCACTTTCTGCCCGTCCCTAGTTATGATGAATTATTGTGTTTATCGGTTGAGTACTAAATTTTGAAACAATCTTTAAGAATAGGTATTGTGAACTTAGTCTCAACCCTTTTGAATAGGTATTTTCGCCGTTAGAAAATATTGATCGAGGATGCCTTGAAGTCTGTAAAGTCATTGGATTTTGGAGTATTTTTTATAAAGACTATTGATTGATAACTCGATGAAGTTCATCTACGATAAAATGTCTTGAGTGGAACACTGATTCTAAAGGATGCTAGTTTCATCACCAAAAACTCTATTACAATCCGGCTAACATTGAAAGCAACTAAATTCAAAACTCTTTGCTCTTTCAAAACTTAGTTGATTGAAATCGAACAAAGTTTATTTGATTTGTATCAGTTTTAAGTAATACGAACACGTTGATTCAAGTTTATTTTTACTCAAGGATGAACCGAATATCAATCTTGCCTTTATTTTTCCGTCTACCTTGTGCTAATACTTGTAGAATAAACAGCCTCTATCACTTTTCGCTTTTTAGCTCGCCTCGAAAGATTGAAGTTCCGAAAAAAAGAAGTAATCCCAGCTAAGATATTTCACTAATAATGAATGGTGGACTCGGAAAAAAATATTCTTGTGTGAACGTATCGAAATCGAACCTCAGACTTCCGCACAGCTTAATCCCTACGTCTATGGTCATGCTTACTTTCAAGGAATGCCATTGTAAACATTCTATCCATTTCAGTCATGGCCGCCGAAAAGGTTGAAAAGATCGTGCCCAAATTGAAGGCCGAGGAGGAGGAAGAAGAAGAGGACGAGGAGCCCGTCGATATGGCCGTGATCATCAAGGAGAAATGCGGCGAAGAGCATTGCTCCAAGTACAAGGATCGCTTGGACGAGTGCAATCAACGGGTCAAGTCCAAGACCGAGACCACGGAGACGTGCTTCGAAGAGATCCTCGATTTTTACCATTGCGTGGACCATTGTGCCGCCAAGGACATCTTTAAGCATGTGAAATGAATATCCCCGCTGTACTGCCCTCAATGCTCTCAGAGGACAAAAGAACACCAACTATGTTGAATATATTTAGTCCATTTCAGTAGGGTCATTCCCGAAGACGAAGGGTGCGTTCAGCTTGTCTTTATTGGGTGAATACGAAGTGGGTGAAAAATAATGCATTAAGTATATACTCGGTAGTACGTCAACTCAGTCAAAAAGTGGGTGCGTCCAGAATGAACAAGGACGTTTCCTCCTTCTTACACCACTTTAACATGGCGTTAATGGTCTTGATCGCCGTGGCCTTGGTAGCATCCGGCGCAAACGCGGCGTATAACTCGAAAGTTTGAGTCACCTGATCAACGTAAGAAGGAAAGATTCGGATGTAAGGATTGTTTTCTTCACTTAGATTTTCAATTGTACAACTTACCCAACCCAAGACGTTTTCATGCGAATCGCCGCGATAAATCAATTTCAATGGGCGATGTGGCGAATGGAGTTGGTGCTGCATTTCAAGGTAGATTCCGTGTAGACGTTCGGCGTCAGTTTCGTCTTGATAGGCCGTGGCCGCAATGGGAGAAGTGAATTGGGCCGCACTTTTGGACTTGTAGAGAAAATGCCGCAATTCCGGGAAATCGATGTCCGGCGGTGTTTCTTTGGATTTAGCTATACTTTCGGAAATGGGTTGGAGCGTATTGTTTTTGGTCATAACCTGTGGAAGAATATCATAATTATTAGACGTGTGGTCAACAGATACTTATTGATGACTCTTACCTCGACGATTTTGCCTTTGGCTTCTGATATTTCGAAGAAGATATCTCTCTCGGCGGTAATCAAAAGTAGAGAAGCCTGACAATCCTCTGACAAATAAGAGATATGGGCGTGGACGAACCCGCTATAAAGGTAAAAGTAAAAAGTGGTTATGACAAGTTTAGCTATCGAATGAATCACGATCAGTCTTATCGGGGTAAAGCTTATTGAGGTTCTAAACAAAAAACCAACAGCGTACCTGGGGTCGAACTTGGGGAGGCAAATGGGCAGCCATGCCTCGGAATGTTTGAAAGACTCTGTGGTATTCACTAGATTGAGCAACAGGTGAAGATCGGCCGGGTGAATGTAGTACTTCTTCATTCGAATCAATGCCACCAGTTTATTGTCCGCGATCATGATGGCAAACACGAGGTTTTTGATCTTCTTACACGACTCAATCACGGTCTTCGTGATATCGTCTCGGATGGATTGGGCCAATGGCAGGACTCTCACAGCCGAAAGCATAAAACTCGGATCCGAGTCCATGGCTCGAACCAAGCTCTGAATAAGCCTCTCCGAGCCCGCTAACATCTTCCGGAGATCAAAGCCCGGTTTGCGCTCAAAGATCCGCGTCAATTGACCCAACGTCAGGATCGACAGGATCTGGTGATACACATAGGTCAGCTGGACCGCCAATTGACTGGCACTCTCACTCCCTTGGGTCACCGCCACCAAAATGAGCGGTCCCTTATGCAAGAAAGCGATCTGTTTGCCCCCGGCACTCATGCTCTTCAGCACGTCGCCCATGTCGATCACGTACGAAACCATGGCCTGCATAACGGCCATGAGCGAAGCTAGCTCGTCTTCGTCCCCGTGTTGGCTGAAAATGGGCTTGCCGGATTCGGACAGGACGAACACGTGTTTGCGTTGTTTTCGCCACGTGGGCGAATTCATGATTCCGCCTTGATCTCGTACCGAAGATTGACTGTCCAGACGTTTTTGACTGGCACTCAAGGATTCCTGAGCGTCCTCGAAATCGTCTTCGTCGTAGCTGTCAATATCAACCAGATCGACGGGCGAATTGGATGCCTTTTTCCTGGGCGATCCCACGTTGGATACGGTCTCGGGGTTAATTTGACAAGCCTCCATGCTCCTCTGCATGACTTCCGCCACCTGAAATCCATCCAAAAAATGTTGTTATCTCGAGACGGCTATGTTTATCAGACCACGTTTCTGCTTGCTACCAAATCAAAATGTAAAAAGATAGATCAGTTTCGTTCTCGCTTCGTCCAGAGAACTTCCAGTTTACGTCAAAACTAATAAAAAGAAAAGCGTCCTTGGCTTTGCTTGCATTTCATGTACGCATCAATTTCTCCCAAAGTTAATAAAAGGTAACCTTTGGGCGCAAGAGCAAGGAGTTTTTTCCTATCCTTCACGTTTTTCATGATGTTGAAGCGAAGTAGGAAAGTGGTCTATCGATGAGAGGAAGAATACTGATTGATGAAGCTCCAAGCCCTTTATTCAATTTTCGGAATTAGGTGATAAGAAACTCCACGAGCCAAAGCAAGTGTCTTTCTGACATCTTTCTTTTGCTTAGCCGTCCAATCCCAGAAATTGAAATGAAAACAAGAATTCTCGCTCCCATTAAAAGGACATTTTCCTAATTTGCTTCAATACTAAGAAAAACATATATAAGTAAGAAGAGCCTTTTTGGTTCGGCTTAAACATGAGATCTCATCATGTTATCCACCTCTTGTTGGGTTTTTTCATCCTTGATAACGGCGTCTTCTTGAAGTTCATGGAGCGATCCTGTCATATGAGTGGAACTAAATCGATGAAGATGATGCTGCTGATGCTCTTCGTCTTCGTCGTTTTCATCCTCCACATCATCCAAAGGCTCTTGGGAGCCCATGAAATCCGCCAAGTAATTCCGTCCAGAAGGTGTGGTGGCGAAGAGGCGTTCCCCCACGCCAATGGCCTCGGTGGGTTCCATATCCGAGGAGGTGGGGATGGCCATGGCCTCGGAGGGCGAGGCGGGAGGCGTGGCCATCGGAATACAATCAGGTAGTGAGATGAGGGGGCGGAGAATGAGTGAAGGAGGAGCAGAGCTGGTGAAATCAAATTCGTTTCGGTGTTGTTTGACAACTGTCGATTCAGTAGACACTAGAATCTAGGGATGAGGAGTGAGTTTTCGATTTAGCTCGACCAACTCGAGTCGGGTTTGCGCAAACTTGAGAAATTAAGCATAAACATTAAAAGGTAGACATGGACCCTATTTATTTCATATGTAAAGATTTAGGTGGTCTGAACGATAAACGTCATAAAAATAGGAGACAGTTTGCTATATAACAAAATGTTCCGTGTGATTTCAATCTCAAAAATGGAGCCAAAATCAAGGGTGTTATTAATATCTTTGCCTGCAATGCCAGTGGTGTAATGCATTACAATTTCTTGAGATCGGAGACAGGATAATTTCAATTACAATTACATGATAACGTTATTACGTATTTCGTAACTTAATATTGTAATTGTTACCAATTAGATTTTTGGTCATGAAATTGACGGATTGCCATTCATAAGCATCATTTTTTCTACCATAAACATTTTTCATCATGAAGAAAATTTAGTTTAACATAGAAACACTTCCTTCTACATCTCTCTTTTTTGCAACCTTTAAATTATGAAGACCATTTTTGATCTTAATATTTCCATAATCCTTTGACAATTTTCATGTTTTAAGATATGAAACTGCTTAAAAGCTTGCAGAACACCCCGTTACCTTCCAAAGTTTAGACAGAACACTTTAAAACATAGTACTTTTCTACATTTCCCAAGTCAATCAATTCATATTAGGTAAATCAAGGATGACTCAACGAAGGATATATTACAGAATACCACTGTAAAAAATGTGATGTAAAAAATATGAACAAAGTTCACATAAGGGGACATTTTTTTGAAAAAAAAAATTTCGTCATTTTTGGTGGAACTATATTTGGTCCTGTTTTAGCCAGGAACACTCAAGGCGAAATGTTTTTATTCAAGAAACCTCAAAATAAATAATGGGTTTAATTGATCAAATTCTAACCACGGTATTTTAACGTGAAATGTAAATCATTTCCAAAGATCTAGACTCATTTAATGAACTCTGAAATGGATATCACTTGGATTGCAACTACATGGGAAAATTGCCAGTGTCACATATCCCTACTGGCAACTCAATTTTGTTCGAAGTCGGCCGACTGACCTAAATTTCTGCCAGGTAATGAACCAACGATGGTTGGATCGACAAACCAGCTTAATGATCGCGGTAGGCGATTCCACACTTCTAAAAAGCCGAATTCTTATTCCTTAGTCCCAAATAGTCCCAAAACCCCAGGGATGGTTGATTGCTAGAGATTGTCTTTTTCTTTTCGTATATTTCTTATATCAACATCTGTTTAGACAGAAAACACAATACTTCAAAAGTCTTCTTTAGTTTTCGAATCGGCCGTCCAGGCATTTAACTTTAATATGGTCATCTTTCACGTATAATTGTTGACCCTGGGCCGTGGTCGTATTGAACCATTCCCACTCAATGTCTTCCGAATCTGGACAAGCATTGTCTTTGGAAAACACCCCTCGGAGAGGTGTGGTAGATAATTTGGTGGACACTTGCCACACACGACCTTTGGGATGATGACTGAAGAGAAAGAGGCCTTTCATTTCATCCATGTACAAAGGAGCCAAAAGACCGTATGCCCAAGTGCTGATTTTGGTGAAGGTACCGGTTAGATATTCAACAGCAGATGGAACTGTGGCATTCACATAAGTCAGATGGTAGATCTTAAACCTTCGGCAATTGCATTCCACGGGTTCAAAGGCTGGCGGCATGCACTTGAAATCCAGAGTATCATCCACGGTCCATTTGCCAGTTCCCCCAGGAGACGGTTCTGAGGAGTCAATGTACAACCGTGACACGTTCTGGCCTCCATTCCTCTCAGGACATTGAGTGTCATCGTTGCCGTACATTTGAATACCTGCATGGGGCTTTCGGAAATCAGGTCCAACCAGCCATTCCGAACCAGTAAATGTGTAAAACAAGAATTCCTTGGTTGCGTTGTTCTGATACACTGGACGCCCTTGGTGCTCTCCCATGAATTTGAACAAACCGGTACGTTTGTTTTGCCATATTGCTGCATCGCCATCACTGTTAACCAGAATATTCTCGCAAGAATCCTGGCAACCTAAGGCGGAGAGAAGGGCGCTGGACCTTGGATTCATGACCGCGTGCATCTCCTCACATTTTTGGTCACACATGTAGCAATGGGCATCCCCAAGACTCCAAGCCGGGCACGGGGACTTGTCGCACTTGTAAGGCTTGCTCTCCACCGCGATGTAGTCTCTAATGCAAGTTAGCTTGCATTCTGTTCCACTGCTGTCCCCTGTGCAACTCACAGACCTTGCATGAAGAGTCCGGGTCCAGTGGGTCTTACTCACCAGGACACTCGGATAGCATACAGGGATATGGCTCCATTCAAGACCATCTTTGCCATCGAGGGCATTCTTCCTCTGGCATTTTATCTGGTTGGGGAATGCGTTGTAGTCACCACGACACGCAAGGTTGACGACCAGTCCCTCAAAACTCTGACCTTCTTTCATGACGGTCAAAAGCCTTTCGCCATCTAAAGCGGGACAGCTCATGGAGTTGTTGGCGACGAAGACATAGTAGGGTGATGCGGCTTCCTTATCGGAAGAAATAAACGGCGAAGCATAGGGTCCATCGCCGGTCCCACCTCCTCCTCCCCCTGCTGAGGCGTATCCAATACCGATGCCGATGAGGAGAATGCACAAAACAATGATCACTGACATGGTGACACAGCCAGCCCTGCCGATCGGAGGCAATTTTTGGGTCACATGTGTGCCCAGGTCGTCTAGTTCATCCTTCATTCTTTGAAATGACACCATGATTGAATGTGATATTGTAGATAAAGGTTTACTTGAGGGACGAGGAGGACTTAGGTGCAAGTCATGAAGCGCACCGTCGAGTAACTTTCAACTTCTCCCAAAAATGACTTTCCTCGCGTAATTAGATTGGAAACCAAATGTCACGACAATGAAGTTCCATAAAGTGACGAGATCAATTGGTTTGAAATATTTCGCACTTGCACTCTCACACAATGAATAGTTGTCAGTCCACAGAGCATTGATCTTTCAATTCTGTCTATGGCTCTTAACAGGTACTTTCAGACTTTCGTCGTATAGGTGTTTGATCTATGGTTTTCTTTCTTCTTTCCCGTCTTCGACACTGCGAATCGTGGAAGATGTTCAACCTTCTTTTGGTTGGTTCACCAGTAGTGCAGTAGTGCCACTCGTAAGTGTGTGCGACTACTATCTTCTTCACTGTCTCATTCGCTCTCTCAGTCACATACACACGCTTACAGAACACACCATCCAACTCGTCATTCGCCAAGCAAGGGGCTTCTTCTTCGTCTTGAGCTACCTCCAGAATGCCACCACTACCACCACCAGAAATGGCATACAGCCTCTTCACAACAAAACTGAGGAAAAAGACGAGACCTGATCAGCTTCAGGTTGGACCTGTTCGAGGAAAGATGTAAGACTAAAATTGTTGCTGGGCGTCCAATGGATGATCCAAGCCAAGTGAGAACGGATGCCTGCCCGGTTTCCTGCATTCATCATGCATCAACACGAAGAGAAACTTGGCAACGATTGCCAACGATGAACAGGGAAAGAGAGAAGGAGAGAGGGGAACTCGGTCGAGGAGAAAAGGGGGCCTTCAATCCATCTTTGGGTCTTTCCCGACTCTCTTCTGGGTTGTATGTGCCTGGCCTAGTGTCTGAACAGGTTACCCAGTGTTGACTCCCTTCACTGTTGCCCGTTGCAAGTTTGGCCGAAGGGGACCTGTTCAGGCCACCATTCTTGGCATGGGGGCCTCAAATCTTCAAGCCAAATCATATGACAGAGAATGAACTTCAACAATCTTGGGGCTAAACTTCTAGGCTTCAAAATGATTGGTGTTTCAAAATGATTGGCGTTTTCAATTCCAAGACATGGACTCGTTGAAGATTTTGATTTCTGGGAAAATGAATTGGTACTACCTCATCGAATAAAGGATTGTATTCCTCGCGCGATGATTCAGAGAAATGATTTCCTCTACCTAGTCGAACGCTTGGATTACTAGCTGTTTGTGTGAGAATTTCCGAAGTGAAGGTCTGGTGCATAAGGAGGCCTGCAAGGAAACAAGTAGAGTCCATGGCATTCTAGAAGTAAACGACAAGGACACAATCCCACGGTATCATGCCTTGAAATTACCTCCCCTCCATTGCCATGCCTATAGAATATTGACCTTTTCAACCTGGGGAGAATGGGGCAAAGCAAAGAATAGGGCTGTTTCAAAAGACTGGCTTGGTAGTTGATGGAGAAAAAAATGCATTGGTGCACCAGAACAATGGAACGGACTATGAAATGAAGAACGGGTTCAATTCCGGTTTCATTGGGCCTCGCGTCTTTCAGCCATTTGATCTACTTTTGCTCTGTCTATCAAATGGAATCTTTTCATTTCCAAATTCATAGCCTCTTGCGTAAGAAGAACAAAGCATTGTAAAACGAGGTCAATCATTGCTACCGTATACCTAAGCCGACTACACTCTTGCAACAGGAAGTGTTCAATGTACTACAAGAACGTAATTCTGAGTACCATGAAACATTTATAGCCCCTGAAATAAAAGAGAACTCTTTTCAGCCCTTCAGATACCTTCGAATAAATTTCTCTACGACGATCTAATTGCATTTTTTATACCAGATGCTTTGAGGTTGCATATTTATAATAAAAAAATGCCAAAAATGTTCTTTCCCCGGAAGAAACCAAAAAAACTTTTTGGCCACTACTCGTTCCTGTTGCTCACATGAGTTGTGAATAAAAAGAATAGTGGTTATGAGAACTTCGTAATGTTGGTTGTACCAGGCCTTTTGATGTTGTCACTTTTCTTTTGGGAGGTCATTTATGAAACAGGTGACCCAGTCAAAAGAAGAAGGTTCCGTCCATAAGATACATCTCAAGGTGCCGTTAAAGAACAGAGCACTACGTCTTAAATTCGATGTTCTTAATGTTCAAAAATTGTAAATCCACAACCCTTCTGGTTGTTCAATCAGATCCAATTTCTACTACTAAATGTTTGGTTAAACCAGCGTGCAGAAAATGTAACGTGACAACGAGAACGACAATGCAGGGTTCATTTCAACCCTTTTGACGCCCCTTGGGATGACTACGCTTCCGCTTTTTGCATCATGATCAAACACTAGCACAAAACGGTCATCTGACACATCGGAATGATTAGAAGTATGTATATTCAAACAAGTGCTAAGTCATATGTTTGAAATACAGACGAATAAAGAAGATTGGCATGGTTGTCAAATTGGAGAATTGGTAGCAAAGTTGCATTTGCCTTGGCGATACCATTAGAAAAAATGCTCTTTTCAAAGCAAGGGCGTCGGCACCTGAAGTTAATATTTTCTTTCATTAGGATCAGCACACAAGCACAATGACGATACGAAAATGCACATCGTGCTTCTCGTGCTCTGCTTGACAATAAACCACATCTGAGCAGACCCTTACTGGGTAGAAAACCGTGACATTTGAACCCATTGAGCAAGTTTACAATAATTCATGTCAAAAACTGTGGTAACTTGAAGAACTTGAGCTTAAATTGAAGATTCCATTTGAGTTCAAAATAGTTCTCGACTTTTTGCGATTTTCCTGATGTTGCCATAAATGCACGAGATAGATAACACAATGTCACATGACTGTAACTTGCCTAATACACGAATATATCTTATAATATTTTTTTGCTAAAAAGTCAGTTCGCATGGGAAAAGCGCGCGCAAACATGAATAAAATTACCGTATTTAGCCCAATTAACGTTTAGGTCCGGAGTAGTACGCTTAACGTCATTTAACAAATCCTTGAAGTCCTCCACATATATAAATGAAATAGAGATATCTCAATTTTGACGTCGCCAAAACCGCCCTCTACGAGGGATTACCTAACAACATTCCTAAAAAGGATGGTTTCATAAGGAACGTCATAGAGGGCACTACCCTGTTTGGAAGGCAAATATCTTGCTTGAAGTTTGGTCCCAGAGTCAATTCAGAAAATACAGCCTGAGTCATCTGGAGGTCACGGATCAAACTACTGTCGCCGTCGTCTGCCTGCTTAGCTAGAACTGAGAAGTCTGGAGCTGGTTTGTGGTCCTCCATTATGTGTGCTACATTGCCTTACGCTTTTACTGACCTTTTTGATTCAAAGAGACCGTATCATTAAAAGCTTCCAAAACACAAGCAAGATTCACAAAATGAGAAAATCGTGCGGTATTTCAGGCATGACGTCATTTCACCGTTTAGATGGGTTCATTATCCATGAGTGCTGCATTTTTCTGTCAGCGAAAGCGCTTTCATCATTCTCATTTTTCGGTATTGAACTTATCTGAATCAATGAATTATCCAATCTCAAATGTTTAGTGTCCCACTTTTAACGAAGTTGCTAACGTATAACGCCACGCCGCCTTTGGGCACTTTTTGAAGAAAGAAGTCATTACGTGAAATGTTAAGGGCACAAGGACGTGCAGCAAAATATATTTGAAAATGCATTACGAATAGTTCTCCTCAAGTTTAGTCATTTTTCATACGTAAATGGTGCTTGCTGGTCTCCTTATTTCATTTTAGTCCGGCGATAAACTTCCGAACACCAAATCACCTATAAATCCAAGAGTGCTTGTTGTCTTTTTCCAACTGTTTGAATCTCAGTGAAAGAAATCATTCTTGTCCTTTTTTTAATCGAGCCAATAGAATGCCATCAATTGGAAAAAGAGATGATTGAAATTAAAGGTTAGTGTGAGGCGCTTTTGCAAGTAACCGAATTTCCAAGGTTTTTTTAAATAGAAAAAGTAATTCATGTGTTACGACTATACGTACACGATGATGATCCTTCTTCCTGAAATTGTTTCGGTTGTTATCATAATCCTTAACACCCTCAACAATTCACCTGGTACCTTTACGACCAAAATCGGTTTGAAATTTTGAGATAGTACCCTTCATCATTGTCTTGAAGTTCGAGACAACTTTCAACTCTCCCAACCTCTCAAAAGCAACACCCCAGTCAGGCATTATCCAATACGATCTTCAACATAACCTTCAAACAACAAAGCCTTGTCCTTGTAATACGAAAATTGTCGGCCTTTTCTCGTGATGCTCCATCAGTTTGTCGATTTCTTTTTCAGCACAGATGTTTTTAAGGCTCTTGCACGTCATTGCCTCTCAACGTTGTGACTCCAACAAAATGTTCGTCGTCCTCGATTTCCACCTTTGTTCGGATGCGGGATCCACCTTTTGAGGCAGAAATGAAGCTTTACATAATCTATCTGATCCTTTACAGAAACTCAACACGTTTGTCATTTCCGAAACTTTCAACCTTTACAGCTCTTCAGACCGCAAGATTTCGTCGATTCCAAGGGTGCTAAAGGAAACCAAAATCACATTAAGAGTCATTCATCTTGCTCGTTGTGGTTTCAATGTAAACCAGATATCATGTTTATTACGATTGCTACAATCATAATTCAATTATGAATATGTTGAAAAGGAGCAAAAGCGTAGACATAAAATTTGCCAATCCATTATTCATCACGACAATAAAAATTTCAAACCAGACAATCCTCATTTACTCTTAATGCTTGTTGAAGCAATCTGATTCTATATACCGGGATTTCCATGAACGAGGATCAGTATATTGTCCTCAGTCTCAATCTCCGCACAAAACAGCCTGATTCCATTAGAAACACGTGCATGCACGAAAGAGACCTTCGACTCGTTTAACCAATTGATGTCATAAGGAAATCTCATGGAGAAAGCAGGCCTACACACCTACAATGTAAGTCAGTGGAGCACCTATGCAACAGTCAAAAGGGCCCTCGATAGTGAGAGACAGCGCATCGAAAAGGTCGATTTGTCAGTATTCCGAAGGCTCACATGTTCTGCGGGTCCCTTCTCGTCAGAAGCAAGGTAGTGAGCGTCCAAGACACATGTCATTGAATAGTTGCCCAGATCGGTGATATTGACAAGAGCAAGATGAGCAGTACATTCAAGTTGGAGCAACTCTTCAACCAGTGTGACACACGTGGAACAGGTTTCATCGATCAAAAGGAATTCCGGGATCTGTGCCGAGGTTTTGACATTGACAACAACGATGCCGATATCATCTTCTATGACTTGGACCACGATGGGGATGGTAAAATCAGCTTCGAGGACTTTGCTTTCGGATTCAGGGACTTTGTTACCCCTGGAGCTCGACGAGGAAGCATTCAATTGGGTTTGGAATCACCTGGATCTAACAAGAAAATGCAAGCCATCGAGAACGGCCACCAAATCAGCTACATTGAAGCCCTAGGTATGTATGGTTCTTTGGTGGCTATTGATTTTTTTTCTCTGATGATTCGACACTTCTTATTCTTTTCCACCAGTTGTTAAGAAAGCAAATCTTTGAACTTGACACCTCTCACATTCATTCATATCTGAATTGATTGGTATGCATTAGGCGAGTATGTCAACTTTTGTTCCGCCTTTTATTTTATTTACTCTCGCCTATTGTAAACCGAATTTAGGGAACATTCGTCAATAAATATTTGAGTAAAATCAATGTTTCAAAAAACTAGTGACCGTCTCATTTATATTACAGATCCTGAAGGAAGGCAAAAACAAATGCTAATGGAAAGAAAACACTCCGATGCTCAAGCAGCTTGGCGCAACTTTGCCGATCATTTGGGTCAAGATGATATTAAAAAGTTTCTTGGTGTGAGTAGTGACAAGATATTCACACTCTATGAAGAGCTTCAAGCTAGTGACACGCCCCAACACCTTGTCTCTCAATTCGAGGACGTCATCTCAGCATTGATGGCTGATGTCAAAAACATGGAAACTGAGACGAAGAAAATGGAAGAAAAAATGTCTAGGTCTGTCCTGAAATCCTTTGTTATGTTTGAAAAAAAAACGTTTTGATAGTTTATTATCATTTTTTAGGGAAAGAGAAAGTCACACGGCCCATCTGAAAACTATTGAGGCTGAATTGGACGCCCAAGTTGCAAGGGTGGAAAGTGCAGCTCGAGAAAAAGCTCGAAGAGACCATGAGAACGAGAAGAGGGAGATTCAGGAGAAAATGGAAGTGGAAATGGCCCAACTTCAATCGCAACTAAAGATATTTCAAAAGGTAAAAATAACTTTCCCAAGAAATGAAAGGTTCTCCCAGGTTCATTTAAAATGCGTCGCGTCTCTTTCAGATCGATTCTTACCTAACCACCGAGAGCAAAGAAGCGAATACCAAGGAAGCTCAACAAAAGCTGAATCGAGCTATTTCGGAGAACCGCGCATTGAAAAATAATCTCTCAGATACCCAAACGAATATTGCTCTTTTGCGCGCTGAACTGAACCAAATGAGGAACCAATATGACGCCAAATGCTACGAACTCAATGAGTAAAATTTGACTTGTTAAATTTCCCAATTATCAAGCGGATTTTAATATTTAAAATCTTCACGTCTTTTCAGAGAAAGAGAGACGAAAGTGGAAGTTTTGTATGAATTCGATAACTTGAACCGACAACTTGATCTTCTCAGGTGAGATTATGGAGACGAAAAGCTTTTACACGCATTAACTAATGGAACCTAGTTTTCTTTTTCAGAGACGCCAATCATAAACTTCAAGACACAAACGACGGTCTTCGGAGTGTAGTGGATGTGACCAGCCTCAATTCTCCCCGAGTTTGTAGTCGAAATGACCTCACAAACCTTTTTAGTAGTGACCTGCTTCGAAATCCTTCAGATTCCGATTTTTCAGACAAAATTCACTCACAACCACTAAAACGACGCAAAAGAAGGTGAGGAGAAATGTGTTGTTTAGTGAGAACCGAGCTCGATGGTTGTCAAGGTCTAGCACATGTGAAAGTATTTCTCATTCTAACACCCTTTGTTTCGTTCATGCCGTACCATGACTCATAATGAAATCTATTGATCCTGAATTCAACAGAAAAAAACAATGTGCATAATTAGCCCCCACACTTGTTTCATGCGTGAGCGTCTTGACACTGAAGACTACATTCAGAAGTGGAACACACCCTTGACACCATTTCAAGGCTCAGTGTTAAGAAAATTCATCTGACTCTTCTTTGGCCTCACAAAAGATGGGGTCAAGGGCTAAATACTCTGTTTTTTCATACTCATTAAGTGGATCCAAACTAGTCTCACTCACAATATTCTCGCCTTTCTTTCCCGTCCCTTCACATGTTCCCTTTCATTGTTCTAGAAAAAGGTGTTTGTAAAGGTCTTTTTAACTTTTTAGGGTCTATCAAGGCGGTGGGAGCGCCCTTGGGGGAGCTGGAAGTCGATCCCCCTCTGACCGAGGAAGTTTGTATGACTCAGATTCCTTGCGTTCCAAATGTTCCACCGAGAGTCGGCCGCGCATCTCGGATATTCAGTTTGGAATCAGGAGGCTCATGGATGATTTAGGTGGGACAAATGTTTTGGTCGCCATGGCACCTGTGTCTGTCGATGTCTCAGTCGGTTCAAGGACACATGTTGTTTCACTCACCTCTTAGCACTTTTTGTCAAGGTTATGGGGAGCACCTTTTCTACAATGACACAAGTGATATAGTCAAAAAGTGATTGCACAATATTCTAGATGATAGTGGCCACTCGACCGTACCCAATGATGATTTGGAATACGAGACCCGTGAGGCATTGATGCAATTGGAAAGTGCCACTAGAGAAGAGGATATTTCGCCTGGAGAAACGCCACGAGGATCAATTCGAAGAAAGCGCCAATTCGAGCAAGATCGGGATGTTAGTGAGGTCAGTGATGCCGAGGATGCGACTCTAGTCCAAAGTTCCATCGTGAAAGGTCAAAATGGAGTGGGCGTGACGCAAAACGGGAGGGTACGGTATTTTGACCATATCATTCCGGGGCCTTTGTTTCTAAATTAAGCCATCTGTTTGTCCCAACTTGGCGCACATGTCTGAGATGTTTGACCCACGTAACGAGTTTTCAGTGTCTAAACTAATTACTCCTTGAAGGTTGTTTACTACGTGGAGATGTAGAAAGACATTTGGTCATTTCAGGTTTCGGTAGAGGATCAATCTTTAACGGACCATAGTGTCATGAGGAAACAGTCCGATCCAAGACCAGTGGCTGGAACTGGCTCAACGGTCGTGTCGGTTTCGTTGAGAGATCTCGAACCCACTGGTCCACCAGATCGGACTTACAAAGTGGTCTTTGCTGGCGATGCAGCGGTTGGCAAAACCAGTTTCATTAATCGACTAACCAAGGGCGTTTTCCTGTCCAATTTGAGCTCCACTTTGGGTGTGGACTTTCAAGTCAAGACCATTCGAGTTGATGAGAGGAACATTGCCATACAACTTTGGGACACGGCAGGTAATTAGAAAGCTTTCTAGGGGTGCGATGAAATTTTAGAAACTTTGGGTTTTCTATGCGAACTTAATCTTCTGCACCTTACTCCCACCAGTCGTTAAGAAAGTGAGTAAAAGTGATTAAGGCTAAGTCACAAAATTCGATACAATTGATTTGATTTTGTTTGATCCACTCCACAGATTAGTACTTTTGAAAGAACCAATTATATTTTCATGTTTCTTTCAAATGAGAATTATTCAATTGATTGAATCCAAAGGTAGAGTGGTTCAAAATATTTCCCTCAAAAGCATGCGAGCCCGCCAATTGTAGTTGTGAGGGTCTGATAAACATTTGAAAGCAGGAAATTCTTAATATTAATATTTTATTCGGCTTACTCAATGTTTGAAGGCCCCTTTCCCAATGCTCTCCGTGCAAATTAATATTGAATGTCAATTTTATTACGGTCACT
Organism: Tigriopus japonicus; assembly: GCA_010645155.1. Lineage (NCBI taxonomy): Eukaryota > Metazoa > Arthropoda > Copepoda > Harpacticoida > Harpacticidae > Tigriopus > Tigriopus japonicus. The sequence continues at coordinate 1,964,361 of CM021322.1, forward strand.
ATTCTGCTGAATTTGGTTTCATTAAATATCAATGCTCCAACACTCGAATTGACATGATTGTTGCAAATACTATATTGCGCAAAAAAATCAACTACAAAAGAAAATGTCTTCAAAGCACCATTAGCTGTAATTCAGAAAACTGAAATTAATGCAAAATGATATTTGTTTCAAAATGGTTGAAGGAACCCAGCTTTCGATATTCCATCGCTATGAAATAAATTAAATGCAAAATCTTAATCCAAAAGAAAGACTTAAACTTGCGTTAAAAGGCTTATTCAATAAACACTAAAAGCTAATTTAAACTGTCTGTTTTGAGGAAATATCAGAAGGAAAAGTTGATGCCTTTGAAAGAGCATGGAAGGTTTAAGTTTTGGAGCCAAACATCGAAAAGCTGCCCATCTCGACAACAGTTCATTTTTTTATGGATTATGATCTATTTTTGCTCAAACGTTTCATGAAAAATTCCAGTATATTAGGTTACATGTTTTCAAATTGAACAAATAATAGAACCCCTCCATGAAGAGGGCAAAATACAAACCCTTCCATGAAGTCAAGTAACAACATTCAAAGCTCATTCCAGGCACAAAATGGAACAACCTTCAGTTTAGATTTGCACGAGAGGAAAGGCCAAGAAGCCTTTGAAAAAGTTTCGAGGCCTTACCAAAATAGCATACCAGGAAAACCGCTTGGAAAATCCACAGGCCTCACTGAAAAAAATAAAGAACTCCCTACCTTCTCCTTCATGTTTGTTTTCAGGGCAAGAACGATTTCGCTCGGTGACCCGGAGCTACTTTCGACGAGCAGATGGGGTTATGCTTTTGTATGACGTGACAAGCGACAGATCGTTTATGTCCGTGAGGCAATGGATTGACGCCGTGGACGTAAGTTACAATTGACTACTGCAAAACTCATAGAAGTACTTTTGCATTCATTCCAACGATAAGAAGAAAGCTCCCAATTTACAGGACGTTTCGGAGAAGCGAATTCCCATCATGTTATGCGCTAACAAAACCGATCTTCGTGCAGAAGTAAACGCCAATGGTCGAAGATGTGTGACATCCGCAGAAGGGGAACGCATGGCTCGAGATCACAGTGCCATCTTCATCGAAACGAGTGCTAAGGACGGTCAAAATGTTTTGGACGCTTTGGTCCAGTTGTCAAGGTATCAAGTTGGGCATTGATTCAAGTTCGTCTATAAAGAGGGTTAGAATACATGGGTCCATTGTTGAATGATTGCAGAGACATGTGTGCCACTGAGGATGTCGAGGTTCAGACCTCAGCCTTGAAAATCCGGGACGAGGGCAAAAAGAAGAGTTGCTGCCGATGAAAGGCCTGAAAAACAACGCAAGATTGTTTTCGCTCGAAGTCGTACTTTACGCTTCTGTACAGAATGCATATTTATTTTCAGTATTTTCTAAATTAAAGTTATATTTGACCTTTTCATGGCGCTTAATTTTCCATTAGTCTCCTAGAATAGAACTATACATAGTTGCGCAAAAGTGCATTGACTGAAGCTGAATATTCTAATCGTGCTCGGTAATATGTCAATGTGGATTAGAGCCCATTGACAACCTGTCTGCGTCACTCTAAAGGAGGCTAATAATATTTGACGTCAAGAAGCACTTGACTCCATGGTTTCCACTTGGAACCAAATCTCTGGCATGATCCAGTTTCGATACGCTTCAAGGTTCTCGAACATATTTGACAGGTGAACAAGGGAGGTATTTGAGATAAGAGGTGTATTGGAAAGCTTGTGGTTTGATGAATAACTCATGCCACGAAACGCACTTGAAAAATATGTTTTCTCAATTTCGAATGCAATGATCTCATTCGTTGTGCCATCAAATGACTCGTTCATTTCTCCCAGACTTTCCGGAATCACGATGAGAACGCATGAACAAGTAGGACAGGTGGGAAAGATGCATCAAGCAGAAATTGGCAGTGTTTTTCGTGCAGAGATTTCCTCCTTCCTTCAGGGTGCCTCTTGGAGTTGGTTCAAGAATTTCCAACATCCAGACTCCATTTCGCAAGTATTCTTCTTACAAAAGCTCTGCTTAACCCGGTGACTAGTACATTTGGAGCAATATTTTAGGAGTTTTTAGTCATATTGACCGGAAATTTTGAAGCGGAAAGATGCGAATCTTCTACAAGCACTCTCTTTCTATCTTAAAGGAAAATCTACTCTTTATTCTATTTTATCATCCCTAAAGATTATATGATCGAATTTTTATGACCTCGAAGAGCAAATCTGTTGCCAGTGGCTTTCCCAAAATCTGAGCCTGCGTCCGTTCCATTCCATGGGTCTGAAATTTGAGCTCCAGAACGAGAGTGTATGCAGAGAGGTGCAACAAAGCCCGCCAGCATCGCTCAGAGCCAACGAAGGCAGGAAAGAGGAAACAAGGCTCGAATTCAGCTGTTTAAGCAAAGGCTTCAAAAAGTGGAGAGTTCCGAGAGAAGGCAAAAGAGCACACGTCTCTATTCAGAGAAAGGCGAGCGTTGGGAAGTGTAGAACTGGAAGGAATCTAGCGACAAGTTGTGGAGAAAAGGCCAGTGGGGACGGACGGAAGAAAGACACTGGGTTCAAGGTCTTTGGTGGAAAAGACAGAAATAAAGCGGCTTTGTCATCTCACTCGCCTGGGAACTAAGAAACAAGACCTGACGAGTTTTATAACCAAGTTTAGACCATTGCGAAAGGTGAGGCAACGAAATCAGAGGTTAAAGACCACGATGACCAAGGGCGGGCGTGGTAAATGGTATATTTAACATGAACAAGTGTTTCTTTTTCAATTGGTGTGTGATTCTTTTCTACACATGAACACTTGACAGGGGTTTCAGGTTTGTACAGTGCCCCGACTCTAACTAACTAAAGTAAACAAATCCTTCCCACGTGCCAGTATTATCATCATATCCTTGTGATTGCAGGCTTCAAGAGATAAAAACCGTTTCCAAATCATTTTGCTCCGCGTCTCCACTTAAGATTGGAAAAGCCAAACATGGCTTTGGGTGTGGGTCAACATCATTGTTGTCGTTTCGATTCCATTCCCGAGGTGCCTTGCAATGGAGCTCTTATCAAAGTAAGACCCCTTCCTATCATCAACATGAGTCTGTATGTTCCCTAATAGAATGAGGTTTCATGGCCAAATGCTATTTTTGTGTCCAAAAGTCGACCGCGCTACAAAAAGTCGGACACTGACATTCTTGACTAGAGACGGGCAAAAAGTAAAAAAATATTTTTGGTAGTAACATAAACCCATTTTTCTGCCTTTTTGCACTTTTCACCTCTATTTGCACTTTTTATTTACCAATTTGGCCAAAATTGACAAATTGTTAAGAAAATTTTAGTTTGCGAGAATCAAGTAACTTTTGAAAGAATTTTTAGTTCTAATATCAAATTTTGAACTTGATAAAAAAGCCTCCAGGTTATTCACCAGATTGTTTTCGGGCGAATTTTAAATGACTTTTTTATCTTTTTTTAGTTATGACTTAATCAAACTCAATAATAGAACTCAATTACTTGTGCGGCATTGTCTCTTCACCTAAAAATTAATCTCAAATGTCTTTAGAACTTATAAATGACTTCTCCCGTCCAAGAAAGCGCCTTAGGTACTCTTACTATGCATTACTTTTCAGGTGCAAATGTAAGTTATCTGCTCTTTTATCGAAAAATTTATTTACACTATCAATCATTTTCTGCTCTTTGTTTTGCACTTTTGGGTACATTTTTCTGCAACTTTTGGTAACTGAAAGGGTAAATTTATTTGCACTTCCTGCCCGTCCCTATTCATGACTGTTGCAGGGCTTCCTCATAGGTTCCCCTTTCCATTTTGATAATGGATCAAGCATTTCCTCTCATCAAGGAGAAATGGGAAGTAAAGGCACATGGCAACAGATCCAGGCAACTTACGTTTGAAAAACATGGGCCCAAATAACCTCCTAAAAGCTTCTCACGTCATTCACCAGAATAATGTGACAGGGTCACGATGAAACTCGACTTTCAGAAGTATACACCTCCCACCAAGATTCGTCACTACTTTTGGGAGTTCCATAGAACCAATTTCTCCCCCCCCCCCATGATGAATCTAAAATGCCTCGGATGAGTCACCTGATTGACATTCAGTCCATTACTTAGAGATGACAATAGCGTATGTACAGGACTTCTGGCACAAGGAACTGTTTGACAGAAGAGGGCTGTGTAAAATTTCTAAAAAAATATCCTGCATCTTCATGTTTCAAAATGTATTCCACCTAAACTACGACAGCACAGCGAGGAGCGGACGTGCTAATGCATCAGCCGGATCCTCGTTCAACTTTGACAAGATTCAATTACGCTTTGGAAGTCTGCCTAATTGGATATGACTGTAAACCTCAAAACTATTTTTAGCTAAATTTTTCGAATTGTTTTACCTACATTGTAGTTTCATTCATAAAAATCCTAAAAAATGAGATGGCACTCTATTCGCGTGTGAGGCAGGTTTATTGGAGTTTTATTGGATGAAACAAGGCAGAAATGAATGCTGGTAGTCTCAAAGTCACTTCTTTTTCGAATAGCTAGCTAGTTTACTTCCCGTAATACTTGAACCAATTCCCGGTCCGCTTGGAACTTGTGTTTGTGCCTACTGGAATGGCTGCCACATGGTAAGGAACCACCTACCCTGGAGGGACTGGTTCCTGACCATCGGCCACGCGTCCACGTAGTATTATGCCCATACGTATGTCGTCCGATGTGGTCGCCGTATCCTAAAAGAAGAAACAGTTATATGAAAATTGAGAGTAGCTAAAACGCAACCAAGTCTAAAAGATAATACCCTGATAATAAAAGTCTTGACATCAGCCAGAGAGATCTCCTCGGATAGCGGAATGATCTCTTTATTCCACTCATATCCGATGAATACATTTTTGAGTTCATCCAAGTTTTTCCTTATCTTTATTCTCTCTGCGATTTCTTTCACCGTGCAAGCGATGCTAATGTCACCCAAGGCCACCATGGCGCCTTCTCCCATCGAGACAGTGACAGAACAATAGTGGTCAGCCATTTTCGTTGGAAGTAAAATGATGTGGGGATCTTGGGGATAGTGATATGAAGCAAAGCAAAGCTAACTAGAGAGCGTCTCTAAAGCTAACCGATAATAACAAACAGGCCTAGATTAACAGGGCTGCCAAATTGCTTGAGAAGAAAAAAGTGCCTAAAACGCCAGAAATTGAGTTTTTTTCTACATATTGATCGAGAACATGTCATGAATGTGTTTTCTTCTATATTCATGGTTGCGATAAATCTTTGCGCCATTGGACGAATAAGAGACGAGTTTAGTGAACTATGTCTAGTGTTTTTGTAAACAGGGAGCTTAGTTCCGCGACTGCAAGACCAATTCCAGACTATGTAACCAAATTCTCAAAACCATTGTTATTCCGAAGTTTTAGACAGTTTGAACTTTAATTGGCTAAATTTTCAATTACCAACGCCAGAGAAGGTTTAAAGTTTCAAAACACGCCACCTGATATCCTCTTTGCCATCAGAAAATCTCTCCAAGAGCTTAAATTTGGCGCTGGGAAACACCATCTTGCAGCACTGAAGGCTAGGGCTAGAACAGCAGCTAATTATACAAAATCGCGAGTAGGGATAGGACGAGTCCGATTTTTTTAAATGAATTTCCAATATTTTCATTGAAGATGTCATTTTCAATTAAAAATCTATGGAATCTTCCCAAAAGGCAATGCAGAGACAAATAAATGGATTGCTCTGTACGCTTATGAAAAGCTAAACAAAGTTTTGTTGAAAAAAAAATAGGAGTCAAACCTGGGTGAAACTATTTCACTAGGAGTGATTACCGTATCATTTTACGGACCTGCTGCCGTCTCTAACTGCCGTTTGTAGTGTAGGCTTGCCAAAAGAATCTCAGTTTTCAAGGGTCAGATTTTCGAAAAATGTTGCATTTTTGGGCAATGGCATGCTTAATTTATGTTGAGAAGTATTGCAAAGTAATTTGAAAACAAATGGAGAAATTGGAAGCCTTCAATTAAACAAAATATTTGTTTTTAGGTTTAGTTGCCCCAGGAGCCGATCTCCTCTGGCCATCTTGTTATTCAAAGTTGGGCATTCCTAATTTCAAATGTCGGAAGAACCCTCTCAACTTGTGTAGCGAAATTTTAGATAAAAGCAACAAAACATACTTTTTTGCAAATACAATGTCAAGAATTGCTATTTCAACTTCAATTAGTGCAGATAAGAAAGGCATTGTTGCAATCACCAGGCCTAAACCTTCGTTTTAGTTACCTTGCAGGCTCATCAGAAACACAGGTCTTCCGAACTTTTTTCCCGCCAAAAATGATGACGTCACTAGTAATTGCTGTACTTAACACTGATCAAGGTTTTGTTGTGCGTTGAGTTTCAGAGAATTATCAAGAGATGGTGCTGATCAACGCGTCAACGTTGAGAAATCAGAGCGAGTCATAAACATAACTTTTGAAGTCGCTCATGTTTGAAATCAAGATGATATGATCTTAAAAGTTATTGTATCGTGTAGTGGAGATCATCCCCTCCCAAATCCACATATTTCGGGCTGATGTAGTAGATTTGAACTCAAATTATGGGACTCGGAAGATTCTCGTTGCCCGTCTAGGTTGACACAGCTAGACCAAACGAAAAGTCAGGTGTATGAATTATTTGGGGACATTGGAGGGTATCGTTCAATTCCTGAGACTTCCAGGATCTCAACCAATGCAAAATCACCTTAGGTTACTGGACATATATGGAATATACCATGCCTTAAAGTATTCTGCCAATTCGGCCCAAACGCAGCCTGCCCAGCAAGAGAAACGAGTGAAAACATTTTGCAGAAAATGATAGGTAACAGGTTTTCTTTACAATCACTCACACCAGAAACCCCATTGAGAGATGTGAGTTTATCCTGACCATGGCTTTGGATGCACAACGGGGCTTAAACAACAAAACAAACGATCAAGAATCCGGGATTTAAAAAATCCGACATTTTTCATAACATTCAAGTCATAAGGGTGGTCTGTGAAATGCCCCCGTTTGGTTTTGGTTACGCCCGCTTTGTGGTTTGGACTACTCGATTATTATCAAATGGTCAAAATACAGGGCATGAACAATATCATTGGAAATATTTTTTGTTTACCGTTTTGAGTGATCACTAGAGCCCGGGAAAAATTTTTTTTACATTAAAAATAATTTTTTACATTTTTTGCCAATATTACGTGAATATAACATTTTAATTTTATTTGACATTTTTTGGAAATTTTCAACATTTTTTTAACATTTTTTGTAATTTTTGCTCAAAAATGTCATCCCAAACCGGTTCTGAAGGACCAATTAATCAAATGAATGAAGGCTTGAAATTTCCTGCCAAAATTTCCTGCTAAAATTGTCATTCTTCAACTTCACATTTTACAATGCCAATTTATTTCAAATCTTTGGAAAGGGGGAAAAGTGCCCTTTAAGTTTCTTTTTGTCAAAAAGTTGTGAAAAAGTTCAAGTCAGAAACTTTGTGACCCCTGTTTCCGTGATTATTTTACGTGGGTAAATAGCTATGAGTAGAGTAAAGTATGTTTTTTGTTGGCACTGTTGCCATTATTTACTCAGAGTTTAATATCTATTTCAAGGGAGTTCAGCTCACCCTTTTCAACGACCTTCCCAAACCGCCCTCAATCACTCTTTTTTCTGATTTTCCTTCATACTTCTGGCGAAGCCGCGTTCTTCCTCTGATTTCAGTGTACCCGAGGCACCGAAGGCTAATATTTCGGGAAATACTTGACGCTGAACACCATGTTAATTGCAGTAGGAAAGAATTCCATCCCATTCCTACTGATGATTGCATATGTTTGATCTGTGGTGATTTGGCACATCCATACCATACGCTTTACTTTTGTAATGTTTCGAAACCATGTTGATGATAAAAGACATCGCAATAAATGAGTAATAATAATAATATCTATTGCCTTTCAAAGAGTCTGAATGTGCTATCTCACCTAAAACATAAACTGTTTTGATGGCATTATTTCCTTCAGATGTCTGGTCACACTGTATTAAGTAGTCTTCTCAAGGAAGAACCTCTCACCACAGGACGGCCGAACTTCAACTGACGCCTAGCCCAAGAAGGCCCTTAAAACGGTGCAGTTCCGCAGTGAATTTGAACAGAATTGCCAAATACGATAGAAAAAGGTGTTTGATAGCAAACATCACTTCACAGCAAAGTTGCAGCGTAAGATAGCAGTCCTTTTCCAGCCATTAAATTTTTACAATGATGCTTGCTGATCTCAGAAATTGGTCAAAACTGAGGTGCGTCAAAGCAATAAAACAGTTATTTTTTGCGTATTGTCCTACATTTTTTGCCCTAAATTTTAAATTATTTTGCCCTTTTTGCCCTATATTTCAACATTTTTTGCCCTTTTTCCTGACATTTTAATGACATTTTTTGGACGTTTTTCCAACATTTTTTCCCGGCCTCTAGTGATCACGTTAAATTTTGGGATTTTTTATGCCAATGGGTCAGATTTCGTTAACGTAATACCATTGGCATTGCTTTTAACGAGTTAAATTTTTTATATTATTTCCGAAAAGATTCCGAAAGATTTTGTTATTTAGCATCAATAAAATTTCACTTTTGTTCACAAATTACAAATAAAAACGTGTTCTAAGTGCTACAAATAAAGATTTATGAAGGAAAGTCAATATGGTGGCATTCCGTTTTTCTTCGAAAACTTTTGTCATGAAATGTGAATCAAAAGATAAAAGATGAAATGAAAATTGAAAAACAAAACTGAAGAATTGGCCTTTTGAGGTATGCGTATATATACAGACATGGAAAGTGACTAGTACGAGTAGGAGCATGTAGAAAGGAGCAGACATGAGAATACAACAGATTGCCTCAGCATGATTGACTATTTATGCACATAAGGTTGATAGTAAAAAAGAAATTTGGCGAAAATCTGGCGATTTTTCAAATGAGGTGGCGAGTTCTGGCGAATTTTGGTGGCAAATCTGGCGATTAGAGCCGTCGAAGACTTGGCAGCCCTGGGCTTGAGTGGTTTGAGCAAAAGAAAAAACGCGGTTAAATACTCCTTGATTTTTATCAATTCCAGGGAATGGGGGATGAAGCGGAATTCGATAAGTTAGATGTTGACAATCTTCCCCAAGTCCCCAATAACACCTTTACTCAATCAATATCACAGTTAAAATTGAGTTCTGGTAATTAGGTCACAGGCTTAACATTGAAGTAATGTCACCTAAAACATTCTTTGATACAATTGTTAGGCACACATGGGTCACGGGTTGTCTTAGGTATTGGTGAAATCTAGTTTTCAGTGCAATTTTCAATGGCTTTCTTTGAACAACATTCTTGAAGGACGAAAACGGACTTTGATTAAGCCATATAAAACAATGCCTCAATAGATTTCAACAATATTTTAGGTTAAGACAACCATAAGACCACCTTAGGAGTGGAAAATTCCGAAATTCTATAAGATTGTTTACTGGTGTATTTCAAATGACTTTATCTTTTTTTGGTTGTGTCTTAATCAATAGTACTCAATTACTTGTGCTGGATTGCTTCTTCACCTCAAAACTAGTCTCAAATGTCTTCAGAACTTGTAAATGACTTCTCCAGCTCAATTACGAGCTGTGGGTACACTGTCTTTGAATGACTTTTTTAAGTCCAAACGAAATTTATTTGCCCATTTTTCGACATTTATTTGCACTTTCAACCTTTTTTGCACTTTGTTTTGCACTTTTGAGTACATTTTTTTGTAACATTTGGTAACGAAAAAGGGTATTTTTTACACTTTCTGCCCGTTCCTATTAATTACAATAATTCCAGTACAAGTAATGACATTACTAATACCCTGGTGTTAGGATATTTTTAGGTGAAATCACTTTTAACAATAAAAATTTACATAAAATTTCATGACCATAAATATGATGGAAAATGAAAATATAAAAATGACTTAACCCTCTAACTATAAATAAGTTCCTTGTGTCACGACCGTCATAGCTCAGGACGGGCAAAAAGTGCAAATCAAAACAAGCTTTTGGTTACCAAAGTTGCACAAAAATCAGCCCAAAACCGTAAAATAAAGTGCAAAAAAAGGTCAAAAGCGCAAATAAAACCCCAAAAAGCTCAAAAAAAATTGAAAAAATCGCAAAAAACTGAAAGTTCCTAAAACAAAAAGCTTCAGATAATTTCTTGTCATCTGCTTGTTTTTTTTCTATCTTGAAGAGCAAAACTTAGATATTGAAGTAGCAGTAATCAATACCAAGGTAGCCAAATTTGAAAAAAAATCTTCCTGAGGCAAACATTTTCAAAGAAGAAATAGCTAACTCTCAACAATTTGTTCATTTTAGGCCGAATTCGTAAAAAATATTGTGCAAATAAAGGCGAAAAGTGCAAATAAATGTGTTTATGTAACCAAAAATATTTTTACACTTTTTGCCCGTCCCTAGTCATAACACTCTTATGAACTACTGATGACATGCCAAATATTGTTCTAGGTTCATTACGCTGGGGCTTACATGGCCTCCAATATTCCAATAAGGTCACGCGCCTTCAGTACGGGGTCATCAGCATCTGACTCTACCCCAAACCAATTAAACCAACGAGCAGCCAGAAATTCTGTAGATGAAGAAGATGACTCATCTGATGAAGAGAAACTTTTGATTCTTCGAAATTCCAGTGGCAGAACAAATGTCAATTCAGGTAAGCACAAAGGTTTATGATGGGAGTTTCAATTAGGGATGGAAACAATTCAACCTCAAATCATTATCACTAGATCGAGGATTAAGAAGTTTTTCCCTACAGAGACATTTATCGATGCTGGTCAGCTTGGGTCAGCTGAACAATGGCAGTTGTTTTTAACCGTTACTTTCAAATAACATTCATGACCTGGTTAGTAACTTTATTTCCAATTTATTGAACAAATACGTTTCTAAACGATAGTCCGATCACCTTATAATGGCGTCAAATGTCTACACATAAAGAAACATTCATGCCAACCATGGCGATCAAGTGTTTCTGATTGGATTCGGATAGAATCTGAAATAAATTAGGACAGAATCGGACAAATTTCAAAATCTATTTCAAACTGCAAAATCTGTATGGAAAGGTAGTTTCGGTAAAAATATCTTACGATTAAGGAGCCAAAATATTATTTTTAACTAACATTTTGATTCAATACTATTTTCCTGTCAAGAGCATGCTGATTATTTCATAATTGTACGTGCTTTTTAATTTTTGCATATTTTTCTGGACATTTTGCACATTCTTCAGCATTTTTCGCGAATATTTTGGTCTTTTTTTACTTTTTTGACTTCCCCACTTTTTTCACGCGGTTTAGGAAAACAAATTAAAATGTTCTACCCTGTGCGAAATTAGAGCTTGTCCAAATCTGTGACCGAATTGTAGCCAATTTCTATTATTTTCAAATAAAATAATCTCCAGGCATCATTTTTAAGCATTCCTTACTTACAAAAATTCCTTCAAATGGTCACCAGATGTTCAAATAATGTCAGGGCTCAAACAACTTGAAATTTTCACCGATTAAACCAAGACTAGATCTAAGCAGACTACCTCAGTTTTTTTAACCAACTATTTGGTTGTGAAAACAACTAAAAAACCGATTTGGCTAACTAAAATTTGCAACCTACTTATGACAAATTGTGGAGCGTGAAATGACAGAATCAGGACTGGTTTGGTTAAACTTATCTTCAAATGGAACACCGAGTAAAACACAGATAAAATTTATTCTTCAATCAATAACGGGTCGATCAACACATCTCCATATCGAAAGATCGAGAGTCCAGTTCCCTCAACTCCTCAAGAGATAGAAAACTTGTTTTTTTATTCCCCGCAAATATTCATCTGATCTTGATCAATCTATTCTTGCAATCATACCAAGGACAAATTTCATTTTTGGACAAACAAGAAAATCTAATTCGGACAGAATTAGGACCAAATTTATTTCTGCACAGCCAAAAAAAAAACAATTTTGACAGAATTGGGACAGAATTTACTATTAGGAGAGATTTTTGTTTTCGGACAGACGCAAAAATTGTCGAAATTGGCGAAACCAATTCGGACAGAATTCTGCTTTTTGGCCGAAAAATCGGATACCTGGTCACCCTGATGCCAACCAGGGTGGCCGTATTTCATCTTCGAATCTGCTTTCCTGAAGGCAAAACCATGTTGGGAACACCAGTATAAGAGAGTTAGCTGCGTGAATCTGGTAGAATTTCTGCTGGACAAGAAAAAGATTTTTGACTCCGCGCTCTAAATCACGACAATTTGCCAAAATAGGCCTCCCTTTAAGTCTTCAACGTGCATCATTTTTCAGTTGCATGCTAAGAAGACATGGTGCTAGAATGACTTTAACAGATAATCAATGCTTAGATATCCAAGTTGGCTTTTGTGATAGTTTTTGATCTCCTGGATTAACTTTTGTGAAAATCTAATTGGTCTTGTGTTGAGGTGTGTGTGTTTTTATGTTATGTAAGATTTTGATGAATTGCAGTTTTTCAAACTCGTAAATTTGCCTACCTGGAAGTGAATTGATTAGATGCATCGGCCGTGTTTTGAAGGAAATCAAACAGAACTTTGCCAAGGGTGGCAGGATTTAATTGGAATTTAGATTATTTGTTATTTAATCCCTCAAAATAATTAGACTGATTAGAGAAACACATCTTTAATAATTTCCACCTAATGGCCGATTACTTCAAAGCCCTGATGTGGGATGAGAGCCACTCAAACTTGCTAATGTGTCAATACTGTATTTCGACTTTTATACCAATGGTCTTGCATATTATGCCACCAGATGTCGTGCATCGGGACAAAATTGTGAAAGTCCATAGCTTTTGTCAATTTGACATTTTGAACTACAATTTTGGAATAAGGGTACACAAGGTCATCCTTGGGGTACATTACCTAAGAAGCACAAAAATCGCCCTTCTTGTCACACCCAATTGTAAAGATGCATTTACCTTCAATCATTACTCTACATACATAGAAAGGACCTTAGAACTCAAGGTACCGCATCTATTGAAACCTGTATAAGAAAAATCAAGTAAAAATACGAGACGACAAAATGACTTGTTTCCGTAAAAGGCCGTCAAAATGCACATCAATGCTAATTAGTGCTCAAAATGTAAATCATTGCAAATAAGGGTCCAAAATAAAAGAAAGCTTTTGGCATCAAATTCCAAGGCCCAGTTGTTTCTTGACACATGAATCTAGTTGAACTTACGGTACTTGATCTGATGTTTTTTTTTGTAAAAAAGAAAGCAAAGAAATGTTCGGTGGTTTGTTGGCATGTTGAGGAGGATTTTGTTTTATTTCTTAGCTTCCTGTCATCAGGTGCATCAGGCTAATCATAATCCATCTAAAAAAGTGCAATAGGTGGTTGAAGACATTGAATACTTCTTGTTATGGTCTCTTAAATAAAATCAATTTCCTCAAAAAATAATTTTATAATTCAAAACCATGTAAAGGAATCAAGTACCTAAAGCCATCAAAATTGTTTAATTGTGTTTTGATGAAGAGGAATGAATAGGTGCACAGAATAGGTGCATTGCCTTATTGAGTCTCGCGATTCAAAAGGTGGAGTGTACACACTACTAAGAAACCCAGTCTATGTATTTATTTATTTATTGGTATTTATTGGTTATGTAGTAACTTCTTCCGCTTTTTATGCAAGATTTATCAGTGTTAGGTGTTTCTATTTCATTTCATTCTAGAGCCATTTATTCTAACTTCAAAAGTTGTGTTCTTGTAATGCACCAAAATTACATTGGTTTGTCACAACGGTGTTCATAAGTCCATAAGTCTGAAAGCTTCTCCAACTCCTTTTTGAAGGTCTGAAATTGGTTGCTCTGATTTGGTTGACTCTTGCCTTCTCCTTTTCCCTTTTTTTTCCTTCCTCATATGGAGAGGGTGACTAATTTTGAAACTGAAGTTGACATTTTAAACCTATAATATCTTCAAAATGAGGCCAAAATCTTGATGTCCTCAAAATTTAAGATTGTTTCTTCATACAATAATTAACAATTTGCTGTTAAGTGCTGTCAATTTCAAATCACTGGGGAGGCACAAGAGGCATTCAAACTTAGCAAAGTGAATGGCGTATTTTCGGAATTTCTCCACTTTCCATTACAGGAAATGCTATAAATGCCGCTTGAGGTCGCTTTTTTCGACTCTGTATACTTAGATATAGACACTGAACATCAAGCTATAAGGAAATATTAATTTGAATAGATTTTTACTTGAATGAAGGAGTCCACTGATTGAATTTCCTAGGCGATGAAACAAAATATTTCAGTACTAACAATAACAATAAAATAATTCGTTATCGGCAGATAAAATATCGCTATGGAAAATTTCATTAAAAGAACGGTTTGGTTTGTTTCTTATGACGTTAGTTAAAATCCCGCTGTCAGGTAGAAACATTGTTTCTTTCATTATTACAAAGGAGTTCATTCCTTTTAGCGGCATTTATAATTTGCATGTTTTTTATGAAAAGTCCATTTTGCGCACTGAGGAGAAGCTTTCCTCTTGAGAAAAAACGCGAATACCACCCCTGGTTTGTTCGACCTTGGATCAGGGGAATATGCAAAGGAAACTTGCATCTTGATTTTTCAAGATAGTGTACTATGTGAGCCTTGATATCATTTGAGGGGTGATGTGTGAAGGAGGCCTAAAGCGATCAACCTCATGCCAGAAAGATTGAAGATTGGACTGTACCATTAGCAGTTTTAAATTTCATTCAGTTAGAGATTGTTTTGTCTCTTTGGCAGGAGGGTCGCAGAATTTGGCGCCAAAAATTGAAATTTGCGGACGAATTGAATGGCTAGGCGAAGACGTGGACGAGGAGATGACCAATTTAGACATCGGAGATGCCGTGCTAGTCTTGCCTGATGACGAATCATTTCAGTCCTCGGAGTAAGAAGTCTTTGTCAATTAGCCTTAAAGTACGAAACTAAACGTTTTTCTGTTTTCCCGCCATTAGGTACTTGGAATATATTTCTGTGTCAAAACTGTCAGATTTGGTCTTGCTTCCTGAAGGTCTTTCAATGGAAGCAGCTGTACAAATACCAACCGGTGCTTATTCTGTCCTCCCAGTCCTAAAATCGGTCCGAGATCATTGTCTTCAGTTCAAGTAAGTACATTTCATCAAAAATGGAGAAAAATGCTGATTGAAAACTTAGTTCAAAAGATACATAACCCTAAAGTACATATCATCTTTTACTTCTAGATACAAAGATCCACCCAAGGCTTTGCTCGTGGGAACAGATGAACTTGTGCGGTGGGCCATCTCGCTTTGGCCCAATATCTTTGGAGTTCTTGGTGATGGTTGCAAACTTACATTAGCCCTTCAAGACGATTCGTCATTGTGGTTTGAGAAATTCCATGAAAGGTGCGAATGTTAAGGAAGGTAGATCAAGAGTTGGCATTTAATGCGCAATTCTAAATCTGACAACTCAGCCCAGGATCAGCTAAATTCCAAACTGGAACATGTATTCAAATCGTGATCTATTTCAGTATCAACCTTGTTCAATGGGATAATGATGTCTATGACGCACAACTTATTGAACGAACCGAAGAGGTCTGTCATGGAAAAGTGGACATCATCCTCGATCTAGAGTCCTCTCCAAAGTTCTTCAAGAGATCCATCAGTTGCCTTACTACGGTAAGAAGATTAACCTCAGCATTGTGTAATCAGAGGATGTTAATCCATATTGTTTTTATGCATGCTGTGGGAAACCTCCTGAAATTGGAGATTTTCAATCAGCATAACTCGGACTGAAATCAGACTGAAATACATGAAGTCTTGCACATTCTCTCTTTCAGAACGGCCATGCTTTCATTGGAAAATCGACGTTGAATTCTTCTATGAAGAACTTTATAACCAAGACTTTCAAAAGGGATGTAAACGTCATTTATGTTGACAACGGAACCACAGACGATTTCCAAGAACTAATTCAGGCTGTCATAAACGGTCGGGTGAGTAATACTTTCTTATGATGAGTGGGAAAACTGTTAAATGCCTACTAAACCCCTTATGATCTTATTCCAGACCCAAATGTTACCATACCAAGTTTTTAGCCCCACTCAAGCTGGGGAAGTGAGGAGAGCCTTATCCTCGCACTCCAGACCCTTCCGTCCCATTTTCAAACTTGTCGAATAATATTTGAATTTTAAACACATAACACACTTGTTTATTGTTGACAATTCGTTCATGAATAAACGAACACGTTGTTGAATTGTTGTTAAATGACAAATCACCTCCACTTCAGAGCTCAAACTTAACCATTGGCGGTGGAGTTGGCTTGAAGTCTTCAACAATGATGGTCTCCTCCTGCAATCAAAACACAATCCTCATGAGTGATTAATGAAGACAAAGACTAGTCAGAGAAGATTGAAATACTATGCTCACTGAAAGTCATAGTTTATCCCGTTGTTTGATAAATTGTGAATCAACAGAATAGCTTAACCACGAGACAACAGAAATTAGACAATTTCACATTTGAATCCTAAAGAGAAACCGTTCTTTAACTGATGTTCATATTGCACTCATAAAAGAAACCAAATTTCTCCCATCCTCTGATTTCAAAATACTTACATAAATCATGCTCATTCATTAACTAATTAAACTTCAATCTGCTATGTGCCCCTTGTGAAAGAAGGAAACGAAACAAATAACCAAACGTTTTAACACAAAATGTCTTACATAAATCCTATTAAAGGAAAGCTTATAAAGAGATTGTTTCCAACGTGTTCCTGTGCACTTTAGATTCCAAAACAGAATTTTCAATACCTTTTCATCCAGCTTGGGTTTTTTTGATGCTTCCACCGAGTTCGGCATTGAGTCAAATTCCTTGAAACTCTCCTCGATTCTAGATAGAAGTGACTTTTCGTATCGGAGCCTGTTAACGTATTGAACCACCTCATCTCTGGGTTGAAACCATGACAGATCAGCGCCTTCTTTGGCCAAATAATATTCCCTATTCATGCCCATGTCTTCATCTTCAGGATGGAAGAGTAAATAGGATTCCACGCACTGAGCGGCACTTTTTAGGTCTCCCACTGGAACAGAAAGAAACAGTTTATTGTTGTCTTAAATCAAGATGAAGATCGAAAGTTCGTATTCGATAGTTTTAACAACCCTTGCATTGTCTTGTGCTATTGTTAAAACTGTTTCACCCTGTTTTTGCAAGGTTGTTGTCGGTGTATCTAATTTCAATCTCCTTTTGTATTCTTAATGGGGCAGGGGCTGCAAATTAATTGAACAAAGGAACTAGACAAATGAACATCAAGGCCAATCTCTCATAAAACATCATTTTTTCCATTGGTTAGTTTGACAAGCAGGATTGTATCACGTCTTTGTTGGAAGAAAATCGATTTTTGTCAAATATCTTACCTTTGAAATAAGCAATTTGGAGGTAATGATAAACGAGAGGAAATAGACCCTCGATCACTTCTCCATCTAGGTTCTCCAATTTAGCGGGGCACTTGAGCTTACAACGAAGGCAGAACGTGAAATGATCTGGAGAAAAAAATGGAGTTATAAAGCTTGAGAAATGTTGCCTTGACCAAACCAAACGTTCCGACCATCTTACTAGCAACAGAGGTGATGAAATCTGGAAACCATCCCATGTCAAATGGCTTCTCGCAATCGAATCGACAATCTTCTTCGGATTCCAAATATTTTGGAATCACTTGTTCCATGTTGTCGATCACTTGTTGCCAACTCTCATCGCGATAATATTGAGCAGCATCCATGAAATACTTGGTGAATTGCTAGGGAGAGTTTTATTGCGAAAATAATATGTTAGACATTGATGGAACCGAAATCTGCGGCATTTCCTCAAGTCCACGAGTTATCGATCTTCCTCTAATATTTGTTATTTATTTTTGATAGAAATGCTTGGAACACACTCATGTACTGCAATGGAGGAAGCATTTGACCAAAGAGCGATCTTGAGATTCTTTCTTTTTCAATTTTCCAATAATGCCCCTGGCACTAATAGTTTTGTCTTGCCTCAAGGTTAGGGAAAACAGTGAATCCTTTTTGAGGATACATTCCAAATGTCTCAGAAACGAGGTTGGCCAAGCATGTTTGCAAGAATTGGTCCTCTAAGCCTGCAGTTCTATCTTGGATTGAAGGATCATTCTCTTTCATCTGGTTTTTAAAGATTCCAATATAGGATGCATCAAATACGTTAGGGACAAATGCTCCCCCTTTTAAGTACTTTCTGGGCTCTAAAGGGAACTTACCAGATTTTCCAAGTTGATCACATTGTCCTTGACAACTCCAGGAGAATTGATGTAAAAGTGAATATTGCTTAACATGACTTCACTATTAGGGTGAAGAATGTGATAGGTGAAGGCGGCATCTGCAGCTTTGGCATAATCTGTCATCTAAAAGGATTTTTGTCTTTGAGGAGACTTTCGAAAATTAGAGTGATCAAAAGGTAACAAGCACAAACCTGGTAATAACAGAGTTGTAAGTAGTTATAAGGCTCCAGTTTTTCCATTTCTTTCAGAATATCAGCCGGAATCTGATTATATTTCTCCGATTCGAAACCTGTCCTCTTGCAACGCATCAAACACAATGTTTCATTCACGAATTTTTCAAATACTTTCAAATCTTTTTCCTGCAATTCTGACTTGGGTAAAACGAATGTCTTGGATTCAGCACGACAAACCTTCTTGCAACGAAGAATCACTTGTTTGAAATATCGGAAATCTTCAATGGCTAAGTTGAAGTTTTCATCACAGTTTTTCCAATCATTGGATAGGTAGGCTTCCTTGCCAAATTTAAAGTAATCCACAAAGGTCCACTGACTCCTTCCAGCTTCTGCACCCAATTTTCCACAAATAAGACAAATAAAAGCCACGATTCTTTGCAAATTTGCCATATTTCGCCTCTATGTCATTCCTATTCTCTTTCACCAAGTATAGGACCTAGTCGTTCAAGTTACTTTAGCAGACAAACCTAGGCAAAATGAGCGTCCTCCCTTCATCTTTCCCCCTTGAGAGCCGGTTAGGAACAGATGTGTGAAGAAAACATTGAACTCTTCTTAGCGCATCTGGCTGTACTCTTTTGCATCCCCGATCTTCTCCTCGAATTGTATGATTTCTCCAAGAGCTTGGGTTTTCATACCACTCATTCTAGGCGAACACGTTTGAATGTAGAGCAGTAAAACAAGAGCCAAATGAAATACATGGAAAAGAGAGCAGCTCTGAGATCATAGTCAATTCCTTGGCTTACCTCCAAATTCCACTCCTTTATCGAGCTTAAGTCAGTGCGGTTTATTTGGTTTGGGTAAAATGGTTAAAATTGACTTTAGGTAGAGAGATTTGCCAGGTGGTATTTGCTACAACAATAAGCAACCAATTGCTTTTTTTTGGCTCTAAATCCAATTTCGCACGGGTCTTTTTTCATATTTATAAAACCTTTACGCTTCTATATTGACATTCTTGAGTGGAGTTGTAGGGCGAAAATTTTGTTCCACGATGATTCGTTGGCGATTATCCAAAATCCTATTTAAGGTAGCTATCGGATGTACTACACGGAGAAAGGCATAGACAGATTCAAAGCAAGAATATTTGGGGTAACCTTGCCAGGAGACTAAGAGTCAAGACTGTGGCAGAGGTGCATTGAAAAATAGTTTGCGTGAGCTTCCAACTGTAGAACAATGGCAAACTCAGCCCTAACGATGGATTTACAAGGTTTAAATCTGGACGATTTGTCTCTTCCTGAGAATCAAGGAGCAATTCCCAAAGCGACTGTTACTTCCTCCAAAGAGACATCCAAGGATGAAGGTTCTACCAATTCGAAAAAGCGACGGAGCAGAAGGCAGAAAAAGAAGAAAATATCCGATCCAATCCCGGCTGATGGTTTGTGCGACCAAAAATTTGATACCGGTGCATCGAGCTTGGAAGGTCGAGTCCCCGATTTCACCTTTCCCGCCATTGTCACAAGCTTCATTGAGAAGGAACTCGAGGAAGAAGAACTTCTGGAAGCATACAACAAGACCAAAGAAACATCAGAACCCAATGTTGCCGCCCGAAAAATGGACTCTGAAAAGCGAGCAGGAGCGAGAAGAAAAAGAAGTGGGATGGGGAAGCGAAAAAAACCCAAATCCCCACCTTTGGATGGACTTGACCCGAAATCCTCCGATGACAAGGAAAACGCAAAACTGGAGATGCCTGATATCAAATTAGATTCTGACGATAGTGATGACGATGATGAGCGCCCCAGTGGTCAGAAATTCCATTGGAAAAGCGTCACCAAAAATGGGTGGATCAAGAAGTGCATTCTTGTGGATGGCCTCCAAGACAGTGGAAGGCCTAAACCAGGGGACACCGTCTTGGTAAAAAGTCAAGGCAAGCTCAAGGATGGCACCATCATTGACGACTATCCAACTCTCGTGTTCAACGTCGGCGAACACGAAGTCGTGGAGGGATTGGATCTGGTGGTCCAATCCATGTTCAAGAACGAACTATCCATAGTATCCCTCAAACCGGAAATGGCCTACGGCACACTAGGCCGCAAGGGGGACATTCCCACCAATTCAAGGATCACATACCTCATGGGTTTATTGCATTTCGAGAAGCAGAAGGAAATCTCGCAACTCACTTGGGCTCAACGCCGCAAATCCGGACAAACCCGAATGCGACTGGCCAACTGGTGGTATCAAAGGAAAGAATATCCGATTGCAGTCAAATGCTACAAAAAGGCCCTCGAGTACTACAACAATATTCCAACCAATCAGGAGTGTACCACTCCCGAGGAATACAAGGAACTTCTTCAACTCATGGAAGAACGCCTCCGCGTGATGAGACAAGTGGCCAACATCTTCAAACGGATTGCCAACATGATTCAAAGTGGACAAATCACCGCCTGAGCTAACCAATCCATCCTTTCACTCAAAATCATGGATAGTATTTAAGAGCACTTGGCCAATAAAAGGAGATTTTACTTCAATTTTCCGTCTTGCGCCGTTTGCGCCATTTTCTCCACAAGGTTGGGTGATGTTCGATTTTATCTGCCAGCGTCACTGACATTCTTGATTTGAAAATCCGTTACGCTCACTTTCACGTTCCATTTACTACACAATACCTGGGCACACACAAACCATTAGGGACACGTGTGCATGTGAATGTGGAACAACCATGGTACTCCCGGTTTCTAAAGAAGATGTCCAGAAGCACTTGCGGGACTTGGGATACACCAATATCACGGATATTCAGCTAGACGAATTCATGAAAGATCTCAAACGTCTCATTAAATATGAGGAGCGCAAATCCCGATTAGAATCTATTAAGAATCTCAACAAATCAACCCGTTCGACCTCATCCTCCTCTTCAGCCTATTCCAGTTCATCTTCAAGAGCAGGAACTCCCTCCGAGGATGACGGTTCCAGCTCGATTCACTTGGTTCGAGGCCATAAACGAGTTCGTCAGAGAAAAGTGTTCCAATACTCGAAAGGCAACACTTCCGTCGCCTTGGAACACACTCGTGATGACCAAATTGACGCAGCTTCTGCTACAATGCACAGTTCAGGATCT
The DNA here is from genome assembly GCA_010645155.1 of Tigriopus japonicus. NCBI lineage: Eukaryota > Metazoa > Arthropoda > Copepoda > Harpacticoida > Harpacticidae > Tigriopus > Tigriopus japonicus. The sequence continues at coordinate 1,985,936 of CM021322.1, forward strand.
ACTTTGACGAGCTCTACAGTGAGTTCAAGATCAGAGGCGGAAATTCGAGTTAGAGTTCACGTTTCTCCGGAAAATCGGGATCGTCAGCGAAGCCAATCCATGGTTCCATTTGGCACCAAACCGACAACCTCTTTCATTCGGCCTCCAATTGAGGCTCCGGTTGCCAAAGGGATCAAACGAGATCCGGTCAAACTTCATCAGTACTACCAAAGCTATTGGAACAAATTCAGAGTCCCGGGAGATGAGGGACAAGGACACAAGGACACTCGATGGGCGGTCCGAGAATGGATGATGGGCCAAAAGGATTAGGAACAATTCAATAACACTTTTCAGGTGCATGCAATACCTTCAGTTAGGAAATGGTCACAAGAACAGAAGAACATTTTTCGTATATTTTGACTTAAACCTTGAGCGTGATCGTCTGCGAGGTCATACAATTGTAGATGAATAAATTACTGATAGGCACATATTGTCTTGTAATAAGTTTGATCACTTCCTGTGCGGCGCAGCCACCAATAATGCTGGCCATGGCATGTAATTCTGAGCCTCCATAGCGACACACTTCATGAATGTTATCATCTGAAATATTCACAGAAGACAGATGACAATCCGCCAACACCTTGTTCACACAATTTTTAAGCTTCCCAATGTCTGGCTCGACTTGATCATCGAGAACGCCAGGAAGGACATTGTGTTCCGAGTAAAACCGATCGACACCGCGAAAGATGATGTAATAGATGGCTGGAGAATCTGGGTCTTGCTCCAAGATTTGACCCAGTTCCTGATTATTGGGTGACTTGCCATCAAATTCATCTGCAATGGATGCGCCACAACGTATGAGTCGGAGATTGAAGGCATTTCGACAGAAGCTTTTGACTTTGGCTTCGGAAATGGATTCGGCAGGTCTTCCGGCGGTTTCCAAATGATCTTGGACGTATTTTAGAACCTCCTCTGCATCTTCTTCGGCTTTTTTTCGGTAAATCATTTGCAATTGAATGTATCGCTGAGAATCTGAGAACATATCCGGGATGGCGCCTTTCAAAGGCAAATGTCCGGTGCATTCTAAGAAATCGCGAATGCCACGGACAATGAACCAGAAATCCGAAGATTTCAGAGTCAGGTTCGTGCATTGATCGTCGTCCAAGATGGATTGGACCTCTTCTGGGACTTTTGAAGGGATCAGGGTTGTATTGACGGCATTCACAGCTTCGGTAAAGTTTTCCTCATCCTCTGGCAATCCATCTGGACTTTTAAGTACACCTGAAAATGGCCCCAATGTGATGTGAACCGAGTTGTAAATGAAAAAGTATAGTTTACTTACCTTCAAGGATAGTTTCCTTAAATTGCTTCTTTTCCTTATAGCTATTAGGTATTTGGTTCCCATGTTCGGCCTTCCATTTCTGAAGATACTTATAGAGAATAACCACATAGGGCGTGTGCATGTGCTGATGTTTGTCCATGGTTTGCATATCTTGAGATTCCATGTACTGAATTAAGGCCGGAAACGGCTGGTCTAAGCGAAGATCGGGAAACTCGTTGTCCGGATGAGATTCCACTATGGTATGCTCTTTAACCTAAAACAATTTTAAATACTTAACTGTCTAATTAAGTAAGCTTGAATATCATAAAACAACTTACTTGTAAACGGATGTAACTGATAAACCCATAGGCTCTGACCACCATGAGCGGAATGTTGGCTTGCCACAAGAGACTGGAAAGCTGTTTCAGAGACTTTTCCGACATATCCGTAGCAATCACCAAAGTGAAGGACTTGAAGAAATCGGGCCGATGTGCCAAAATATGCTCGGGTGTCTCGTCTACTGAATCTCCGCGCACTTCGTTATTCAACTCCAACAAATATTGGGCCACAGCCGCACCTCGAGGTTGACCCAGGCTCTCTAGAAATAAGAATGCATGACATATACTAGTTGTTAACGGGCATCCTGGGACTAGAGGGTTATGAAAGATGATATTTGTGACCGTCCGTTTACACGGAGATTCGAATCTAAACGAATTCCGCACCTGAGGGCGGTGGCCCTTTGAAGACAAAGTGCGAGTTTAATCTGGGCTAAGGCCTTTACATGCCTGACATGATTCTCAACGGCGTTCAAGAACACACATTGCGAGATCAGGATGTCTAAACAAAGCCCAATTGATAAAAACGCATGACATGAAGTGCAAATAGACCAAGAGGATTTAAGTTCGATATCTCGATGTAAATTTCTGTTGAGATTTTGATGACTTATTGAGAAATAATATTTCTAATAACTCTGGACAGATCAATAAATGAATCAATCAATCAATATTAAAAAATAATTTAATTTTCATGAAAGTCAAGAAACCTTGCTCATTTTCCTTTTCTATTAAGTACAAAAAGAGCTTCAAGCGTCAAATATTGCGTTGGATTATTTTTTGGACTTAACTCAATTCCCGTTTTAAATACACTATAAACTCATATAGTGTATTGAGAGAGTAATTTAAGAAGCTAGAATGTCATGGTGCAGCAATAGTGAGTAATCGCAAATTTCGGTACCATTTCCATTCCAACACCCAAAACACAATGTGACCGGGTTTAAAAAGCCTAAACTACAGATCTTCATCAATAGAAACTCGCCGTTTTCCGATTAAAAGAATTGAAATAGCCTCATTCAAATGTGTTTGTTCAATATGAATAATATTATTTAAAAAAAAATTTAAAAAAAATAAAATTAAAAAATTAAAAAAAATAAATATATAATAATGTTCAATAAGAATGAATGTTCAATAATTTCATTCAAATATGTCATTCCTTGGCTATCCTTGCCTTGACAAGAAACTCGGGCGTCCTGGGTTTGTGGGTGGATCACGTCCAAACCAGATTGACAAACTAACTAACCAACTAACTCACCGGGCTCCAAGAAGAAGTTGTTGCCCACGTCCGATCCGGTCACGCGTTGTCCATCCACGATGGTGAACGCGCCCACGCCCGGCAACACCAGACTCTTGAGCACCTCACTACCCGTGGCTCCCGCGTGAATCAGGCACAACTTGGCCGCTTCCAGAGCCGTTTGCCCGTGATCGCCCCACAAGCGCAACTGACGGTCATAGCGACGCGTTTTCTCGGCGCCCAAGGGCGAACCCGGCAGTGAGCCCGAGGCCGTTAACGGCCGACCCAACGGCGAAGGCGTGGACGTCATCCGGAGAGGCTAGGGATGGGTCGAAGAAGGACAATAATACAATAATAAAGTGGAATAGAATGGCTATGGCCGGTTTGGAACGGACGAGTTGTGGAATGGCAGCGTTGCCAGTGTGTAGGAGGACGGCAGTGCCAAAAGAAATTTAAAATACGAAGCATCCTTGGGTGCAGTCTGAAACACCAACAGTGACTTCATTTTTCCGAATATAAATTGTAACAGTGGGACTCGCAGACGAGAAACTCTCGTCTATGCTGAAAAATGGGTTTTTGAGTTGCCACAGCGCTTCCCTAGATCAAGCCTTTGGAAATACTTTGGGTGGGAGCGGGAATAGTTTCGTTTACGCACCCCACAGAATTCCAGACTCAGGATTACCTTGCATCCGTACATGATCTTATGGAAAGCTTACCATATGTTGCTACATTCTGCCATTCTGCCACAAGGTCATACCGGTCAAACATTTTCGTTCTTTTTACCGCTTTTGCGAAAGATGGCGGCAAAAACTACCAATTGGCGTCGCTGTAGAATGATCTGCATACTTCAGCGCTGACGGATAATCTCGAGTGAACATTGCCAAAATGGTTTTACAATTTTGTTTTTGAGTGTTGACTATTACCATGTTCTGACACTTTAGAACAAACATTTATTGTATTGCATCTTGAAATTAGCACAAAGTTCATTTCATGGGTCAAGCTGTGCTTTGCAAGCATAATGTAAAAGTGAGCAGATGCTCGTTGTTTGATTGAATTGATCTTTCAAATGTCATCCTTGCAAACGCGCTGAACCGGGGTCGACCACAGATTTTGGGCTAGAGCCCACCAAACCTGATGTATAATCCGGGGCCTACCTAACAAAAGCTAATCGGTAAAAGGGCCCACAAATAAACGATCAGGATTGTAAGCCCACAAGCGCAGTACTATGAATGGCTGTTGAGCCCACTATTTTGTTCTTTCCACATGGCTCCTGGGCCCACATGGGGCCACAACCCTTTGTTTACCAATTCCTGCTATGTACAATCTACAACTCTCTAAAATCTACTTCAACATTTGCTTCTTACATGAAGAATTTGCTCCAATATACCTCATAAAGCAGAGGTGAGCAACTCGTGGGCCGTGACCTACATTTGGGCCCAAGGATGATTTTTGACAAGCTCAGAAACTATGAACAAAAACCAAAACACGGGGCTCAAAATCCATACATAGTATTGCGCTTGTGCGCTCTGTAATCGTGTATTTGCGGGCCCTTGCACCCATCAGCTTCTGTTCGATTAAAGACTGTTCGAATGGCCCTAGTTTAAAACGCATTTAATCATGCTGTATGAAAAAAGAATGTGAATCAGTAAACCCTGGCCAAAAAGATTCGGCCACCGATCAAATTTAGGAACACTGCCTTTCAAACCACCTTCAAGTAGTGAAGGGGGGCAAACAAGAGATTGGGCAAGCTGTACTGGCACAGTGCTTGGGCTTGCTGAAGCTTAGCATAGCTTGGGTGCTTGTACAAGTACTTTTCCCGGCTAACAGGTTTGCCAAATTTGCTATGAACGAAGAATAAACTTGCCATCCGAATTTCACTAAACCAGGCTGATTCAGCTAAATAGGGCTCATACCTTTGAAAGGATGTATTTTTAAGAAAATTACACACTTCAATTCTCTCACATTGGGAAATGCAAAATATTTCGAGAATACTAAAAAAAGATTTGGCATTTTACTTTTTCATGCCGGCAACTCTGAGTAAACGAGATTGTTCCGGAAGTGTGACTTCTAAATCTCGGTCTTGATTAGCCTCAAAAGTGCATTCATGTGTGGCCTAGAACCGAAACAAAAAACCATGGTTTTGCAAATGCTATCCAAATTGAAATATTTTTTTCTATCTCTTCCACTATTTATTGCTAAATTATTAAGGTCAAAATATCATCGAAAATGCAACTTGACATTTTTTCTTCCAAGTCACACTGCAAGTATCTTAACTCTTCAAAGAGCAACTGCCGGCAACTGCATCTTCCAATGTTTCTTGAGCTTGCCAAGTGTATTGGTGTATTGCCCAAGTAATGCTTGTAAAACTTGTTCTTGGGTGTCTGTGATGACTCATTACTTGCCCAAGTCACATCACTACCTTCAAGGCAAGTTCGATTCCATCCGTTTTTACAACTCCATTCACTTCTCAGGTTGGAGATAAACTTTGAAACTCTCCATTCAACCTGTTTTCGCTCTATGTATTTTTTCAGTTGATACCTTTGAAACACTACCCTCTTCTGGGAGTCGTTAACAAGCAAGAAGCTACTACGGCAGAGATCGGCAACCAGGGGGGCGGGGCCCACATGAGGGAACGGGGACCTTCCCCACGGGGAAGGTCCAAAATAGTAATAGAAATTCATCCATGGTACTGATGAAGTGGTGGGCTCACACCGCTTTTTTTTGCTTATTTGCGGGCACTTCCACCCACCAGTTTCAGTTTGGTGGCCCATAACTAAAAACGACTTCAAATTTGTTGGGCCTTGACCTTAAAAGCAAATGGCCGACCACTGGATACTGACACATGGAGTCCTTGCCTGACATTAGCGTACTTAGGAACACCATAGCAAATACTGGTGTGCTACTCCATTCTTGTCCTGTACTCTCCTCAATCTTATTTTTAGTTACATTTTTTCACCTACATGGAAAGTTTTTGTGGCAAAAAGTTGAAATGTGACCAAACCTGTAATGTAGACCTTTCCTCGAAAGTATGAACTTTTTGGTCATGATGATATTTTTCTTCCCGGTGTTACTGGTAGCATTACTTTGAGAAAATTCTCTTTTTTTGATGGCGTCTTTATGAAATAATTTCTGATTTAAGGTAAAAAAGAACAAGTCTTAACAAAATAATGGTGACCAAACTTCTACTAATCTCAAGATTGTCTCTTAAGATTTTGATTTTGTCGGAAACTTTGTTTTCATTTTTGAGCTAATTACCGACGATCCACCCAACCTCCGTCAAAATCGGTGCTGCCAAAGCTCAATGTCCATTGAAGTCACAACCTCCCGTCGTTTTGAGTTTTGACATCCCATCCCGTTGAAAGATAGTCTTCTTCCAACAATGATTAAGTCCACGTAAAATCCCTCCATATCATCATCATGAACTCCTTTAAAGGCTTCATCAAGAACATCGCCGATAAGGTCAGTCAGTCAAAGTCTTACTTCTTCATCCATGCGGGTTACAAAGCCATCCTCCTCCCTTTGCCATTTCGTTTTTTAGGCCGAATTGACCTCGTCCTCCTCAGCTTCACCTCAACGTCATTCGGTCACCTCACCCACCGCCTCCGAAACGCCCGATTGGCCCGCCCCTTTGGCCGAGGGGCAAGAAGGATTCATCTGTCCCTCTTGTCACAGCACGTTTTTCTCGCCCGACGAGCTTCAGGCCCATTTCGAGGCCCATCACTCGTCGGAGGCCTCGTTAAATGCGGCCAAACGCACGGAAGGCCGCTTCGTCGACCTTAAGGATGAGGTCAGCGATCTCCAACGCACTTTGAAAGAGGAACAGTTCTACTCGACCGAACTCAAACGACAAGTGGAGGCGCTCAATAATTCCGTGTTACGGAATAGCGGACCCAGGCGGGCTGAATCCGGGGATGAACCGCCCTTGGGACCGGATCAAATTTACGCCCTCCAAGAGGGCAAACGACTCCGTAAGTCTTTGGAAATTAGACCTGGTCTCGCTGACCGAATCTTCAGCCTCTTTGACAAGGTGTTGCTCATTTAAAACGTTGATTTTTGGGTTGTTAGCGTAAAAAAGTATCAAATAACTCCTTTATTAACCAGTTATGCACACATACCACTTATCTGTAGAGTCTTATGAACCCTTCTAATTAAACAATGAAGCTTAAAATGTAAGACAAGATAACGGGGACTAAAAATGTAATCTAAACTCGCCTGTCACTTGGGTCTAGGAGGGTAAAAGCGTGTAAAATGGATATAGTCAATAGTATGGACCGGGTGATTGAGTTTGGAAGGGTTTACGAGGTCTTCATTGATGAAGTTCGTCGATTTCAATTTCTTTGAGGGATGGTCGTAGGTATAAATTAAGAAGGTATTTTTCAGGATTCCATTACTTGTTTGTTGCCAAGTACTTTTCAAGAATTGAATTATTTTAGTGACATGGAAAGGCCATTTCAAAAGATGTTTTGAACTTGTTTGAATGATGAGAAGCCGTTTCCAATATCTAAGAATAACGAAGGATAACGTTCATCAAATGTTCATAGTCGTTTGTACTTTCTTTGGTTCCTTGAGTAAACTTCGACTGGTTTTTAAATGGAACTTACGGACGTGATCTTTATTCGATTATTTTTGGGTTGTGTTTTGAGAAAAAGCGAGAAGTCGCTGAAGTGTGCCGATCCTATTCAGTCAAAATCCTGATCGTTTCGGTTACGTCCTTCCCATTGTTCAATGTGGGAGTGCGATGGGAATAACAGTTTTCGGAGAGGTATAAGTGTTAGCTTGAATTCAGAATGCTTTACAAGGTGTAAAAGTATAAAAAATCCTCTATGTGGACATGTTGACGATGCTATTTTTGATATGCTAATGTGATTTTTAAATACTAATTTTGAACACATAAGGCCTGTATGATATCTAGGACATGAAAAATGAATGGTGAATAAAATTTTTTCATCTTTTATATTGTTTTAGTTACGGAGGAAGTTTTGAATCTCCGCCAGCAATTGTCGGATTCCCAATTAACGGCCAGGGAAAAAGAAAAGTTGATCGAGCGAGCCGCACAACTGGCTTCAGAAAATGTGAGCCTGAAATCTACCGTGGACGAAATGCAGTCCCAAAAATCCAATTGGGAAGATCGCTTGGCTCTCATGGAAAAGGAATTGAACAACCGGTCAGTTCTTGTAATTTTAGCCAGACCAGCTTGTTCTTCTACTGTCGTCTCTACCAATGTCCTAACGACAACTGTTCATTGTTCATATTTTAGAAACTCGGTCGATGACGCCCATGTTCTCCAATTGGAACTCATTCAAGTCCAAAAAATGATGGACGAAATGAATCAGGAAAAGGATCGAGTGATTGAGTCTTTGAAAGCTGAAATGAGCCAAGTCCAATCATCCAATCTCGACTTGACCGACAAACGCATTCAAGATCTGCAAAATGAGTTGGAAAATGCAAAAAATGCCGAGTTGTCCGAACTCCAGTCCAAATTGAACGACCAATCGTTAGTTATTCAAGGCCTTGAAAACCAGTTGGGTGAAAGCCAATCTGAAAATCACGAGAAGAAAATTGAATTGGAATCAATAAGAGGCCAACTTAAGGCCATGGAAATGCAATTAAGCCATTTGACCAATGCACAATTAAGTGACTCGGAAAAGCTTGGTCTGGAAATGCAACGTCTACAAGAAAAGATCTCATCTGAGCAAGGCAAAGTTAGTGATTTGAGCCAAGAGCTTTCAGTGTTGCAAACCCATTATGACGATCAGTGCCAAATCAATGACGAACTCAAAGGTCAAGTGCTCGAGCAGAAAAGTCAGATCTCCGACTTGGAAAGAACCTTGGAAATCAGGTAACACCACATGAATTAGGCAGGAGGTACTGTATGTGCCCGAACTAATATTCCGAGTGCACAGATTTTCTCTAAACCTCAACCATTTCTTTTTGTCACATGTTTTTTCACGTCTCATGAATCTCTAGGAAGGAAGAAATCGTCGGGTTCCAATCAGAAATCGAGGCACTGAAAAGTGGCATTGACAAGATGAGCACTGAAAAGGAAGATCTCCTGCACAAAATCGAAGCTGGCGAGGGCGTGAGCACCGCTTTGCAGCAATTGAAGGAAGAAAATGTAAGAACCTCGGACAATAGGTCATGATGATTGGTTTCGAAATTGTTTCCCAATTCTGTGTGGATCTTTGCAGATCTCTTTGACGAATCAAGTCAAGTCTCAAGAGTCCAATCACAAGAAATTGATGGAGGACTCAGCGAAAAAGGTGGAAACTTTGCACTCTCAGTTGAATGAGAGCACAAAGGCCATGGCCATAGCCCAAGAAAAGATGTTGAAATTGGAGCAAAATCTCGAGGAAAGAACCGTCAAATTAGAGCACTTACAAAAGTCCACCGCCAAACTAGAGGCGGATCTTCAAAGCAAGGTAAGAAAAACCTTGGAAAAGCTTTTGCCCCCAACGTAGAATAAGCGTCTTATCAAAACACCCTGGGGCTATTTGGGGTGTCAGCAACATTTGATGGACCTCATATTGTGAGGAGCATCAATGTGAGAATGATAATAGCTTTATCCTTTCGACTTCATCTCCATCGAAAACGTATGGCTGGGAAATCTTATACCAATGATTGAACAGTTCTTGAAAGGCTGAAAAGTTTCCCTTCGCGGTTTAGCCGAGAGGTTTCTATTGGCGGAACTCGAGCGTCTTCAATGGGAACTTTTTTTTCGGCGGAGCATTTCGTAAAAGTTTTTCGTTGGCAGAAATCGACATTCCAACCTCGTCCCAGTGGTCTTGAGAGGGACTCGAAACCTCTTTCAAATCAATCTTTTCTTCCTTCTTTAATATAACACAGTACATTCTAGTGTACTCTCCGATTAGATTTCGAGACGGGTTCACCAGCAAAACTCACGAGGATTCGTTGTCAAAAGAAAATATTGACAAGTCAGCACGGATTTTCTTTTTGTCATTCCCGACACCACTGTCCTTCTTTTTGAACATTCTGGTTATGACGACTCTCTTTGAAATAGCAGCAGCCAAAAGTGGTGAAACGCTCACTTCAGCCTTGGAACAACCTCAAATGTCTTCTAGCTGTAGACGTGCTCCAATCCAAATTGGATCCTGTTTCCATTAGTTCCAGAAGATTTTTTTAAGATGAGAGTGAAACGATGATTTATATTTGAAATTTTGATGCTCTGAAACAAATCTTCGATTGTGTAAAATTAATGAAGGTGTTTTTTGGGATTAAGTTTCATCCTATTTTTCCCTTCAGATTCATTCCCATATTCCAACCCTTCATGTTCAACAGGTGTTACTATTTCGGGGCAACAGTTCTTGGAGATCAAGCCTAATAGCAAATATTTTTTAAGTTGGTAAATGAGATCTTTCTCCGAAGCACCCAAAGTATTGCATGACAATCTAGGTATCTACAGTCAAATAGACAATAATGGCGCTTGTCATGGATCTCGATGACTCATGATTTAAACCATCGATTTTTTGGCAAGAAGAGGAAGAAAAACTGATGTATTCTATGCGGTCTTCAAGGCCAAATTTGGAAATCGACATGCATCAGCTGGTATATTGTCAAAGGAAATCGATTGTAAGGCCTTTCAGAATCAGAATTTATCCAAGAATTCGAACAAAGATCCTATCTTGTCAACGTTGAACTCGTTTGACATTGGTTAGTCTAAATTCCTAAGCCAATACTCGATTTGCGAATGTCCGCATGGTTCTGACAATACTACGTATAAGGTTGAAACGAAGCCCACTCTACCATAAAGCCCGATTCGTCTTGAGCAAATTCATCTGGCGGACTCCCTCATCCTATCTGCAAAAAAGACCGAAATGTAAAATAATTCTTGACTTGAGCGAACGAAAAATCCCCCCTTCCACCGCAAGTGGATTTTAGTGAGTCATATTTAATATATATCTCCCTCTCTTGTCTTTTTCTCTTCCTCCTTCGACATGATGATTATGACGATGTCTACAGAGTGAATTGTTGCATGCGAGTGAGACCGCAAAAAGCGCCCAAAGACAAGACCTCGAGGGACAATCGAGGCTGATTCAGGCCTCGTTGACGGAAAAAACGGCGGAATGTGAGCGACTCGTGAAGAAAGTGGAAGCTTTAGAAAATACGGTGACGTCCGAACGCTCGAGATTGGAGGAAGCCCTTGAGGCTGCCAAACGTGATAAGAACCAAGCCATCTCATCCTTGACGAGCAAGGTCCAAGCACTTGAGGCCAAAGCCCGAGAACAGGTGGGTGACTAACATGACCTTGATGGTTGAGTATGATTATATGATGACGAATCTTGTCTGACACATAATTGGGTCGCGTTAAGTGAGTTGGACTTGACATTTTCCCGCAATTCCAAAGAAGCTCTCACGATAACAAATGGTTGTCACATTCTTCCTCTGTTTCTCTTGGTCGAAATTCCCTCGACTGCGAATGTGTTGGGGTGGAGGAAGGGTTTTAAGCTCTTTTCTTGTGGTTGGTACTCCATGCCATTATTTCTCATGGTATTTCACTAATACGCGGATTAACTTTTCGTCCGCTTAGAGATGTCACTTTTGGACCCGTGCCTTCACATTTCCCCCTCCAATCTCTTGGAAATGCATCGCGGGAAGAGCTTAAGCTTGAAAAGCTGTGAAAGCCTCGTGGCATAGTTCTCCACGCACTTTTCCTTGCCAAAAAAGAGATCTTCCTCTTGGAAGTCTCGGTACCTTGAAGTTTATGATTTCTTGCCGTAAATGAATTCCTTTTTTGCTCGTTTCTCAACGTCGACAAAAATCTCAGGATTATATTGTCAGCATCATTTTTTACCTTCAAAGGATTCTCATTTACTTGTGCCTTTTTGTTTTAAAGCACCTTCAGTTTCTTCTTCGATTCCGCTAGATCTAGGTTTTGCAAGCACGAGCGTCTCAATGATTCAAATTCTTCTTTTCTTCGCTATTGGTTGGTTTTAACACACTTTGAGACACCGTTTCCTTTTTATTATTAGAGTTATCAGGAGTTTTTGGGATAGGATTTTGCTTGATTTTTTAACTGTAAGCGCAGCTGCACGAGAAAGAAATGATTTCTCAACTTCTCCATACTTTAAGCGAGATCTTCGGCCATTAATCAGTTGCAAAAATCTAACTTTTGTATTAAATATATTATATTTATAAAAATTATCCAACATCTACCTCTACCCAAATGCATTTGCATTGTCGGTCAATCCCCTCTTAACTTCTTTCATGTGCACTGAAATAATTCTTGTCAACTCAACTGTGATATTACAATTTACCTCATCTATTGATACGTTTTAACCATTGACATGTCCATAAACATTCATTCATTCATTCAAAAAGGGACCTAGATAAACATTAAAAGCCAAAAGCGTTATTCCATCAAATATGGAGTTTGTTCAGGCAAGCAGCTGCAATTTATGATCGATCTTTTACTGTCTGCGTACTCTTTATTTCCAAATGATTAGTCCTCGAAAGCGAGAATTCGAATTCAATGAATTCTAACTTAATCTGAATGGAAAAGTAAGTATGTCTAAACGAATTCCAAGATGATAAAAGTCACGGAATAGAAGCCAAAGTTGATTACGAACGTAGGTGGACAAAGTTTTAAATGAGCTACTTGAAAAACATAAGTCTTGGACTCCTTCAAGAAAAGAACCCCATTCAAAGCCATGAATCACAATGTTCCAGGTTTTGGGTCGAGAAAACACATTTCCCTTCTTCCCAACCCAGACAAAATCAGACCTCACTAAGCCACCAAATTTTTCTTTCCTTGGATTCACCTAAACCCTCGATCCTTCCTAGAAAGGGGTCTTTGAGGGGGGATGGGAATATCTTAACGTTACTTTGGCTCACTCCTATTTCGAAAGGTTTCTTGGTGTTGGCCACCTTCGATGCCGTGTGTTTGCTTTAAATTCACTCTATTCTCTGTAAATCCGCAGGAATCCACCTTGAGCGAGGCTCAACGGAATGCCAAAATCTTGCAAGACCAACTGGAGGAGACCAAGTCAGCCAAAGCCGAAATTGAAGCCCAACAACAGGAGATGAAAGCCCAGGTTCAAAACATTCAAATGGACAAGGCCAAGATTGAATCCGAGAAGCAAGCTTTGAAGGTGGCTCTAACGGAAGCGAAGCAAGCGAACGAGGCTTTGGAGTCTGCGGGAAAAGAACGAGATTTGGCAATGCAAGAAATGCGGACCAAGCTCGAGGCTACTGTTCAAAAAGAGACCCAAATGCAGACGACAATGAAGGACCTCCAAGATAAGGAGCAAGATCTGTTGTCCACCATTGATGACCAAGTGGCCATGTTATCGACTTTGAAGCTCGAGGCCAGTTCCAAAGTGGCCGCAATGAACACCGAGCTCGAGACTTTGAAACATGACAAGGCCCAATTAGAGGAGACAGTCTCGAAATCGAGCCTGCAACTCGACCAGATGCGCCAAGAGGTCGAGGACGGCGAGACGAAGATCTGTAAATTGCAAAGTCTTTTGGAACAAGAAAAGTTGGAGAACCACGGGAAGATTTCCGACCTGAGCAAGGCCAAGGAACTTCTACTAAGTGCCAAGGTCGAGCTTCAAAGTCGCTTGGACGACGCCCAAAAGGAGATGACTGCCAAAGAAAATAGGCTGCTTGAGATTGGCAAGGACTTCGAAAACCAGCGAGCCGTTCTCGAGAACAAATCTCAGGAGCTTCAGCGCCAAATGGTAAGTACAGTAAGCTGGGAAGAAATCGCGTCTCTAAATTGGACGGCTTGCAAATATGATTTTTCTCCCATTGCTTGTTGGAAATGTATTGCCTTCGTTGTGTGTGCTCGTTCAGGCATTTGTTGATGTTTGCCATAAATCAACGGGTAAAGAGCACGAGGAGGGAGAATGAGGAAGGGATAAAAGGGGAAAAGGAAAAGCCTTTTGGTCAATTGTGCTCAAGTGCTCAAATGATTATCTCTGCCGTATGTGTACAAAATCTGGGAGCTCTACTTGTCTCATGGATCATAACGTTGGTACTGAAATGGCCAAAGCATTTCAAGTTCCAAAGGCTAACAACCTCCATCGATCCATATTTCTATTAGAGATGTACTGTACAGAGTGGTTTCATAGCGGATCTCGAGTAGAAGCCTTGTCACATGTCTGTGTCTCGATCTCGTTAAGGTCATTGAAATTCAAGATATCTTCCCCCGTGTATGTAGTCGGTCCCAAGGCCCATTTCTAGTCCCCTCAAATGATGGCCCACTTTCAATGGTGAAAAGAGAAAGGAGACTTTGAGAAACGTCATGTGCCAATACACTACCACAGTCCCTCTAGCTTTTCCTTCCTAGTGGATTAGGTTTGGCCTCACTAATTCCAGCTGGGGCTTTGTTTGAAGTGGTTGGAAAATTTTGATGGTATGCAAATTGACCTAGTTCAATTTGAAGGAACGGGAATGATGTGGACCTCACAGAAAAAGGGAGCTCGAGTTCTTTGAGTGGACTTGACGATCAAAGTTTTTTTTTCCTTTCGTGGTAGGGAAAAGGAGGTGTTGGTTGAACCCTAATTGGAGCCTGAGAGCACAACCAGGAGGATTAAACGATGATGATCATTTTGAGGACCCTTAAAAACATCTGTCCCTTTGTTTTTTATTTCGTACATGCACTCGCTCGAGTTTGGAGCGAGGAACCGCTTTTTAATGAGAAATCCAGGCCATCCCAGGTGTACCATTATTTCGAATGAAATTTACATTTGCATAATGCTATTTATGCTGAAATTCGGGGAATGTAGAGTTGTGATGGAATGTCCTTGGAGCCTTTCACATGTCTGCTTTTGAATAGGATGAATTGTATGAAGTATGTAAGGATTTATGTACGTCTTTGACTGGAATTCGGGCGCCTCAAATTGCTGAGAGGGCCGACGGCGTTTCCATTCATTATCACCAGAACACGGTGCTTAAACTGGCTTATCAAGTCTGAATCGATAAATCGAAACACATTTCAAAGAAAGCTGTTGGAAACTTTTTTTAAACTTCACATGGATGCCCGTTGAACTGAAAATACGTGAAAATGTGTCTCGAGTTTGATAAGCCCCTTTTGACCCTGTTTCGCTCAAGAGGTCAAAGACACTTGACTCGTATATTATGTCAAAATAATTTGAAAGACTGGTTAAAAGGATGCTAAATTATGTATATAAGTCAAATGTGTGTTTGCACTTTTTAATTGCTTTTTTTTCTTCAAAAATAGTAAATTGTCGAAAGACTACTTTCATGATAACCAAACTTGAGTTTTAAGGCAATTTTTGAACATTTTCATCCAAACTTGAAAAAGCCGCTTTAACCATTGTGAGAAGCCATTTAGCATTTTACCATGCCGTAAATTTGATCGCAGACACTCTGAATTTATGACTCAATTCCATCACTTCCCCCACCCACCAGGCCTTTAGTGCCACCTTATAAGTAGAGATGTCGCATTGACGCAAAATGTTTTTTTACACTTTTCACAATTTATTTGCACTTTTTGCACTTTTTGCCATTTTTGGACTAAAATTCCAAAAGTACTTGAAATACTCATTTTTAACTTATTTTTTTAACATATTTTTTTTTAAATCTGAAGTCAGAGATTCAATTTTCTTGAATTTCTCTGTTGTGCTTGACATCTACAAACATTCACATACGAACACAAACACAAGCATAGAGAAACCAAAATATCAGTTCTTTCTTGATCCAGAAAAATCTCTCGTGATCGCTACCACCAGATTGGCAAAGGCAATGAAAAACAACAATTTCCTCCTCGAACTTATCGTTGCATATGGCTTTGGAACCTGGTTTTTGAAGGTGTTTTTTGTCGATATCGTCCAGCACTTGAGCCGCTACCAAAATCGTAATTGGTTTAACTTCAGAGTGAGTGACGAGGAGAAAAAAAGCTCTCCTTGGATTTGCATGTGTTTCTCTCAGCTCATCATGGAGATCTTTCTACGAGATCCGACGTTTTCAGAGTTGCCACTCAAAAGTAGGTCCAACAAACAAATAAGAGGCGTGTTTGGCTTCAAAATAGCTGTTTTTGTGCACGACGAGATTATCAATTCCATTCAGACTTGGGATTGGATTTGGGAAGGTAGCTTAAGGAATCAACCGTCGGAGGGAATATAATCTCCTTGAGGAACTCCTCCTTCTAGTGTAGTGGGAAAGTGTGAGTGAGATCGTAAGTGTAAGTATGCGTGTGAATGAATGTACTAAAAAAAATTTTTATTTGCACTTTTTATTTGCGTTTTTTCCTGTTTTTTTGCACTTTTAGTAGCACTTTTTGCACTTTTTATTTGCACCAAAATGACACCTCTACTTATAAGCCTTATAAGGGGAAAACACAATTTCTCTTCCACTTGATTGCAGGAAAGCCAGAGGCAAGACCACATCGAGGCCTTGCAAACGCTCCAAGAGGAAAATGCAAAGTTACAGGACGAGATTTCCCGCCAAATAGTTCAGCTCGAGGAAGGGCGCGAAAAATTAAACGCGGAAAAGGGCCACTCTTCGGAGTTGAATGCCCAACTCGATGCGGCTCTGAGTGCCAAATTGGAAATGGAGGCCCAATTGGGATCGGCCTCGGATGAACGGAAATCGTTGTTGGAACGATGTCTGTTGGCTGAGAACGAGTTGGAGCGCTCCCGTGGGACTGTCTTGGAACTTCGACGCAAACTTGACGATTCTCAGGCCGCTCTGCACGAATTGGGTAGAGAAAATCAGTCCATACAGGTGAGCAAAGTTGTAGCTCGAGATTTCAATACTATTTCTCCCACGTCCACAATGGACGTATTCCACACACGCCATGTTCGTAGATATTCTCTCTCTTTGTTTGTCAAGGGAGAATCGAGTGTCTAGCAATGTCACAAGCACGTTATTCCGAATAGTTCGTGTGGAGGTTTCCAAGCCTTTTGTTAAAACATTCCATTTGGCTGGCATTGGTGTTGCTTTGTACGGAGACATCCGGACAGTTATTTGGCACCAAAAGGACATATTTTAACGGACTTATCCTTTCTCATGTGCTTGTGTGAGGATAGGATCTTGCCAATTGTTGCTTGGCTCTCGTCCTTCCTGAATTTTGAATATCTTTCAGGTGGAGCTCGCTAAACAAACGGGGCGGAAATGGGCCGACGACTCGGAAGTAACCCAATGTCAAGGTTGTTCGGGTCCATTCACGCTCACCAATCGCAAGCACCATTGTCGAAATTGTGGTCAGATTTTCTGCGCCGATTGCTCGACCAAACAGGCGCCTATGGCCAACTATAAGAAACCTCAGCGAGTCTGTGATCAATGTCATTCTGAGTTGCAATGACAAAGAGGCCACCCCACCCCCTCCGAGGCTCTTTCTGGCGTGGAGAGCAGCCAAAAAGGGTTGGGAGGGGGAAATGGGTGGAGACAACAAGGAGATGGAGAGCCAATCCAGTCCAACAGTAACCACGCCCATTCTTTGTGGAAAGAGCAGGTTCATTGACTCAATTTGCTCTTATGGCCCCCTCTTTAGTTTTTCTCGTGACCCACTTGTTATCTATTTTACCCGAAGAGTATGTCCACATTCCTAACCAATTACAATATACTATGTATCTCATTGCCATTCACCTCAAACCGGATGTAGTATATTTATACATTGGGGGAGTTCAAATGAGGCGAGGAGCTCGTTACTTATTTGTCACTCCATCATGATGAAAGGAAGATCAAAGTTCCAAGTTCCAATGCGGTTCCCTTGACCATCGTTACGGTTTGCAAGAACGAGTGTGGCTTAATTAGTACACACAAGAAAGATGGTCGAGGATGAGGCTTCGCCATGAACGTCCTACCAACTCCCGTGTGTATGTGCTTGGAACTAGGATTCCACTCATTCCACATTTCTGCCGATGCCGAAGGAATCCCAAGAGCCCATCTGCTTGTTGACACCATGTAAATAAAGCTCAAAGAATCTCGGCTTACGTCGACTGAATCGTCAAGGATCCTTCCTCGTCCAAGCTTTGGACAACCAAGGGGAAGGTAGTATCCAATTTTCAGCTCTTCAGAGTCCTCTCGTCCCTGTGGCTCGAACATTCATCCATCCATCTCTGCAGTCTGTAAATTTGGCCCACGCCATATGAGGCTACCACTATTTCTTCTACTACGTACTTCGTCCTCTTGATGCCAACACGCACCTCGACTATTCTACATACTCGGGATATAACTTCCAAATGAGAACAAGTAAGCAAGCTGGAAACGAATGAGAAGATCTCTTGATCCATGTCGAGGCCGAGAATTCCAAGTCCCATTTCTACCAAATGAGGGAAAGGGGGGAAATGTGCTTGGTCTCTTTCTCTCTCTCCAATCTCCTTTCGCCTTTGAAATCTTGGAGAAAAGTTTTTCAATTTCAAGGCCTGTCAAATTGAAGGAGGCAGGGTAATTCGACAATGGTGACGAACTAATGGCCACAACCATCCCACATCTCGCACCATGCACTCCAAAAGATCTCGAGTGAGATATCTTGATGCCAAATTTAGCCAGACGGGAAAGAGAAGAAATATGGCACGAATTAACGTCTCCCGAGCTTTTGCCAGGAGTGAAAAACTTTTTGATCGTGATATAGTGCAATGGAAAGTGCTTTGCTTCATTTAGACGCTGGAAAACGAAAAGGAGGTTTCTAAATTTTTTATTAGCAATAACAGAGCTGTGGCAATCAAGGTGAAAAATGAGCCGAAAAAAAGAACTGGGAACTTTTCTTTTATAGGCGTTCCAAAAAGGAAAAGTTTGTTATCCACCTCCGAAGGGATAAAAGTAATCAAGCTTTGGAAACCAGTGAAGGGAGCCCTTCTTTCAGCTTAGCCAAGGACGACATGATGCATGGAGACCTGGTCTCAGGAGTTCTGTAGTAAACATTCCATTCCAGCTTTTTCTTGACAAGATTTCTCTACATACGTGTTTCTAGCTTAAACTAATTTATTTTCGGTTTGTTCGGTCGTTCATGGTTTGTTCATGGGAAACATTTATAAAAATTTGTCGTGGCATAAGAGCAAGAAAGTGGGAATGAAAATCAGATTACTGTCGGCTCTTTGCTACGCAGAAACTTGAGACTTGTGCTTTTACTTTTTCTTTGGACAACTAGTTTGATTAAGAATTGTGCTGGCTAGTTTAGACTTTGAAAAAAGCGCCTTATGCCGATGGTCAATGCATCCAGGTATTTCGTCATCCCGGAGCTTAGCTTACCAGAGAACTCTACTCGAATCCAGTGTCAAGGAACCTCGGCAACTATCCATCTACGGTCACTTCTTGGGCACCTGGGGAAAGAGAATCACGTCTTGGAATGTCAAAAGTCCGGAACGAGACCAATTTTGAAAATAAGAAGATTCGTTTGGCCAAATTCCTTCCAAGTTCTCAGAATGGACCTTTATTGATGTGTTAGTAACTGTCATCCAAATGGAAGCTCTCTCGAGGCTCTTAGATGACATGTTCATCAGAGAAACATAAACGTACCTTTTATAAAGTATTTGAAGGAATGTACGAAAAGCATATTTCAACAGTACAATTATAACACGGGATCCTATGAAATTAGAGCGGATCAAAAGAGAGTGTGTACAAAATAGAGCGAATCAAAAAAGTGCCGGTTCAAAATAGAGCCTCTTCATAAGAGAGTGAATCAAATTAGAGCCAGGCCAAAAGAGAGTGTATTGAATTAGAGCGAAAATAGCGTTCGTTCAATTCCTCAATTTTAACTTGAGAAGAAAATTATAAATGACAAATCAGCTAAATTAGTTAGCAATGTTGAAGGAGTTCAAAAAGACCCAAAAGGATAAGGAAAAGCTTTTTTACCAAGGCTCCTTCAACTTTTTGAAGCTTTTGAAGCCCATGGGCATGAAGGGGCTATTGGCATTGATGAGATAATTGAGACAGTTAGCACTATTCTTTTTATGGAAAATGACCTTCATAAAGATTTTTTTCTAGGCTATGGAACAATTTCTCCCCAAAAAGAGCCTTTCAAATACTTAAAAGCAGCCTTGTTCACTCTAACCTCAGGAGATTGGAAAGAAATTTTATATATTCACTCAATTATGAGTGGCTCTAAAATGTCACGCTCTCTTATGATTAGGCTCTATTTTGATTTGGCTCTATTTTGAAGTGGCGTTATTTTGATTGGCTCTATTTTGTACCCACTCTCTTTTGATCCGCGCTATTATCATTAGGTCCCTCATGACACTAATCTTATATGAGAAAATAAAATTGATAACTCATCCCGTATGAAAGTAATCCTTTCGAGTAACAAGTAACAAGTTCTAACTCTTTCTAACAAGACATATTTTCGAAAGACATTTCTTATCCCCTTCATGATTTTTCAAACGTCATTAAAATGTTACAATAAAAATATTTCATTAGCCTCCACGACCCAAACGCAGTTCGAACGATAGCCTCAATAATGAATCACCTCTATAGATAGTTTTCCTTAAAATACATTTCTATCATAACGTTCAGCATATACTAAGAAGGATCAATCGACTTAAAATACATGGCCACTTCAAGTAAAAAATAATTAGATAATTGGGTTACAATGTGAAGGTGTGAATGTGTAAGTATAGCTCAATCGATGGAAGCGGCCAAGTAGTCGCCGTAACTGGGCGTCGAGTGTCTCCTCTCACGATGACTATGGGGTCGTTTGGGTTGGGTATAAGCCCGAGGGCGACGATGACGTCGAGTCGGTGGAATGTCAATTTGAACAGATCGAGATGAATTGCCTTGGGTTGGGTTTGGTCTGAACACGGGGTTCTCGTTTTCGTCGGCATTCTCATCGCTTTCATCCTCGGAACCTGAGGATTCCCAACGGGTGGAACGCTTGCGAGCAGAGCCTCTAATCTGGACCCGACACTCGCATAGCAGAACATAGGCCAAAGTCACCCCAGCCTAGGATATCCGAAAGAGAGAAAAAACGGGCTTAGGAAGAATTTACAATTTACTACTTCATGTACTCCCTTTGGACTAGGCGTCCAAGAAGGCAGGGAGGGCACCTTGTTCCAGAAGAAGACGAAGTGTGGTGAATCAAGACTGATCGTTCCATGATTTCCCTAGAGAGACTGACCGACGACTCAAAAGTGTCGCCTAGGTCTAGAAACCACTTTAACACGCGTCAACGACAAGAAAATGGGCATGACCACGACCAAGAAAGACCTGACTCCCGTTACTTGCCCTTATTCACGAGTGTGAAGAATGGATGTTTAACATCCCCATTTCCATTGTGGACATGCTTGCTCACTTCTCCAAACAAAGGCCTTCCTGGGCCAATGTTTCCTTTACCCTTTACAACATACACACCACACAATATGCAGGCATCTCAAACTCACGAGTAATCCTTGAAGACCAGTGGCCAAGGCTGCGGTTTGGTCGAAGCCAAAATGGTCCACCAGGAAACCAGATCCTGCTCGGGAAACAAAGCGACCCGCCCCACTCAAGGAGGACCATAATCCCGCAATAAGGCCATGCATACTCGGGTCATTGGGATAACCCGCATTCCTGCCAAAAAAAAGTAGAACATGATTATTTGAACTCCTCCAATTCTGAACCTCGAGCCAACACAAAAGATGGCCTGATTCTCCCACTCACGAAGCCTCATTTAGAGCATCCACAATGCCAGCCACTTGCTCCCCACCAATGCCCACTCCATTGAGACTCAGAGCCGTAATTACCAACGGAAGTTTACTGAAAGGGAAACACAGCAGTCAAATCGAGTATGATGCATTGGCCACACAATCAATGTGAAGTGGGATCAGGACTTACAGGCCCAAATGGATTCCAATCACATTGGATCCTCCCAGGAGGAAGAAGGAAGCTCCAGTCGTTAGGGCGCTTAGGACGATGTACGGCTTCACCGAGCTATGGCGGCTTTTATCACAGAAGTAGCCCCAAATCGGGGAAGCAATTGAATTGGCACCATCTTTCAAACCGAAGAGAAGTCCCACGTAGAACGGTGAAAGGTCGAAGGTTCGCAAAACCTGGTGGGAAGAGCAGATAAGTCAACATCAAAACGTGGTTCCCGGGGTTCCATCGATATTGCTAGGGTGTAATCACGAGTCAGATAAAAAAAAAAAGAGTAAGAAAATGCACTAAAACGAATTTGAAGTTGATGGAAGTTCCCCCCACCAAACTTTGACGGCTCTCCCCTCTAACTCGAAAACGGGAACGAAACGTCTATTTCTCAGTGGGAAATTTCCAAAATGGGAGCCACCCAGAAATAGACAAGTTAGAGTTCAGGAGGAAGAAGAAGAACGAGCTCCTTGTCGGCTAAAGAAGAAGAGGGATCCTTTCAAGCAAACCGATAAGCTCAGACTTATCACGAGAAAGATCTCATTTCAACCCAACAAATGAGCGAGATTGTCTCTTTGTTACAAAGCCCAGCCCTGCCCTTGGGACTTTAAATTCAAGTATCAAGTTGGAAAGCACCCCAACTTGGTTCTTGTGGCACAATCTCGTTATGAACAGGATCACTCACAGGAAGTGTAAGCGACACAAATCCATTACTTAATGAATGACAAAGGATAAATGAGTTGCTGGCTCGCTCTTTACTTCAAGACCAAATAGACTTGGCCATACGCGGACATCCACGCTCATTTATTTCGGGATACACCAAATAGCCAACACAATTCACTGCCGCCGTTTTGGTGCGTGAACTCTTTCGGTCAACATTTCAGACATTCCCTCACACTAAGATCGTCATTTCCTTCAAAGGGTATATAGAGCGTCTTTGCTCATTTATGGCTTCCGGCCACGGATTACTCTAGTTTATCATTCAAACCAATGCCAATGAGAGGATCACTCTGTGACTTAAGTTGGGAACGACCTCGGGTAAGCTAAAAGACAATTCATTTGTATTCCTAATTGGAAAACCGCCTCGTTCATTCTCCAACTCCGCTTCCAATGTGAGCTCCAGTTAGTTGAGCTGAGATTCCCAGACACAATATTAGTAGAGTAGGAAAGTCAAGCTAGTTGGATTTCCACAGAAGCTTCCTTGAGCTTTGCAAGGCATCAACATGACAGCCCCCAAGGATATGGAACCTGGAAATGGATGCAATCAATCCACTAGTTCCATGTTTCCACCTCCTTCATATGCATAAATCCTCGATTTCTCATATTACAATTCCTTTCCAGTTGAGAAGAGCGAGTCTTTCTCAGAAGTTCGTCCAGAGCTCAGATATCCTGAGTCATCTTCTGGAAATGGTTCATTAAGCTGAAATTGATTCTATAAATTAGCAGCACTACAACATAATTCAGCATTAGTTGTGCCAGATTTCTGCACTCTCATCTATTACTTGCAAACCATCTTGCTTTCCCCAGAGGGTTTCGGACGAGGAAAATAGAGATACCGAGAATGTTGTGAGCAATAAAGGCCCACGCGTGATTTATGTACCCAATAATAAATAGTTTAATGACCTACCTGAGGCTCAAGGTTGATGGATAGGAAACCGTTGCAGGCAGTGGCCGCAATGAACGAAATGAAACTAAACCAAATCAAGGGGATGCTTAACATGTTGGGAATTGTCACGGGTCGGTTGAAACGATATGCTCTCATTTCAGGACTGGAGGCTGCAATGATGAGCAAATTGAAAACGCTAAAGGTGAAATTTTTGAAGGGAATAGTATGAATTACTTACATCGACATTGGGGAAGCAGGGGCACACTGACAAGAGACATGACAATCTGAACACTGCCCATGAAAACAAAAGGTACATAAAATCCACCAAATCCATAAATTAAGCCACCAATAGAGGGACCAAACAATTGGGCCAAATTCATGGCAGTCCGTGTCAAACTCTAAAAGAAAAGATGGAAAATTTTTAATCCACATTTGTTGTCCAAAGAGTGAATCTAAACAAGAAGGTTCTTGAAGTTGATGACTGAGGAAAGCCTGAGCAAATAAGAAGTCTTGTTGCCAAAAAGTTCCACAGTTTGTCCCACTTACAAATATTTGTCCCACAGAATTAGAAAACTCTATAGACGAGTAGGTGAATGTGGCAGTGATAACGAGGGCGTTTCCTGTTGCGTGGATGACTCGGATTAAAACAGCCAAGGCCACGAAGCTCCAATCGGGCGAGAAGAACTCGAGAAACCTGGAACATGAAGATGACAAGTTGGAAATTGCATTGCTAGTCTTGTCAAATTGTCAAAAAGTTTCTCTCATACCCAGATAGAAAACAGCAGACACCGCCCGTAAACATCCCCACGATCAAAGCGAAACGTAATCCAATAATTCTCAACTAAACCAAGGAAAAGCCATCATCAAACACACCCATTCGTCTCCAAGAACTCAATATACGGGGCATAAACACCTACATTTTTACCAATAAAAGGCGTGACAATGAAAGAAGTGAGACAGTTGGTGCCGATTATGAAGCCATAGGCTGTGGCAGAACATCCTTTTTCCTCAGCAATTTTGGGGAAAAATGGCGGAAATAGACACACGGCAAACGAGGAAGTCAGGGTGGCGATCAGGAGAACCGTCACAATTAGATATTGACGGGTGGTGATCGCAGGAGAGTTCTCCGAGCCCACGGTTGAGGAGGCATCGTCCTCAGTGATCACGGTTCGATCGGTTCTTTCAGATCCATCCTCTTCTTCAAGATCAGCTGCTTCTACCTCTGGGTTTTGAACACGAGGTATGGCGGAATCCGGATTGAGACCGAAATGGGTTCGAGGAGAGGCCTCATTTGAATTGTGAAGAAGGGGTGTGGTTTCTGAATCGGGCATTATCACGTTTTAAGTGTTACAAAAAATCTTGTCTTTTTCACTGCCACGAAGATCTGAACGGCGAACAGCGGTAGTCAAATGGGAATCAGCTTCGAAACTCAAAATAGAGGCCCACTTAAGAGCAAAGTATTCACAGATAGCCCAGAGGCTCTGAGTTGGGCGAATATTTTGCATTTCATTCTAACGACTTCATTTCATGTATCCGGAAACATACCAAGTTGGAGTCCTACTACTGGAATTTAATTTTCTCGTCGCTACGTCGGTCGAGATAACGCCTCAGGAATAGAACCTCGTTGAAGCCATTTGCCTTAGTTTGCCTTCCACTGGGGCTGTTAAGATATTCATAATTTGCCTCTCAAATTCAAAGGTCCCACTCAGACTAACTAAGAGGTTGGTGTTCCAAGAAGCCCTCACAATCTCCCACCCAAAAAAAGGCGTCCAAGATATCTTTGCAACGACCAATGACGACCGTACTAAGCGGGAATCCCTAAGTGACCGCCACAAGATGCGAGACTTCTTACCTTAAGGTGGCTGCTGCTTTGTTGGAACATTTATCATGGTATGTTCCAGACAGCAATTCAGCTCCGGTTGGGACATTAGTTTTTGAATCTCATCTCCATTTTTTCCTCGTGTGCCGGTTTTGACCACAAATCGCCCTCTTGTAAAAGCCTTCGGACAATGGCCCCATTCCTCTTCATGAAGTTCTTGGAACAATTTGTGGTTTCACCGGCAATATAAAAGTTCAAATTGTATTTTTACTCCTAGACTTAGTTTGAGGAAAATTACTATGATCAACGGAAAGCATTTTGGCATGACAATCTTGCTTTGAACCTTTGAACAGAAAATCTCGTTCACGAGATTGCCACTTGAAAGAAAGAAGCCATACATCAGATATAGCCTAACCTCAAATGTGGAAATTAAAATACATCTAGGGAGAATGGAAGCAAATCCATATTTCCATGCTGTCTGTCGTTTTTTATACTTGTCACGGTTATCATTGCCCTTTCCTATTTACAAAAGAAGAAAAAAAAAACATCAGCTTTTTGTCGAACCAAACAATAAAGTTTGACCGTGGACTTTGTTCTGTTCCATTTTACGCGTTCCCGTAAACTCCGGGAATTTCATTTCTCAAAACAAACTTTTGGCGTCCGTTGTTTCAACTTTAGATTCTTTTTCCACTCTTTCAAAAAAAAAAACAGTCGAAACTTGCACAAAACTTTTTGGTTGGTTATTTTGCGCCAACCCCAGTAAATACTTGTGGAACAGATTTCAGAACGTTCTTCAATTCTGACGTCTTCATCTGAAATTTGAAGGATGAATTGCCCTCTGAAACGCTAAGCCCTAATTCTGGAGACTAAGCCGATGGTGATCTTCAATTTCACAGCTTCCTTTGATTGAAACTCAGGCCTTTGTTTTGGCAAAGGATTCTCCTTCCTTCTTTCCAGGGCCCCAAGGCCAACTACTTGATGTTTTGGCGGAAACGGATGCAAAAAGATTGTTTTTCTCTCTCCTTCCAAAACCAGATTTTGCCTCGATCTACATTGCAGAGATTTTTTGACTCACAATTGATTTTTTTTGTCGTGGATCACTTTGGTCCTCTGGACAGAAGTATCATTGTGTTCTCTCATTAATGTGTCACTACAGAATGTTTGGTGTTGACAAGGAGAAAAATAACTTTTCAGTTTCTTACCGAACACACCCTTGCCTTCAACATCAATCTTTTACGAAAGAAGTGCTCTTCAAATGGCTTTCTGTCTGGTTAGGACTTGTTCAACCATTGAATGATTTATCAACCAATCAAACCGTATACTTTCTTTTGAAAATGGATGGAAGTAGAAGTTCAAGCAAACAAGGAGAGTAAATTTAAGGTTGTTTGGAAATTTCTCAAAAAGGAAAACAATGCCATCTTCTGAAGTAAAAAATATTTTCTATAACAGAAAGAAAGAAACGTATCACTCCTTCCAAACGTGATCGTAATTTAAGGAAGAGGTAAAGTCAGAAAAGACGCCATAACTTAGCATCGATCCGTCCTTTTTGCTTGTTTTCAAAATTTGACGTTCTCATTCAGTGAATATCTGACAGATATTTTGAGATGGAGGAACAATTGCAAATCCTTTCATAAAAACCAATAGTTTACGAATTTTGGACTGAATGAAACAATGTTTAAAAAGGAAAAATTACATATCCAAAGGAGAAGGCTGATAAAACTTGCCTCTATAGAAAAAAAATTAGACAAATTTTGAACTAGGGGGATTGTAAGACTGTAACTTAATGAGCCCAGTCATGAACTGCTCGTGACAAAGCTCTCGGTTACAATAAAGATGGATCGATTAGCAAAAAGTAACGATCATCAGTTTAGTACACAATAAAACAGGGAGTGGATTCCAAACGGCACTATTTCAAAAAGTTTCCTCCATTCAGATACTGATTTTGTTGCGCATCAGTATTAAATAAAGTTAGAAAATCACTGAAATACACAAATGGAACATTTGTAATCTCCCCAACAATGTTTGAGGTACCTTAGTTTACCACAAATTGATGTCTGAACACCCGTATCTAGAAATTCTTATGTGATCGGCGAGCCATTAGCTGATAATTGTATGTACTCATGAAATAACGCTGTATTCATGCCTGTGTCAATTACTTTTCAAATGTATTTTTTTACAATTACAATTACTTTGGTCTCAAAAGTAGTTGAATACAATTACAATTACTTTGGTCTCAAAAGTAGTTAAATACAATTACAATTACTTTGGTCTCAAAAGTAGTTACATACAATTACAATTACTTTGGTCTCAAAAGTAGTTAAATATAATTACAATTACTTTATTTTCAAATATAAATAATTGTAATTACAATTACTTTCAAAAGGTAGTTGAATTACATTCAATAAATTAGATTTCAATTTCACTATTTTTTTAAACCCAACTCAACTTTTTTCTCTTTAAGTGCGACATAGGTAAAGAGCATCTAAAACTCTTGAATTTTGGGTGAATCAATTTTTATGTTGAAATATTTTTGGAAAGGCGGGGAAAGCCTATAACATGGTTAATCCTAAAACTTCCTATTTAGGTGAAAATGTAATTGGAATTTGTAATTGAAAAATGTCAATTACATTGGTTAAAATGTATTTAATTACAATTACTTTGATCTCAAATGTAAATGTGGAACAAAAGGTGGAATGGAAACAAATGATAAAAAAACTTGGAAATGTAATTGCAATTACGTAATTACAATTACATTACAGGTCTGATTGTATTAGTTAAACCCATTTGCCTGCAACCGTTTTTACATGTTCGACGAGATTGTTACGTTCAGAGCAGCTTTCCGATTTTGGTGTTATTATCTAAAAAAGTAGCTTCTTGCCATTTGAGGTTTTCTTTAGAGTGGGGGATATTGGTTAAGCCTTTTTAATCACTCCTCTACCGTACAACGAACTAAATGCTTGAATTGAATTCGTGAAATATGGCGACTGCCTTTCAAATTGGAACCACTTTGTAATCTTTAAGAAAAGAGTTAAGTTAGTGATCTTGCCTACTGTAGCGACAAAAATATCAAACAAGCGTGATTCTCTTCAAATATTTTAAAGTTAAAGAAGTATTAGGAGATGCATAAAGTTGGGCACCATCAACTTAAAATACTTCATCCAACTATGCGTAGGAGAGTTTTCTGTTTATCTGAAGCAAATTTGGGCAATTTAAATCAATATGAATTCCTAGTTTGCAAGCCAATGAATTTGAAATTAGGCAGAAAATTTGTAAAATACTTGCATGTATAAATCCATCATAAACTTATCATCCTCTTATTTTTAAATAAAGATTAGGATAAAACAGAGCAAAAAATGAATTTACGATTTAGCTTCGTTTATCCACATGTCGTTTGCCCAGGATAGTAACGTTTAGGCCAAGGGTTGACAACTACTCTCGGGTCAAGGCCCACAAACTTGTTTACATGTTGTCAGGGGTCCACCCAACAGACGTTGGTAGGTTCAGGGGCCCACAAATTATTACAATAATTGTAAAAATAACCAATGAGACGAACTTGCAATAAACATTATTATTATAAATTAGCAAACAAAGAGCCCACGAGTACAGTACTATAGATGTCTCGGGGGCCCACTATTTTTGACCTTCCTCTTAGCTCCTGGGCCCACCAAAGACGGCCCATGGGCCCACAAGTGGGCCGCGGCCCACCGGTTGCCTACCCTGGTTGTGGCTTTGACGCAAGATACTGAAGCCTGGCAATTTTCCTCTATTTTATTTGCCTATTTTTGTACAAACGGATGTTTCTGTGCACTCACTACACCACTAGTAACCTCTTGTCACAGATTATCTTATTCACATTTATTGCATAGTTAGTATATACGGCATTACAAATTTGGAACACATTAGAGGGAATTTGGATCCGATGATGAATTTGCTGAGAGAGTCCATTCTTGAGACACTGTATCACAACTTCATCATGTAGGTAGTGTGGTATGTACAAACAAACAAACAAACAAACAGCAAGTAGTCATAACGGCAACTGGTTCTGGGCGAAACATGGAAATGCTCATAAATCTACGTACAATTGAAGACTCACAGTCACAAGGGCAATGGACAACTAGACTAGGCAGAGTTCGAGATCCTTTTGTGTGTACTATTGTATTTTGATTCACGTCAGTAGGTATATGTATATATAGTACTCGTAGTACATATAGTGTATGTATGTGTACACACATACATGATCTGCATGGGAACTAGATCAGAGAATAGATCCAAGAGTTCGTCTAGTGGGACCAACAGACAAAGAAAACATGACATTGGACCCGAAAGCCAGTATTCTGACAAATCACAGAATTGTGCATTTTCTCGGTTCCTCATCCTCCATCCCGTTGTCCACACCATTCTCCTCAATGACCTCCATCAGAGCCCGGAATATACTGCTAACCGACTCGGACTCGTGAGCTGAACATTCTTTGTAGATGGCATTCCACTCGGACTTGACCTTATCGGCAATATCGCGCTCAAGGAAATTGTTCTCCTCATATTGAACGACAAATTTGCGAGGCTGTCGATGGGACTTGCCCGAATGGGATCCGTAGTGTCCTCCGTGGCCGTTGTGATGGCCGTGATCGCCCCAACTACTATGCTTGTGACTATCACGACCATACTTATGGCCTCGTCCGTGGTGCTTTGAATGCTTCGAATACTTGGAAGACGATGACGAGGATCGGTAGTTGTGGAAGTCGTCATGGTGGTGATCGTTATCGTGATGATGGTGATCGTGGTGGTCATGAAAGCTATCATGATGGTCATGGTGGTGACTCTTTCCCGGACTGCTTCTATGCCTCGATCCACCCGAAGACCACGAGTACTTATCGAAGGACGATCGTCCTGTGCAATTGACCTTGTCAGTCTTGTTTCCCACAACGACGACGGGCACCTTGTGAAGGTCTCTGGATTCGCTGATCTGGTTGAAGAGATTGGTGATGTAGTCGAAAGAGTCGGGAGCGAGCAGGTCGTAGACCAACACGTACGCGTTGGCATCCCTTAATCCATAGGCTATTTCAGGTGGAAAGAGCAGTTTTCAAATACCATAGACATGAATTCTCAATTTAATGACTCAATGTGATGGCGGGGACCTGAGCTCGATACTTTATGGGAAGTGTAACAACCCATTGAACTCCTTTGGCCTTCCATTCAAGGCTCATTGGCCTGCCAAGTGAACGGATCAAAGTGACCTGGTTCTTTGAGAAAATGCCCGACCGCATCATTACAGATCTTTGTTCTCGACATATCTCAATTGTTGAGTCGCTTTCCAACCCATTGTAGCACTGTCAACGAACGAGGGATCCAGTGATCCATTCTTCAAAGCCAACAGAAAAGGCATTCTTGAGGTTCTCTCTCAAATCGATCATCGTCTGTCAAGATGCTGACGTATGTTTGAGGAAATGCAATTGTATTTTTGACCCAAAAGGTCCTGAACCCTCGACAATCGTTCAACAACATGTTTCCTTTTTTTCGAGCTCTCGTTTTTTAGGCATGACAAGGGATCTTCAAGGCTGTAGTATTAATGACAAAATGAGGCTTTGAGACCTTCGCTCAATGACATGTCATGTCGTCGAGGTTAGCGTTGTCTCGATCAAGTATCATGGAAGGAAATAAAGAACAGATTACAACGACCAGAACAATGCCAGTCGGGAGAATAAAGACTCCCATTCAATTCCCACGAGAGGTTCCAAGAGACTAGATCTACAATTCCATCCGCTACGATAATGGCATTCTTGCATGCAAAGAATCACTTTTTTCAAGGGGCAAAATCGAATTACATCTTCCGTGGCCTTTGAAAGCCGACAACCACATTAACCTGCTATAGACGAATACGGAGAAGCGCCTTTTTATTGATCATGGAAACTTACTCTTGCCTACGATATGCAAGCTTTGAGCTATGGTTAAGTGGTCCTTGTCCGTTCTATCGCACATTACAACCAGTATCGGATTTCTCGACCTACATCGGAGATGGAGAATGTTAGAGAAGTCTACAACGCAATTTCGAGGTTATGGATCATGAACATATCCAAAGCAGAACAAATCTTCAAAGCAAGTGTGGCCTTCATTTTCCACCAAGACTGGGAACAATGGATCTGCTCACATGAAGGCGATTGTTAAAATTACGAGGGTTCGTTAATTCCTGGCAGAGAACTGCCAATCTATGGAGTTTGAAGCCAATTTGTGGTCAGGATACTGGCATTGAGTGACCCAATGACCACTAATTCTTAGGCAAGCTTCCTTCTTCTAGAGCAAGCTAAGAGGCCAAGAAAAGGTCGAAATGTGCCCTTAAGGCCAAGTAAAGTGGCCCTAAATATGTGTTGGTGCTATGAAAAGTGAAGGGTTAGCCACCAAAAGGCCAACGTCTAAATTGAGTTTCCGACCCAAAAGTCTAGGCAATTTTATCCGTAAATCTTGAACCTTCAACAAGCTTCTGCCAGAACCTTTTAACAGTATCGGTGCAAGCGTCAACACTGACCAAAGTTTTGCTAGTTCATATTGTAGTAGCCTTTCAGTTGTGAAGTCAAGAATCACTTAATGCGACCTCTACCATGTGCCGCCTACATACACAGTACATTACAGTGGCTAGTACTGTACATCTTCGAAAAGTGCTCTCACGAGAAAGCTTCTGTCAATGATGTTGGGTGCGTGTACAAGTGGTGGGCACTCGGGCCAAATCCAGCAAGCTAGCAAGGGTACTCGAACGTGTACACACTTTCCGCATCATATGGTTCTCCCTTTAAGTGGTTTTGGCTTGAACTTCAGAAACGGTGTTACCGTGAGCGTCCAAAGTTTGCCGTGATCTAAGCGAAACTTGATAGCTTCATTGCATCTGCTCAGGCAGCGTGAAACAACTTTGACAATGATTTTCTCGAGCCTTGAAAGTGTGGTTCACGGCCTTGAGGGGTGGTCCTAAATTGGAACATATCTGAATACAAGAGGGTCCTTTTCCTAGTTTCAAAAAGTTCGGGGCATTGTTTTTGAGCCGAGTAAACCCGATCTCATAGGCGAAAGAGAGAGAGAGAAAAAAAGTTGTTTTACAGATATCCTAGAACTTTCTATATCTCCACGGTCCAATAAGGCCCAGCTCAAGAGGCTCAGAACTGAGGCCCCGACCTTCAATAAATCATTCATGTCTATGGTTATGAGAGGAACGAGATTGTTATCTCTCCCATGTTCACCACTCTCCTTGAAGATCAGATATATTGTAGAAGGAATTGACGGGAAAGTAGGGAATATCTGGGATGTCCACAATCTTGAGGGAATAATTCTGATCATGGAGTACCACCGAGGGATAATAGGTCTCCTTCTTGGACGTCGGAAAGTATGATGGCTCAAAATTACCCCACACGAATTGCTGGAAAGAAAGAGTAGAATACAGTTTGATACATTTTTGCAACTCTATTGAGTAGTTGAGAGTTCCAAAGCGCTTCAAAGTTTAGCCGTTTCTCATTAATACCCCAAAATGAAGTTCAAGAGAGTACCACTAATCTATAAGGGAAAGCCTTTCTTTTTGTAATGGTTTCCATAGTTTGGCATCAAAAATGCACGTACTAATAAGTCTAGTGTTTCCACGTGGTTTCTCCAATTTGGATGAAGGCAATGACCTAAAATACTCATTTTAGATCCGACACGCTAGTGCCATACTTTCAAAACTATTTTAGCTGCCTTTCTTATCTCGCTTGATAGTCTGACCTTTTTGGCTTTTTAACCCGAAAGTCTGGCTTCTCAAGAGCTTTTTTGACGTATTTGATAAGGACTTTCTCTGTAAATGGTACAGTAAGTGTTAATATTACATACCCTCAAGGGCATTCCGTTCAAGTGAGTTCCTAGCTATTTCTCCACATGAAGTAAACACACCCACTGCCAGGGTTAAAAGAGATTTCGAGATAATCTGGCTTTGGGTCTAAATTCTCTACTCCCATTTTGTCCTGATTTACTGACAAATCTTTTGGTGCCTTTTTGTCTCTTTCGAGTTGAACGGCCTCGAACTCTTGGACAGAATGGGGTTTGGTGGAAATATAGTCAAGGGTGCTTGTATGTGCTACTTTTTGCCCATCGGCTATTTCTTTTTATCTTGAAAGAAGGTCACCTAGAATATTTTCAATATTCCTTCGAGCATGTTCTGTGACAAGGTTATCTGGTCCTTTCTAGATTTTCATATTTAGGCTCAAACGGGAAACCTTACAAGGCTTGCCGCTTCAGTCTTTGGGATCTGAAAGTAACAGTTTTGTCAGAGAAAAGCAATCGAATTTATTGACAATATCCCATTCTTTATTGAGAAATCTCCAGGGTCGTCGTCAATGTTGTAGGGGAAGAGCTCGTAAGAGCTGGGTTTATCCAATATCTCCTGATTGTCTTCCTCGCTCGTCTTGCCACAGACTCGAGCGAAACGGAATTAATTCAAATGGACGAGGTTTTTTTGCTTGGCAGGAAAAAAAGAAAGGGTTTTACGATTTTCCAGACAATCTTTGAAGGGCAAATTTCTCGGTTTAATCTACCTTCTCCGGGCATAATTTCCAGTTTTATGGCCTCCGTTCGTGTCTCCCGCTGTCTTTCCTCGAGCTTCATTCACAGCCGTGATTTTTTAGTTCAGTGCATTTAAGAGCACATCCGGACCAACTGGTGGTGCGTCCAATGTTTATGGCACAAAGTAAGGCATCCCCACATGGCTTCTGCCCATTCCAGATCAAATTGCAATAAAACCCACTCTTGACATTAGCCATTCTGTCATCAAAGTAACTTCACGAGGCACATCAAAGTTGGATGGATGGTGTTGCATGCCAGCAATTTGCCTCCAAGTTTTGAGGATCCAGGCAGTTATTGTGATGCATTATACAGAATACAGTATGACTCGCAAGTATTTGGTGTTGAGATTTGATCAACTCTGGCACAAAGACTCAACATTTTTAACGTTTTTTTCCTTCTTTCGTTTGTTACACCAAGAAATATCGTATTGGTCTTTCAACCAGGCATCATTCTGAGAAAAAACTGAATCACAGTTAGTGCATGGTGATGGATGTTCTCTTCTCCCAAACCCAATTATCCATCGTCATTTTCTACGAAATAAGAGGTCTGTACCCAGTTTTGAGGCCTCATTCTTATTTGCTTGGTCATTCACTCTCAAAAACCCAAAATGAGAATTATATGTTTGACAGTAAAAGAGTCCATAGTTCTAGTTTCTCTTTGGTGCAACGATTTATTTGAATTATGAACTCATCACGCAACGTGTGTTCAGATTCAAACCGATAGTCTCAGTCTTTTGGGACCAGGCTGTTCAGTCCTTTGACGTTAAATGAAAAAGGATCTCTCTATTGATGCTCATTTCAGGTGCTAGAGTAGTTGTCAAGCTCGTAAAATTGGTCTCCTCATTTCAATTGAGCTTTTCGAGATCATCACCTTGCAGGAAAAGTGCTTCGTGTTTCAATTTGTAATGGTGGAAAGATCCAGGGTCACCCTGTTCGATGGCTTCATTTGTACCAAGTCACGTTCGTTGGTCGTCGTATTTTCTCTTTCCTTTTTGGGCTCAAGGGTCTATTTGGTATTGCTATCATCTCGTTTTTGTCCTGGTTGACTTGTCTCTAAGCTTGAGTAGAGGACATAGTTTCACACCTTCACATTGGCCATGTCCTTAAAGTGCAGCAGTACGTTGCTTTGTCAACAATTCCAGGTTGGCACAAACACCCACTTGGTTTGATTTTAAACCTCTCATTGAAGGTGGCCAGATTGGCGAAATGGCACTTTGTATGGGCTTTGGCGGGTGTCTTTGGGAATGGCCAACCCTCGAGATGTGTAAATACTTGAGGTGTTGTTCCAAGTCGGTCTGTCTCTCAACGGATTCTGGGACCCGAGTGGAGAATGGAGCAGCATTGTCAGAAATTCTTGTTAAAAGAGAGAGAGAGGGCACAAAGAGGAAGACAACGAAAAACGATAATGGGGGAACAAGAGGTTCAAAAAGTGTCACGGACCGCTGTCAAGATGATTTATCTCCTAAGAGACTTCTCAACTCTTTGAAGAGGCCCTCTGGTGTAGTGAATGAGTGAATGAGAGAGCAAAAGAGTGTGAGGTTGCAAGTGAGTGAGTGAGTGAGGAGAAGACGGAAGTGTAAGAAATAGGATCTTGGCCATGCAACAACTCAATTCGAACTCGGATGCGTTGTGACGACTTGCTCCGGTTTCCTTTGAAAGTAGAGTGAGCGAGCGAGTGAGGGGATGTGAAAGCCAATTTGGTCATCCTTGAGAATGAGAATAGATGGATGACTTTTGGAAGGGCTCTCGAGTCTGTTAATGAAGAGAGAGTCCTTCAAAATGCATCCATCTACCGTAGGTGACATCCAATACAGTTGTTGCCAACCCCCTGATAAGAAGATGGAGTTCCTGTCACAAAAATGCATTCATTTGTTCGAAAAAGTGACACATTTCTACGTGGCCTCGACCAAAGCCACTTTGCCTTTGAAGGTTTCAAATCTGGAGAAAGGAAGATCCGATTTATTTCCAAAATGGGACAATGGTTCCGTGAGATATGGTCGTGATGAGACGTGAGACAGGCTTATTCAGAAGAAAGCTAAGCATTCTCACGGCGTTTTTTGGTGTGTATGCGAGAGAATGATAAGTTCTCTCATTTTGTGACGCCAATCTTTGTCAAGGAAGAGCATATTGGCGTCTGTCACCCTATGATATCCTAGGATCTTTCTTCGTTGGCATTTTCCCCCTCAAAGATGGATCAAACATGGCATGCACCAAACACATCGAGCCAACGAACAGACCTTTTCTTCCTCAGTAGATGACGAGAGACGATAACTGTGTACAGTCGTGTCAGCGAAGGGAAATATATAAATGATGAGAAGAGAAAATTCCATTCAGAAATTCACTAAATCTTGGCCTTCCTGTCACTCAAGGTCAATCCTGCCAAGTGTGAGGGAAAGGGAAGTTTCGTTAAAATACGAGAAAGAACAAGAGGCAGGCGTTCGTGAGGATTGAACGCTTCGTTGGCCTTCTTCTCCTAATCAATGGATAGGCCCTTGGTCACGAGTAATGAAAGGCTTCCTCTTCTTTTTCGTATATTGCTTCTTCATCACCATCCTCTTCCTCTTTTGGTGCGTCTCTTTGAGCATCTTGAAGAGTCTCCCTTTTTTGGGTATATTACTTGCTTGCACACAAAGTACACAGAGAGTTCAGTGAGAAAAGTTCCTCCTTTGTATTGATACTCCCCGTTCACATCCACTTTTCAGCCATATCGTGAAAGCTCCAATGGGCACATCAATGCATACCACCACCACTACTACTAACACTGTATCGTTCGAAGAGGATGGAGAAATGAGTGAGAGAGAACGAGATGAAATAGCTTCAAAAGGAAATGAGCCAAGGTCAAAACCACCCGACCGAAAAATCTTTCAGGAGGGGTCAAGGAAATGATTATTTCCTCACACACACTATACTACAACCATGTTTCCACTATTCTCTTGATACTCATTCAATAACCAGTAGTGCCCACGCTTGTTGTTCAAGTGGAATGGATCCAGATCCAAATTGATGATACCGATTGGAACACCGAGTGTTGGAAGATCCGGGCATATATTGCAAATGGGTCCACTTCCCACCTTCTGGTCTCTCTCCTTCAAATGATGAATAGGGCCAATGTGGTCCAAGTTCCATGAATGGGATCGTAGATCATGAGGACGGCTATCGGTGCGAGAATACGAGTCCTCAATCTGGGCATTTCCGACCAACCCACATGTCATCATCGTGCTTAGCTTTTCAACCTTAAGACGGATCTCTCCATGAGAAAGGGAGACGGTTTGGTGGGGAAATTATATATTTCCTGGTATTTCTAAGCAAAGATGATGATCTCTTCGTCACCACCAAGTACGTACATACATACGTACACTATCAGCCTAGACCTTGAACACGGAAAGAGGGTCTCTTGAGGTTCCGAGATTCATTTTCCCCCTCCTGGAGCAAATTTGTCGCCCAAGGGAATTGAACTGAGCCGGTATACTTGCCTTCAAATGCAATGAGCCGCGTTATTGGATTTTCAGAGGGCCTGTGCAATGAATTTTGGCGGAAAATCGCAAGTTAGTGACGATGATCCCTTTTTACCTTTCTGGGGTTTAGGGAAGACAGTAGCATGGTCCACTTGGACCAACATACATCATCAAGACAAATGTATCTTGTGAAAAAAGAGCATTGCCATCAGCTTGCTCGTTTTGGCCTCTGGTTTTTGTTTGTGGTCAAGAACCATTTCACGAGCGAAGCATCGTTCGTCGTTCACTTCTGATTGGCAGTTTTCATCTCTTTCTCATTAAGTGTGCATCTGGACTTCGGTTTCGGTCCAGTTCTTCTTTGGAAGGATGAGAGTCAGTAAATGGCCACTCTTGCTTTTTCTTTGAGTCATAGATATCGTTGGGTCAGTGCTAGATCATCCAGCTAAGCCTACCTGACGAGACTTCAAATGATGATAAGTCAGGAATGTCCCTCTTGAAATGGGTCAAATTCTTCGGGACCCCTCTCCTTTGCAGTCCAAGGAATCACGTATATATACGAGCACAAATTGGAACAATTGATAACATGTTCCACGGTGCTGTCATCATGATGCTGGTGCTTGACTTTTTTGGGGGAGAGAGGGTCGAGAAAAAGGACAAAAAGGCAGAAACGAGGCACATAACGCTTGGCTCGTTGGGAGATATAATTTGTTTTGGCCCCAAGATAAATGGACATTTCTCACATAATCATCGTTTGGGCTAAAAATACCAACCACAACTACTTAAACTCTTAAAAAGAGAGACCAATAGGGAAGCAATTGCCAGTTTCGATCCATATCGTCTAAATTCATGTTGCATCTTGTTTTGGGTTTAGGACTTGCCCCAAAAGTGGTCCAATGGGTCCTTATTGTTGACTCAGATAGTATCAGAATGGCATGTTTGAATGGTTCCGGAGAACTTTTAACTTTTTGTTCAAAGTGCATTGGCATCAACAGACTCTAAAAGCTTTCTGAATCGAACAGGATTTCCAGCTTTTCCTTGTAGAATATTGTATCACGAGCACCGTTCGTTCCCATTTTCTTGAACAGTCGCATTATTCATTTACGAATGACACGAGGTAGGCGTAGCACTTATCTCCTCAAGCTGTGAAGAATGTTGTTCCTACATTTACGGTCACGAGGAAAATATCCATTCAGATTTATTTTCAGGGGCGGAGAAATCGGGTCGAAAACAGAAAACGAGACTTTGAAAATGAATTTCATGTCTATTCGAATAGTTGGCCAATCAATCATGGACTGGGCTTTGTTACTGTTGTCGTCGTGAACTCAAAGCAAATTTTATGAGCCAGGAACATGCCTGCTCTTGATTTATATTTAGGGCTAAAGGGGAAAGGCTCAGGACACAAATGGCCCCAAG
Organism: Tigriopus japonicus; assembly: GCA_010645155.1. NCBI lineage: Eukaryota > Metazoa > Arthropoda > Copepoda > Harpacticoida > Harpacticidae > Tigriopus > Tigriopus japonicus. The sequence continues at coordinate 2,024,424 of CM021322.1, forward strand.
TCTTATGTACCTCGTCATTTTCAACAAAACCCACATAAACTTTCTCAATATTTCATCTAAATGCTGTTACGGACCTTGAAGAATCTCACCCATTTTGATGCAACAAACATGATGCCTTGAAACTTTCTACGTAGCTTATGAATGTACCCTACTTAAGCCCTTAAAGATTTCTGGGCTAAAGGTGTATAGATGGTACACGAAAGTAACCAAGGTTGTGATTTTACATTGATACGTCTCTCGAGATAACAACATGGATGTGAACATTCAGTGTCAAAAGTGAATTATGAAGACAATTTCAATCGACAGTACCGAAAGAAAAGATTGAAAAAGTCGTGAAAAGACTGACTTCATTCCTATCGTCATCCATGACTTATTACGCTCATTTATCTCCTGCTTGATCTTCTCAACACCTATAAGCGAAATGTATGATTCACAATTTGCCTAGTTGCGCTCAAATGCCCTTGACAAGCCTGATTTCATCTTGACATGGCTTCATATCTCAAACAAATTCGATCAAGGAGATCCTATTCATTTCCAAGCTTCAAATTTCAATTCTAGTGGATCCTTACTTGAACAATGGCGGTCTTTCCCACTCCAGGTGCTCCCAAGAGAACCACTTTGACCAGATCATCTCCGTCAGGGCTGTAGGCCTTTCCGGAACCGGAAGCGGCCGAGGAGGAGTAGGAATAATCATTTTGGTTCCGCTTCCCCGCCTCTTCATTGGGAGGTGTGACTTGCCAATCCGTTCGATGGGCCGAATTATCCCCAGTTGCCCAAGAACTTGAGCATCCGCCTCCACCTCGAGAACTAAAATCTGGAAAAAAATGTATTTACGTTTGTTGAGATGATGGCGTTTACGAACCTCGATTTAGCCCAATGGGGTCCTAAAATAGCTCTGACGTTCTTGTAGTAACAATAGCAGTTGCTTAATGATAATCATCAAACTAATCATAATGACAATGCTCATATTCCATTGACCTGCGACGAATTCCTTTGTCTCAAATCCCGAAACTACGGTAACTATATCTCACACTCACAAAAAAGTGCTCGTTGGTCTTGGGAAAAGATTCACGCTTTGATGCCCATGCCAAGGAACTCAAGAGTGCCAAGAACGGCGACTTAAGCAGATAATTTAATGCCTGGCTTCGTTTCCTCTCGTTGTCATTGGAAAAAGATTGGCTGGCAAATGTGCTGATTTGCATGAACCAGGATATAGACCCAGGTCATGTCATGCCTTCTCATGGAAGTCCCATAAACAGTCTCTGAGAGATGAAGAAACCCCCCTGGCTCCAACGGAAAATGATGATTATGACAGATCTCACATTTAATATTACGATTTTTCTCCCCGCGTCTGATGGGCAATTTTGAGCGAAATGGAAGAGTTAAGATCTGTCAATCATTTCCCGCGAGTTGATGAGTTTTCCGAAGGTGCTTTGTCAGTCATGGGTTCGGGAATTGGTTTTTCTGCTTTGCAATCAGGAACTTGATGGAGCTCTCGTTACGACCACATTCATCAGGATACCGGTTACCTTCGCTTCAAGGCCTCAGTTTGACGATGAGTGTTATTTTATATTTGTCAACTTGGGAATGAAAAGAAAACCATTAGAATTACGACCTATTTGAAGTTTGCCCTCCTTATCAGGCACGACCTCCCGTTTCAACCCGTTTTGTAACAATAACTACCCTGATGATCCGAATAACCGCAATTTAGCATCTACTTCCGTAAACTCATTATGACATGTATCAAACTGGCTGGGCGGGAATCAAATTAACCTCATGTTAAAGTAATTTACACATGGCAACCTCATCATTTATTGAAAAAAAGACCCCCGGGGTCAATTGTCGATTGTGGTGTCTTTTCTAGTTTTAATCACATGTTGAACGTTCCATTTCAACGCTGTGGCTTGTTCTTCTTCTTCTTTCTGAAGTGCTAACGTGTTTGGCATATTCACTCTGCACGTTCGGATTAGATCTGTGGCTCTAATTTTGATATTTGCTCGTGGAGTTTATTCAACGCTGGCTTGCTTTGCTCGTGAGTAGCACATCAACACCCAGATTGTCTGTCTGACAAGGCAGACAAGAAAGAGGAGGACCACGACTTGAGTGGAAAAGGGCCTGGTTTTATCGGATTTCATGCTAATAAGCTTTTCAGGGCGACCTTCCGACGAGCTTCTTAAAAGATCGTTTCCTCCTCCTCCTCTTCCACCTCACGAGAAGAATTCCTTTTGATACACATTTTGACCCAGGAGAAAAACGGGTTCCACCCTTCAAAGAGGAGGGAGCATTAATTTCCTGTGAAGACGTCGTTCATGCAGTCGGTGGGAACAGGCCAGTCAAGTCCATCATGTCCGTTGAAAAGATGTCATAACCTATTGCAAACATGTCAAAGACAGAAAAGGGCCAGCGTCAACCTAGTAGAGTTCGGACATCTAGAACTCTCGTGAAACACCCGCGAGAAAAGTTACTCGGCCCATTTTTGCAAGTTTTTGTCCGCTTTTGGCCAGCCGCGTTTCATTTGAATCAGTTGCCAAAAACGTCTCTCAACACGATTCTCAGATTCAAAAACATTCTCACCGAATCATAACAAAGAATCCTCTTCGTTTTCCCATGGTGGGCTTTTTTTATTATTATTGGTACTAAAAATTGGAGCAAAGAGGAGACGAAATTTGAAGGCAATCAAGACTTTTCCCTGATGAATGGTTAGAAATGCAGAGGGATATTTTTCAAGAGGGGAATTGACGGTATCAAGGCATCTTGATCATTAATTTCCCACAATTTTCTATAGCCAGCCTCGTCTTTACCATCACAGCACTTCCCAAAGCAAGGAAGTAATCAACACATTTCTCATTCAATCACAAAGCAAGCATTCTTTGAATTACTGAATGGGTCGTCTACGAAACGAGAACGAGCTGATGATTAAACATGGACGAAGGCATCTTCTCACACTCACCAAAACACCAAATTCAGCAACACTTCCTCCCGACCAACACTTGCAATAAAAGAGGGACATGTGTCTTTACATTGTCGAAATGAGATTCAGATGTTTCATATTATGGAGACTGAACACCTTTTAGGGAAATGTCACTTTACCTTTTGAGATAGAAGGGTAAACTTTTTGGATGCCCATGAAAACATATCCGAAACACTCGGTCGGGTCTTTGATTCGTTAGTGAGTAATCTGAACTTGAAATGTCGGATGGCAATTTGTTTTAATCAGAGCATCTATTTTGGGAGTTCGCCGCCGTATGACGCATTTTTCACAGTTCATTTGACAAACATACGACCTACTGCTTCAACTACTTCTTGATGTTGATGCTAATCTGGCTCGATCTGGCGTGACAAACTGTTTAGTAACAGTACATAAAAAGGTTCTTCTCATAAACTCGCTGGAAAGAGATCTACTCCCTTTTTTTGCTTTTCAGCCAACAAACATTCATTATATTCATTCAAAGCAGCCTTCTTTCATAGAAAAGGAAGTCCTAATGCCATGAATATTTCTAGACATAAGCCTCATAGACGTTTAAAAAACCTCCGTGTTCTGAATTCCAGCGTCTCATTCGGGATATTAACGACCCTCTCGACCACACACACTCACGTGCTTGGATTGCTCATGATTGCGAAAGATTAGAAACAGACATCACGCCAATTTATGAAATCATCTTGCCCCACTTTCGTTTTGTAGAGAGGGGAAGATGGGCAGAGATGCATCCAATTTAGTGATGGGCATTGCACATTGTAAACATGCGGTAAAAACAAGTCATAAAAAGCCGTGCTTGAAACAGTCCATACGTCTCGTTTGTCTTTGAGGCTTTGGAAGGATTCGGAAACTCTTCCCCAAATGCAAAGAACATGATGCAAATGTGGGATTTGATGCCCAATGAGGTTCAGGTAGTCCCCGGGGGAAAATGTCAAAGTGAGAAACCCGATACGACTAAATGACGAGAGAGCTGTTTCAAAATTTGAAGTGTGCATGCAACCTCTGAATGGAAGCAGACCAAGTTTCTCTCAACTCGGTCATCATTTCGCTTCGTTCCGAATGAAACGATGGAGAAACGTTAAAAGTGAATAGAGGAAGTGAGCTGACACTGCTCAAGATCGCTTTGTTTCAAACCTCACCTCATTTTGCTATTCATTTCTGCTCTTTCGCGGTCCCCAAGGCCTTAGTTTCTTTTTTGATCGAATGCCTCCAAGAAGGTCGAAATGGAACAAACAAGAGTTCGCTCACGGTACAACAATCTTTTTTCCAGGGAATGCCTGACAGACTGAGGAGGATGAAGAACGCAAGACGCAGGCAGATCAGGTCTGTTTTTGTAAGATAAGGATGACCTGACTATTGGGCGAATACGGTGTCTATCGAACCCTTCAATTTTCCCTTTCGCCATTGGTCCACTTGTGGGGAAACGCCATTCTCTCCCACTCGACATGGAACTTAGCCACCCTCTTTCTTGGGCTGTGATCTCAAGAAAAGTACCACCAAAAGGAGTTGTTGACTAACTTGGACTTCGATTTAAGAGCAGATCTAATCAGTGGATCACAAGTGGCCCAAGGAGACTTAGGGAAGGAGGGATTTATTCGTCGAGTCTGTAATCAAGTGGTTCCTCCTCATCCAAAGGTTGCTTTTGCCTTGTTTTTCCTCAAAGCGAGCTAACATGCGTAGAGTGAGAGAGAGTGGATCGAGGAACACAGTCTGCTGTTCCGTCTTCGTTAGCCCAAAAGCTCTCGAACTGATCAATCAAGTAGGAAATGTGGACGCACATGCATTTTCAGGCGAGGTTGCCTGCCCACAGATGGGTTTTTAACAACAGAGCACCAATCCAATGCATTTGATTCATTCATCCATACGAGTTTCGTTTTCTCGCGCCTTCCACGTCAAATAGAGACCGCTCAATAAGAAACGAGGTCTTCCAAGGCACTTTATCTTCATCCTCGTTCAAGAAAAGTTTCATTCTTGCTCTCTTTTATCGTCGTTATTAATCCTTTTGTTGCACCTCCTGGAACAGCATACTTATTTATTGCTAGCGCCCGGGTGTTCCATGTTCCAATAGTTCCTTCACCCCTAAGAGTGAGTAGGACCAAAAACTGGTCATTTCTTCGCCCTAGTAATTCCACGAAGGACTTGATTTACCTTATAAGCCCGAACAGCATTGTACTTTGAGCAACTGGACCATCAATCCTGGATCGAAGAGGCAAAAAAAGACTCGTTTCTAAGATCTGAGTCATGGAATTGGTTTTGGGGCCGAAATCGGCCTTGTTCAGACAAAGCCTACGTATGAGCTGGTTTCAAAATGCAATAAACGCTTCTTCCCACAAAAAGTTTCAGATATCTCGTGGCCATTTGATATACAATATAGAAACCGGGATCGCAAAAGGGGGGATCTCTAAAGAAAAATGGAACACGGAGTGCTCGTTTTGCTTCAATTCTCTGGGTGATGGATCATGGTACCATGGTTTGGTTACCATTGGTTCCACTCCAAAAACTTGGAGCTACCTCGAAACGACGGCTCAACCAACATACATCCAAAGTGAATGAGATAAGTCATTGAGCACTGGAACAAATGGTACTAAATAGTCGTCATATCGGGAACACGAGGAAAATCAAACAAATGGAGTCATTTTATCTATGATCGCATCAATCCCTTGATCTTGTGCGCTTTTCCCCCAACGATCAGAGACTAGTATGTGGAGCATACCTTCATTTAATCATGCATATTCCTCCTCTTGGATCATTTAGAATATGGCTCCGGAAACGGTCGTTACCCTGATGATTATCATTGATTCTCAGCTCGATCATTTCCAAGAAGGAAGAGACCTGTTCCAAACAAATCGGATCCTGTTCCTGACTCCTCCCTTTACTGTAGTTCTCCAAGATGTTTTATTCTGTTGGAGAATATCACGTAATGAGGGCTTTGATCGTTGCTGGAGCTCACCATGCTCATTTTAGGGCTGGGATTTGTACTCTAAGTATGTCCTGACTATCAGTGATTTAGCCAAGAAATACGTTCTCTGTGTTTTTTTTAATTTTGATATCATTTACGAGGCTATGCTATTTTTGCTTAAGTGTCTAGTGTTTTCCTGGCCGGGATTGGAACAGAAACACTTGCTGTTAAATACAAATATAGCGTGAGGAAGGCTTCTCAATTAACAACGATTTAGGACCCTCCCTAGAATGTCTCACAATACCCTAAGTACAAGAGCTATAGTGGAGAACACCTTGAATCATTTCCAGGCCCTATCTCTAGAGTCTTAAGGCTGGGCAAAGGGGCTACAAAGGTCATTTTTTCTGACGAAGATAATCCACTGTTTGTAATTCTCTCCCTGTGGAAATCATTCGAACGTTTCCTTGGGGAGTGGATTACGACAAAATGGATTTCAGCTTGATTATCTTCCCGTGGAGCCAGCCTTGATTGCTTCGAGTAAACAAATGATAATCCAAAGCCGAAAAGACCTTGAAATAAGTAATGATTCAAAATCAAGATAGTCTTTCCCAACCTTGGAAGTCAGAACGATATGTTCCTCGGCCTTTAAGGTAAATGTTTGGGACCCTTCATCTTTAAGTAGTCAAACACCCTCCACGTGTTCTCAAAGAACACTCGCCCATTCATAGCGTTCAATGGTCTATAGGATTATTATCGTTGTCGTTCTTGTGTGGCCACAAACATTACCATCAATGAAGAGACTAACACACACGCGCATACTACAAACCCCGTACCACTCCAAGCTCACACAAACACTCTCAGTGTAATAAAGCAGAGCCATGGATCAAGCTGAGCTTTGCTTTCAAAGAAAAGCATCTGTTCGTTGTCCACACAATCTGGCCCCGAGGTTTACACAATCACAAAGAGGTGGAGGTGCTTCATATAGGTACAGTGATAACCTAATTTTAGCCATTCAATGGCAATAGCTTTCTCTTCTTTGAAGGGATTTGGCCAGGAAGATCCAAGCATGATGTACCACCAAGACTGCTCATTGCTCTTGTGATCCATTATGTGGAACATCAAGTCATCCACCCCTCAATTGTGGATGGTGGTAAGCAGGAGCCATGCATCAATGTCCGGTTATTCCATTTGGTTATGGTGCTTCATTAGTCCCTGTCTCTTCTCTCAGCTCACTCTTGATGTGAGATATATGGAAGGGGATGGGTTATCATGTTCCACCCAATTCATCCACAAGCTATGCTACTACCTAAGACCATTAAAACAATAGATCGTTGCCAATTCTCAGGTTTCACTCTCACACGCCAAACTCCCCTACCAATTATGGCCCAAAGGATCTGGTTTGCTCTATGTTCCACGAGAAAAGAACCCAAAGTACTCGACGAGTACGCATTAAATGCATAACGTGATGTCGAACTTTCTTGACAGGAACATTTTTCGAGAGATGGCATCCTTAAGTTGGCATGTCAACATCGTCAAAATGGAATCTAATTAACATATCGCCTCTAACGTTATGTCACACACACAAATGAGACCACCTACAGTCTAAAAAGATCCTCCATTGGTAATTGACATTCAGGCATGAGTTTCTCGGAAGATCTAATATTCGACTCTAGCCAGCATTTGCAGGGAACTTGACGACCAAAAGGGGGAACTTAATTTGAGCTCAGACCTGTCACGTACAAAAGCGGGAACGTCAAGCGATACTCGAAGCTCCACACATCCACCATTTCAAAATTGGTGTTGCTCAAAACTTGTTGCTTTTATAGAAGAGACCACCTGACATGGTCGGATTACTTACCCATGATACCGTATAGCTTTAAGGGTTGAAGGTGAGTGAAGTACAGTTTTGGAACCCAAGTTGACTTCTCCAAAGACCAGCGGAAAAGCACTTTTCACTTAAATGGGTCCATTAGAAACTTGCGTGAAGTGTTGGTTATTTTTTAAAAGTCGGGTGCGTGCGGTGTTGACATTACTCTTGCTAAGTTCCAACTGACAGGACGAGAAGAAGGAACATGTTCCAGAGTGTTGTTCCACGCAGAAAGGAGAGACCGTTATTTCATCTCGCTGCTTGCTAAACACACTCACTCTCTTTCTCTCTCTCTCTCTCTTCCACCTCGACTGTCTCGAGTCTCTCTCGTTCTATTTCTTCTCTCTCATATGTTAGAGCATGGAAATAGAAAAACTGACGCGCGTACATTTCGTGGACCACAATGGCAAACGAAAGATCCCAGAGCTCCAACCGAGAAGGGCGATCACAAAAGAACAGTAGGAGGAAGGAGGAAGTTGAAAGAAATATGAAATGAAATCTTAGAATCATCACCATGAACGAACCCGACACGGCCCATTGAAATGGAACGTGGAACATCTACACATTTGATCTTCGGAAGGTACGAATTATGCCTCATTGACTAACAATGGGAATGGGAAAAAGAATGAAGTCAGTCAAATCGAAACTTTCATGTGAAAGGAAAGATTTATCGGTCCATACTCAAAGGTAAAATTGCCATAGGTTAGATTTTGATTTTTCTCATTTAGAGGATCTTCATTTTTTTTTTTCATTTTTTAGAGCAAGTTGTTCATTTTGAGAACAAGAGAGGGCATCCTTTCTTGGTGTGTTGAATTGTGTGAAAGATGTTTAAACAACGAAAATGTCAGTTTTCATTTAATTGCTCTATAAAATGTATTCTTTGCCATAAAATTAAAAGTTATTACGACTTCTTCTTTTGGTTAACAAATTGATATGACGAAGCATCAACCTTTTGATTTTGTTTTACTTAGAGCTTGATTTTTTTTGCAAAAAAGGGTGAAACCATGTTTATTAACAAAGCAAATTTGATTCAAAAGAAGAAATTTGATTCAGTAGAAGAAGTCATCGTTCCTGACAAACAAGTCAAACTTTCCAATAAAAAGTTGTTGATCCAATTCGTTCTTACTTATTCGCAAAACATGCAAAATCCAATGTTGTATTCAACAAGCAAAATGATTAAATACAATTTTCGTGGTCTTAAATGGCAGATTCTTCTTCGACAAACATAAACCGTACATTTTATACGGCATAAACCGGCGAAGTAACGTGGTGTGGACGAAAAACCACGAGGTTATTAAAAGCATGGCTTGTTGGGCCACCCTTTTGTGGAATATGGGGTATTCCCACGAGACCATAAATTAATAATCCAAATATTTACCATCTTGCCAGCAAACACTCAGAGGGTCTTCTTCCTTGGTGCTTCCTTCAAACTGTCCTAATGAGTAATGACGAGAACAAATTACTACTTCGAGCTGCGCTAGAATTTTTATGAGCCCTGCCCATTTCCCCCTCTTTTCTCTTCATTTGGAAATGGAACACTTCACATAAAAGATGATCTGAGGATGAGAAGCGCATGGACAAACTTACCCGTCACACTTTGGTTCAACCGGAGGAAAAAGCCTCCTAGACTCATCATTCACAAAAGGTAAGGTGGATGAGTGGGAAAAAGCGATGCCCCGATCAATTTCGAATGGATATGATCACGTTCACGTTCCTGGTAAACATCCATGTACGGTTGTAAGACAAGTGTTCCCTCGAAACCACTCGCATGTCACTCTGAAAGCGCGAATGAATGACTCGAATACATGCATACTACACAAAGGGGAACTCGGGTTTTTGGGTCCTGACAGAAAACTCAATATTTACCCATTCCGTTGAAAAATAGGCTGATGCAGAGGAGGAGTTTCCTTCGCTCACGCCTGTCTGCTTTGGTTTTCTTGGTGGGCCAATTTCAAGCTTTTTTCCGGGGGAGGTAATTCTTAACAAAATAAATCAGTCCCTTTTTCAATTTTGACGTTGAGACAGAGAAAGAAAGAAACTCGACTGGGCGAGACAAGTTTTGCTTTCTCTTGAGGGATTTCTGGCCTTAAAACCCTATGGGGTCCACTTAAAATGCACGCCTGGGAACCTTTTTTTTTACAAGAGACGAGCCCTGGAAGGAAAAAAGGTCTCTTGGATTGACGAGGTATTTTACCATAAACACAATAGAACTACTCTTGAGATTTTCCCACATATATTGGAACTCATCAGAGTCATAAATTTGGCTAATAGCTCACATTTATACTGGAACAATCTTGGGTTTGTCAAACCTGTGAAAGCTCGATCGTGTCGTATTCTCTTTTACTATTTTTAGATCTCGGATCTATTGGTATACGTATCCCCTGTTGCCCCTCTAAGAATGAAGCCATGCCCATGCTCGGAATAGCTCTTACTTTACGTGAGGCAAAGGTTAGCTAAAATCATACGAAATACAGGGTCGCACAGGTAAATTGAGAGAAACTTTCACTTCGTCCAGATCAATTAGGAGTCCAAGTAGACAATACTTTTAAATTAGCAATCAGTAGAGCCCGGAAAATAATTTTATTTTGCTTTGGAGCAGAAATTCCAGATGTTTTACAACGTAGGGTCAGCTGATGATTATCTTCAGCTGACCTTACCCCTCGAAACGTCTGGGGTTTGTGCTCCACAGCAAAATAAAATTATTTTCCGGGCTCTAGCAATCAGAGAAAAAACAATCGACCAAACAATCATTCAATAAGACCCACGTGGACAACCACCATGGCCTCGATACCTTGGCCTTGCAGGCCTTTTAGGATTTGATGATGTCCCCAAGGGAAACCCCACTCTTTACTGATGGAGGCCTTTAGGATATCGAGGCTGTTGTGGTGGGTCTTGTGGACCTTCCTCTCCAACTCTCCCTAGAAGAAGTAGCCCATGGGGGTCATGTCGGGGGAGTTGGAGGGATCTGGTCTGGGGCCCCCAAAAGTGACCTTTTCTGACTTCATACTCCAGCCGGACTTACAAGGACAAGACGAGTGGCCACACGTCAAACTAATAAATTTTTAAAGTTATCGAACAGCTTATTGATAAGAACACATCTTAAAATTATTTTCAGTGTTTGTTTTTTTCTGATTGTGTTCTTCATTGCTTTTGAGGCAACTGATAAGCTTGACTAGAGAAATGGAGCATGAGACAAAACTCCAAGGTTTTAAGTAAAAAAACAATGGAGCCATAATATTTGTTTTTCTTTTACATAATTTGTGTCTTTCTTGATTTCAATATCATTCTGCATTGGGTTACGTTTTTCGCCAACCAGTTGTTTTTTTCTGCGCAGCTCCCTTTCAACTGGGAGTTTTGGTTCCGGTTCATTGCTACAAAAGCGGCTCCAGATCAACTCTTGGCGCTTGAAAACTCTACTCACAAGAAAATCATCTTAGCAGACAATTGGAATCCTAAAAAAGAATCTTGAATTCCGCTCTTCACCAGACTTTATACAAAAAGACAATTAGCTGGATTGTATTATGCAAAGTTCCAGAGACTGAAATGTCACTCATTTTAGGCGAGTGCAGATCTGCTTTGGAAACCTTTCATCAGTTTAGTGGCGAGGACGCAAAGTAGATGTTTCTTGAACTGATCCAGTTCAATCAAAAGCATCGAAAGTACGTACATGATTCCTTCCTCCGTTTATCGTTTATCTATCATTCCTTGTCCAAAAAGGGACGCAAAATAATGCCATTTTTAAACGTTACACATGTTTCTTTCACTGAACTTCAAGGTCCTCTTTTGGAATTTTGTTTTTGGGTGCAAGCAAATATCCCTATGTTGGCTGACTTTGTGATTTTTTTTGTTAATTAAATTAGATTTCATATAATTCTATTTACAATGGTTCAAGAAAATGTAGAGAATCATCCCAATTTCTGGGGTTATTTTTGAACCTTTTTGAGAAGGATTCTTTTCGCAAGGATAAACATTTTTTATACATCTTCTTATCGTGCATTTCAAAGTTTTCAAGATAGTTGCATGGATTTTGATTATACTCCTTGTGACTTTTCAAACCAAACTAGATCTTAAGAGAGAGGCGAGAGCAAAGACAAATGGAGTCCATCAAAGAGAGAGGTCGTAGGTTCGATTCTCCTCTTCGACCGTTCTAAAAAAAATTTAGACACTAACTCAACCACCAATGGAGAACCATTCTGAAATCGGATATGAGATTGCCTATCCGAAAATCTGGACTAGGCGATACCCACAATACCAAAAATCAAAATTGAGCTCAATTTTGGAATTCGAGATGGTCAATTATTCTCCATAATTTCAACAATTCTAAACGACATCTCTTTTCCTGTGTCAGATACCAAGTTTCTGTCGCTCGTTGTACATTTTAAACTACTTCACTTTCGATTTGAAAATCATGAGGGATGCATCAAACCCCACAAATCAGACTCATGAAGATAGGAATCAAGATCTGGCTGAGGTGCAATTTGAAATATTTGATGTAATATTCGATGTGTTGGCTCTGCCAGTCTTAAGTGTTTTCTTCCTTGATGGCAATTGATCTTGAGGGATGATGCTCTCATGCCCCTTCTTCCCCACGCATCTGCCGACCTACCTACTTACCCATCTATCTACCTTCCTTGCACCCAAAGCGCATCTCTATTTGGCTTGGGTTCAAGGTGAAAATTGATTCTTTATCTTTAAGCTCATGAAAAATTGATTCCAGGTCAATTCCAGGGTCAATTTGGTTCGTTTGAACTCACCCACAACACTGCAACATCGACTTAGCTCGAATGGCGGAAATTACCCAGTAGTGCATCTTCTTTTTCAATAATATCGAGTCTTGCAGAGTTCTCCGATGAATGTTGTCTAACATTTTCAGGGAGATGAATCAAACCCGGACCTTTCCCACTGAAGGAAGTTGTGTTAACCATTGCACCAGATATCCGCCGTCATCTACTACGTTGAAAAAACTTTGGGTCGATGGATGAAATGATAAAGTTTTGGGCACAAGAACCTCGTCGTTATGGCTTCTCTGCCCCATGAACGACTCAATGGTGAGTGGTGCTCACTCACTCACTCACTCACTCACTTACTCACTCTGGAGATATGATAAATGCAGCGCATCACGTGCAAATGGTAAAGATGATGTCGTATAATGAATCCAACGACAAGGCC
>CM021322.1:2037437-2063855 GCA_010645155.1 Tigriopus japonicus
AACCTCGTCGTTATGGCTTCTCTGCCCCATGAACGACTCAATGGTGAGTGGTGCTCACTCACTCACTCACTTACTCACTCTGGAGATTTGATAAATGCAGCGCATCACGTGCAAATGGTAAAGATGATGTCGTATAATGAATCCAACGACAAGGCCCATATCCTCCACTTTTTATGACTTGTCGGAATGCATTTGGCAGAAGAACTTTAGTGGATGGTCTTGGAATGAAACTGAACGATATGGTTTCGCCTGAACGTGTCCCTGTCAGAGCCAATGCAACTGAGTTAAAGTGAGAATTGTCTTGAAGACAATAAATGCATTCAAATTTTGGACTGAATCGCTTTAAAAAAAAATCATGTCACTAGAGGTTGCGTGATTTGATATGATTTCTTCGACTAGGGCAAGGATGACTCAACGAAGGATTTATTACAGAATACCACTTAAGGCCTTGTAACTACAATGAAAATTCAACGGAACATTTACTGCTTTGAAATAACCTCTCATTTTAGTACAATGACAGGTCTTAAGCTGTATTTCTGTAATTCGTCCTGAGACATTAAGATGTCCTTGACTACGGCAACAAATCTGTTTCTTACAGATGATGGTGTGTTTCAGAAATGGTCCCTTAAACATGTTTTAATCTGGTTGAAATATAACAATGCAGTCAATTTACTCTAAGTATGAATAAAATAGCTTTTCAATTTGTTTTAGCTTTAGTACAGTCGAATCACATTTTAAGCAACATTTCCGTCAGCGGCAAAATGTTGCTAATATCAAGATTTTTCTTATATTGAGACTCAAGAAAATTGGCTCAAGAAACGACAAAAATGCAGGAAACTACTAGAGGAGAGAACCTTACCTTTATATAACCTTATAAGAAGCTTACTTTTATTACAACAAAATCTGACAATGACTCAAAAATTTCGCTATTAAAAAATAGTCATTACAACACACAAATTGACTTAGCAAGTGTATGCATTTATATCTCCATTCCAAAGCTCAAGAACTTGTTTCAATCTCAGGGACTTTCTTAAGTTGACAAGACACATCCTTGGCTTGCTTATTTTCCACTAGGTTTTGCCTTGGCAGTGAAGAAATTTATTTCACTCTCAAGCATTGCAGATTTGTTGGTAAAACCAATTTGTGCTTATATTACTTTTTAATTAACGATAAATCATTCCTTTAAACTTAATGTCTTTAAAACAGTTCTTGTTGGGTGGCATTTTGGACCATTTTTAGTGATTTTAGAGTTCAAAGAGGAATTTTCTTTTTTTTTGTCTCGAACTTGATAAGTGCAAGCCGCGAGACACCAAAAAGTGCGCAAATGGGTTCCCAAAAAGCGCAAGATTTGCGCAAAAGTGCAAATATGGAAGCACTGCATCGATCCTTTTAGACATGCTTCGGTGTTTTTCTATTTTTGTTTTGTGCATTGACCAATTTAAGCAAGAGAAGTAGGCCAAAACTTTGAGAATGTTTCTTATATCGAGATTGAGAAAAAATGGAAAATTTCTTTTATCGGTAATTCTTATGTAGTAAAATTTTGGTCAGCGCGGAAAAGTTGCTTATATCGCGAAAATTGCTTGGACTGAGATTGCTAATATCGAGATTCGACTGTAATCTTTAAGTATCTAACTTTTTCTTTGGACTTAGACTTATATAATACAATTCAATAAAAGTTGTTCCCATTGGATTTTGTGTCCAAAAATTGCCAAATTGTGTTTTGGTATCGATGAACCACGTGTTTCCGAATTTTGAATCGTTAGAATGAGTGAAATTTTGAGTTGTAAATGTACAGTACTGATCCTCAAAATGTTCAGTATCCTTTCAGGATTGTAACAACTTGTTTCGAATTCAATTCATCTACTTTTTGAGATGAAAGGCCCAGTTCGAGCCGTAAATCCCTTGATCTTCAAATTCATTTGTATATGCCTTGTTTGTCTGCTGTTTGCAATTTCATTTGAGCAAGATTCTCGTCTTGACATGTCGTTGGCTGGGGATTTCGCTTTGATTTTTGAAGAAACTAATAAATACAATCATGGAATTTTATCTTCTTTGTTGTTTTTATGGTTCTCTTTCCTATTATTAATCTCGTCAACGAATGAATGTGATTGATTGAAAGACCATATTCGTGCACAACAACCAAGTTTTAGTCTCGCAATAATAAATAGATGAAAAGAAGTATATTTGGAAGAACGAGATGACAATGAATTGGAAATCGGCTATCGACTCATGAGGAGGAGGAAAATTGGTAGTATTTCGGGTATGTCATGGTGAAAAGCGGAATGAAAAGAAAATTTATCGACTATGCTCGTTCAGTGGTTGATTGGTAACCGCAGATGACATTGATCTTCCATAAAAGTCAAGAAAACTTTGTCTAGCTTTGGGCTGTTTTTGGTCTCATCATCACTTAAGAAGGACTTTGGGTCTAAAGCTCTCAAGGATTTGAAATCCCAATGAAACATTAAGACAACAACCGATCTTAAGACGTAATCCTGAGGACAACAAAAAAGACAATGGAAGACGCAAATGAACGAAACACGACATTCGAAAAGGAAGCTCAGACCACCTGATCGATTATTCATGAAAATGTTCAAATTATTTCATGGTCATGCAATTATCCAGAAAGAGTAGAAGTCTTCATGACATGACAAAATACATGCGCTAAGTCTCCAAAGAATTTGCTGTGTTCAAAAAAGATACCACACCGTTGTTGATAACGCTATCTACATAGAAGGAAATACAAGTACATTGAACAAGGGTCATCAATTGAGACAACCGATAAAAATCGAATTCTTTCGAGAGCTCCAGAAGTCAAGGACGATCAACCATTCATAGATTTAGTTTTTTTTTACTTCGCTCAGCGGGAGATTTAAGTCTGGATTTTTGAATGACTTATTTAGCATAAAGTGGTGCTCCCTAACCGCTAACTGGTTCTTTTTGAAAATTCCCAGGGTGCTCATGGCTATTCAAATTAATCGGTCTCATGAAAAGCAAATCAAAGCTCCTCAAAGGCATTACCACACCTTTTTTGCAACTGATCGGTCAAAAATTTTTTCTTCAGATTAATTGTATCTGTTTATTAAGTCCTTTTCATTGCGTCGTCGAGTTGTCGCAAATTCAAAAGAGATAAAAAGGATCTCATTTTATGCAAGCCTGAAATTGTCAATAATTTAAAAAGAAGGTTGGTTGGACTAGTTCTTTATCGATCCCACGTTCTTTCATCGATTTATGTTCCAGGCTGATCTTCATCGCCATTAAAATGGCGCTAATGATGAGTAGTAGTTGAAGTAGTGCCGGATACACGTCCACTAGCCTTCTAAATTATGCTAATTTCCACTTTCAACACCCATTAATTTTCTTTAAGGGTTCTCAACTCATACCTAAAGAGACCGCCCAAAGGTACTATTAGGTCTTATGGTGCCCAATATTTCAAATTCGCATCATCACTTGACATCAGAGAATAACATAGCAACCTAAATCGTTGAATCGCTTTATGATTCTTATTAAATGACCAAGTGTCCTGTTTTTAGGAGTCCAAACCTACATTCAAAAAACTCCAACAATGCAATTTTGTACGAAAACCAGCCGTGATCAAAAATCCACACGCTTAATATTCCCACAATCCAAAGAGGCAGTCAATGCTAAATGGTAAAGTGAATTTCAATTCAACGAATTGCAGATGGTAATGAATCGGAAATCAATGACGAGCAGTCTTTTAACAAAAGCCAATATGGCTTGGAAGACGATACACGAAGTCAGTTTGGGAATGAAGTAAGATTGCTCTCAAAGATCCTCGACATATGTCACTGATATCAAAACGTTATCGGTCAAATTGTAAATGGGTCTCATTCGACAGATGCATGGATTGTCCTCAACCTGTGCTTTAAAGTAAAGCACAAGTCCTCACCAATAGTTGAAGAGAGCGACATGAGTGTTGGTTGCTTCTTCAGACTCTAAATGCATCAAGTATCCCGTTGGAATGTTCAGGACATTCGTCAACCACCCATGATCAATAAAATGG
This sequence comes from Tigriopus japonicus, assembly GCA_010645155.1. Lineage (NCBI taxonomy): Eukaryota > Metazoa > Arthropoda > Copepoda > Harpacticoida > Harpacticidae > Tigriopus > Tigriopus japonicus. The sequence goes on from CM021322.1 coordinate 2,041,459, forward strand.
GCCCCTTTCATTGCTCGTCAGGCCAAGTGAGCACTCAGGAAGTGAGAGATCATCATCAAATCTATTTTATTTAATGATTCTAATTGTCCTATTTAGGGCGAGATTGCTTTAAAGATCCGCATCTTTGTTAGGAATTGTGGCATATGCTAAAAAAGGTGTCGGAAATCATGGACTGGGAGATTTTGTACATTGCACGGGTTTGTTACGCTTGCAAAAGGAATTTTATGCCTGCTGGATGACAACAAAAAATTGAGACTTATGTAGCACCTCCTCCTTTTACTCTTTCCATCAAATTCTCCTTTTAGGGAACTGAATGCACTCATTCTTCATGCCTGGAAATTTATGAAGACGTCTTCCTGGATTTTTCAAGAAAACGCCTTTCATGGTCCTCATGGTGGCTTTAGAGGCAATTCAAATCGAATTGGAAGGTTTTATGTTAGAATTTGGGAAATGAAAACATACACGGAAGTTGTGTGACCGTCCGAGAGAGGGCGGGAAATATTGGCCTCCAAATGGAACAAGTTCCAGTGAGGAAGCGCCTCTACAGGAGAAATATGACAAAAAGGAACAAGGTTGGAGCGACTCCTTTGATATGATGGGATTTATTCTGAGTGATTTTCATCGTAATATCAAGCAGGAAAAAATGATGATGATAATAGCATAAATTATTCAATGTTACGCAGGATTTGCAATTTTCATGTTGGCCAGCTCATTTTGATGAGAGTAGTAGTAAACAGAGAGAGAAAGAGAAGGCTTCGAAACAACCCGGGAGGATCATCTACTTGCCGGAATAGCTTGGAAGATCGCTGGAAGGAGCACCATAGCTGGAGCCAGCTCCAAGGGTGTTATCTTGATAAACTGGGGTGGGCTCGAAAGCTGGGGCACCATACGAGTTGCCGGCTCCCTGACTACCCCCGGGAGCTCCGTAGCTCGAGGTAGCTTCAGTGGGAGCTCCATAGTTCGAGGATGAATCTTGGGCGGCAGGGGCACCGTAGTTGGAATTGGTTGGTGCCTCACTAGCTGGAGAGCCGTAGCTATCAGCAGCAGGAGCTCCATAAGAAGTGTTGGGACGTTGGCGTTGACCACCGTTACGGCGACCACCTCCGTTTCTACGGGCGTTTCCATTGTTGCCACGACGTTGACCGCCGTTGCGACCTCCGTTGGTGGGAGCAGAGTATCCAGTCGTTGAGGCAGCACCGTTTCCAGAGCTGGGAGAGCCGTAACCGTTGGAAGCACTTTGACCGTTAGGGGCGCCATAGGCATCAGCAGCTTGTTCGGAACCAGCAGGAGCTCCATACTGATCGGAAGCACCATCAGCAGGGGCACCATATTGGTCAGTGGCTTCTTCATCGAAAGTGGGGGCACCGTATTGGCCAGAAGCACCATTGGCAGGAGTGGGAGCACCATATTGGCCAGAGGCACCATTAGCAGGAGTGGGAGCACCATATTGGCCAGAAGCACCATTGGCAGGAGTGGGAGCACCATATTGACCAGAAGCACCATTAGCAGGAGTGGGGGCGCCATATTGACCAGAAGCACCATTAGCAGGAGTGGGGGCGCCATATTGACCAGAAGCACCGTTGGCAGGAGTGGGAGCACCATATTGACCAGAAGCACCATTGGCGGCACCGTTTCCATTAGGAGAACCGTATTGATTGGATGGGGCAGCATTGGTAGGCCCAGAGTATTGGTTTGAAGCGGCTGCTCCATTGGAACCAGAGGGTGAGCCATAATTCTGAGCAGCAGGGCGGCGAGCTTGAGCTGGTCGTCGGTTAGCTCGGCTAGGAGAAGCAGGACGTTGAGCGGGAGTGGGGGCACTGTAACCATTGGAGGATGGTTGACGACCTCCGGCATTAGAGGCGGGTTGACGGCCGTTTCCAGCATTGTTTGGTGCACTGTAGCCATTGTTAGCGGGTTGGCGACCTCCACCATTGTTGTTACTGGGTCCAGAGTATTGATTGGCAGCACCATTAGCACTAGCATAGGATGCTTGAGGAGCAGAAGCGGCTGATTGGTAAGTGGCTTGGTTATTTTGGCTAGCGGCCTCACGTTCAGCAGCAATATCATCATTCAATGAGTAAAGGCCTTCGGCCTCAGCACAGTCGAAGTTGAACCACCAATCACAGATAAAGTACTCTTGGTTAAAGATGGTTCCATTAGGACACAGGAAAGAATTCTTGGCCAAACCACCTAGTCCATCGTTGGAGCAAATGTGGAAAACTTGGCACTCGGCTTCAGGATCAGCATAATATCCACCGTCCACTTGACCATCGCAAACGAAAGCGGTCTCGGGAACTTCAGCATAGATGGGATAATCTTCGCCGGGTGTTCCAGGAACAGCCTTCTCAAGCATAGCGATATTATTATCACCACCAGCTCCATTGCCATAGACGGCTTGGTCATTGCCTTGATTATTATTGCCATAGGAAGGCTGCACATTTTGGGCCGAATAGGTATTGCCAAAGTTGGCGTCCTCAGATTGGAAGCCATTGGAGAATAAGCCTCCATTGCCATACTGGCCGAGGCCATTCTGGTTGCCACCATGGCGACCTCCATGGCTACCTCCATGGCCACCTCCATCAGCCAAAGCCGAGCGAGAGGCCAAAGCTAAAAATAAAATGTGATCGAAACTTGAGAAATGAATCTCCCCAACTCAAATGCTTTTAAGTTTTACTTCAAGTTAAAAAAAAAGGATTGAAAAGCCATAGTGAAATTTAACAAGTTCTCACCCAAAAAGCCAAGAATGCCAACAAAGACCTTCATGATGTGGTTGTATAAATAATGCCCTTTGAACAAGGAGAGAACTTTGAGAAGACTAGATGTCGAATAGTAGACTAGCTTCTGCTTTGTCAACGCTCAAAGCAGATCTGTAACCACTTTGATCACTCAAAATGAACTGACGATTTCCGGAGGCCCCCTCACAATTTATATGGAGCAACAGGCAACCCTGTCATCTTCGCATGTTTCCTAGCCCGCATCTCATGAACCCATTTTTGGAGCCTGGCACGGATTGATTGGCGACATCTTCGACAGTCGGTAATAAAAACGGGCACTCACTCATGCAAGTTGCAAGTACGCACTCACACATTCCCTGGATGAGATGCGTCTTCCCAATCAAAAGAGCTTGACGCAAGCGTCTAAAAAGGGCCCCTTGTGTGTTTCGTTGTTTCCCCTTGCATTTGTTTAGTCATCCTCAAGAAACCGCGTTACCTGGCGAGAATTACCCCGTACGTGTGCGATTACCTGCTCCTCGAAAGGAGCTTCCAAATGCGTACGATGCCATCGCCTCGAAGTACAAAACCAAAAACGAGGATGGTACGATCGGAAAAGGGAGCAATGGTTGACGGAGTGTGCATGCATCAGTCAGTTGGTCGGGAGAAGCTCTGCTGCTCTTCTTTTGAGTGTCAATTTTGATCTTGGCTTTGTCGAGCGGAGTCCCGCTTCCATCCATTTCATTCGAGTTTACAACTTCATTCGCGGCTGGACGTCCGTCTCAAAGGTGAACGGACGTGAGCAACGAACGGACGGACTTTAGTGGGTTTAAGGATTCCATCTTTTCTATCTCTGCAACGGATATGCAAATGAATCTAACTTGATCTCAGTTTTAACACTTAACCACAGGTCTAAAATGGAACACGAGACGGATGCCTGCATTAACCTGCCGTCGAGAGATACTTCCTTATTTTAATGCTTTTATTAGGGCATCATCCCATATTCTTCCCCTAAAAACCCTCTCCATTATTCACACCAAAGATGAAGGAGCTTTGCCTCCACTCTGTGACGATGAATCTTCCAGGAATTCATGACTTATTCAACCGGGCGTGACAACTGGGTTTCAATTCAACTTCACCAACCTTTTGGGTTGGAATTTTTATGTGGTCCATGACTGCGACTTTTTAGGCAATACTTTTTTTGATAACGCCTCTCAAACTCGATCAAGTAATGGATGCGTTTTTGCATGCCAAAATGATGCATTTGAAGAGGGAGATGGATATGCAGTTAATTCGCACAAGTACTGATCCTCAATCCGTCGTGTTTCTTTGATGCCCGTCTCAAAAATCCGGCGACTTTGTGGTTTGTACCTTGTCGCGAGTTTGAGCCTAACAATGGCCCCCAATGCATACAATGACCATTTGTCATATCAAATACATCATCCGAAGGTTCATTAGAAGAGAATGAAGGTCCAAATTCAGTTGAAATCATCTCACAACATCGTCGTTTCATGCACGTTCTATTGCCATTCATGCGACAGCGGCACAAAAAAGACAATTTCATGCCAAGTCGAGAGCCATCCAGGAAATCTTGACGCACTCATGAAGAAGACACTTTTTATCCATTCTTGTCGTTGTCGTAGAGCATGTAGTACTGTAGCTATCATTATTACCATCATCATCAACAACAACGTCGTTTGCTTGTTGTTCTGTATTCTTCAGATCTTTTTTTCGAGGCCATTTGTCGCCTCGTTCTTTTTCTTGCCGATGATGTATTCACGTTCGATTGTGTTTGCCGGGTTTGCTGCCACTTTTTTGTCCAGTCCAGATTAGGAGCATGATGTCTCTTTAGGCAAATGAGGCTATTTCTTTTCCAGGAAGACGAGCCTCATCATACATAAATGGTTTGTTCAAAATTTATTGGGCCACAAGGAGGCAGAGCGATGACCAAAATGAAGGACCTTACCAAGTTGCATGTCTTCATATCGACAGATTTGGGAGTGGGTCGTTGTGAGATTAGTCACGGCTTCTTCCTTCATGTCCCATCTCAGTTTCCAATTCAACAAACATTGACTCAAATACTACTAAGAACATGGAGGGCACACCCCAAACTTCCAATCTAAACTTTGGCATTTTTCATAACATCCCAAAAAGGGTTGGGATTCAAGGTTGATGCGATCGGAAATGAAAAGTATAGGATGATGGGATCTATTTTATGGCTCAGCTCCATTTTTCTCTATGAATCTAATTCTGGCCATCCTCAAATTGGAATGTTAACCAACATTCAATCCTCGTTTTTTGGACTTTATTGTAAATACAACTAGTTTTGAAAAATAGCCTTCACATAATAAGATTTCAAGGGACAATTGAATCGAGCTATACTCTTGCCATCGTGCCCCAGTTCTATCAGATAAGCGGGGAATGTGTTTTTGAGAGTGTCAATGATACACATTCCCATGCCTATTTGGATTTACGGATCACCCTCATATTGATTGGAGCCAGAGATTGGGATCAGTCCTAGCGGAACTTGGATCTCCCAGAAAACATACGGACTATTTGTTGCTTGGTCTTGGTATGGTGATTTGTCTCAAATTTATTGCTCAAATTCTCCTATTGTTGGCATCTGTACACTTCCTCCTCAAGCTCTAAAGGATTTATTACGGCCCTTTGTGTCCTCATCATGTTACCTTCTTCAAATAATTGAAAGTCGTTCACCGTGTGGAAAAAAGATAAGAAAATGTGAAGCAGATTCACTACATTTTTTATATGACAACACGCATTTTCCAGGGTTTCTTTCCTAAATTCTCAGTGATCAAATGTTCAATCTACCATCAAGACATAATTAACGAAAATTTGTAAGAAGAACATAAAATGTTCTTTAAAAAAGGAACAAAAATGTTTAAGCTGCAATTTTTGTGACCCGACTTTTATCGCTCAGAGTTCGGACGAGTCATTGCAAATCTTCTTTGTGTGTACAGTAAGCGTCACCCTGAATCTCAGTAGGGAGGAAGGAGATCAAGGGAGAAGACCGCGTGGTAAAAAAAAGGAAGGCTGTCACTCAGATTCCATGACTTTTCAAATGTTTAGACACATGTGTGACCCCGTCACTTCACCTCTGTGCTGTTGGCAAGAAAAGATTGCAATCTTTGGATGTCATGCCCGTTTGAGGTGTTTGCAAACTTTTTTGTGTACCATGATGCACCGAGTTCTGTCCGTGTCATAAAAGTGGTAAAAGAACCATTGATTGACACATACGAGAACACACGTATTCCCAAATCCCAGCCCAGGTCAAATAATTCACGAAACGATATGACCAAATTGGGTACAACCCACGTGCCCTGAAATGTTTGAATTTATCTGATCTTAAAACCCAGACATCTTGATTTCAGACAAAGACAAAAAAAACTTTTTGTGTTGGCGCTTGGCTGGATTTTGATATACATCCTCTCGATGTGCAGCATTCTTTGGTCAGCACAAAAAGGTAGAGGACACATCAGCGTTAATTGAGTTAAAAACATACTTTTTTTGATAATTTCGATGTCATACCTGATGCGTGCAATTTCGTTATTTTGGAAAAACACCGTCTTTGCTGTTGCTCTTGTGTTCGGGTAAAAAAAAGGGCAAAACTATGAATTTGAACCTTCAGGTTTAATTTTGAAAACCATCATAACTTTCTTCTGCCTGTTTCATTGGCTTAGACGGGGGTGCCCAAAATCTGAAATTCACTTTATAGAGACGTGTCTAATTCGATTTTGATTTTTCATTATACAAAGTGGATTTTTTTGTAGTAAAGCAATCTGTTCACCTAGAAATGCAAATTAAATTGAGAGACAAGCTATTGCTGGAAAAATCAGAAATCCTGACAAGCAACTGAGAAATCTTCATCACCTTGACTTCAGAGGTCTACTCCGCGCATTATCTTAAACGTTAGAAAGAAAAGAAGTATGACCCCGGACTCGTCATCACATCACCCAAGGACGTGAAGATAGTCAAATTAACTCGGGTCTTCAATGTCCAGCTGAGATCGAGGAAGGCTCATGTCTTGCATTCTGATTACTTTCAATTGTTTCACAAAGACACAAGGAGAAAGAGAGGCTCTGAAAACGGATGACGAACATGACGCACGTCCGGACTATGATGGACCTCTTGAAGCTCATTCGTACGACCTTCTAGCCAAAGTATGCAATAGGATTGATGGGATAATCCAAGATTATGGAATGACACGTGAATTGGTTTATAAGCCTCAGTGGATTTAAATGATCTTGACACCTATTTGATTGATTCATGGAAGATGATGAAGAGAGCCACGCCAGGCTCCTCTTCACTAGGTTTGAATTGAGAATTGAACGACGATGGAGAATGAGATTTCATTCACATGAGGATTTTGCACAAGAACCTCGCCACCGAAGATTATCCCGGGAGGGAATCAAAAGGAAGTAAAAAACTTCCAAGTTCGTTGATCAAAGAGTGACCGTCTCCTCTGAATATGCCACAGGAATTCTCACGCAACTTCAGGAACATTACCAACCATGCGTGGATACAGTCATTGATTGACCCATCAAAGTCGAGATCCTTTTATTGAGCCTCTGCCTCTTTTTTGTCCTTGTCGTCCTTTTAAAACTCAGTCATCCTGGTTGGTGTTCGGCACTCTTCAGGACGTGAGCGACAAACCTTGATAGATGAAAAATGACTATTACGATTTATTTTACCATAACTACCGTAGTGTATGTCTCTGTAGTATGTAGTAGGTAGAGCAAGCCTCTGGTTATTCTGTCACATGAGCTTCCTCCGACTTTCAGCTTGGCAGCATAATTTTAGGAGCAGGAAAACTGTTTGTTCAAGCCAATAGAGACATAATGGTCCTGTCGCATCCTCTGTCAGTCAGCCTTCATTCATTCTTGGTCAATTAGATCAATCAGCTGTGCGAAACCCTCGCTCGGACTAAGTGCTCGTTATGCCAGACAAAAGATAACTGTACGATCACTAGAAGAACGAAAAAAGCCATTATTTCACGGTTTCTTAAGAGGGAGATGGTATATCTCTTAGTTTCTGATTGATGCCTTCGGCCAAGCTTTTCTTTTCCTTTGAACTTGATCCGCCTTTCTCACGCTCAGATGTACGAGAGCTATGGGAAAATGGATAAGATGTTTATTGAGGGGACTCTGATCAATGCTAATATTATTAGGTTAGTTCCTAAGATCGGTTTAGCGTACACCCTACATACATTCAGGTTAAAAGACCTATTATAGATGGTATTGTAAAGAACACATCGCTCTTGAAAGGTTGTGTTTTCTTGTTCCTCTATCTTGAGCATTTCCACACCCTGCACGCTCTATTCAATGCATTTTCAAAGGTTGGCCACGCGATTGGATGAACTGTTCGCGAGAAAATATGTCTTTCTTTTTTCTGAGCAAACCCTCCTTCATCCTTGTTGCATCCTCTTCCTACCTCACGGACATCACGCTCCTTCACTGAAATTCATAGATGAACAATCGCTCTTCATAGTACATATTTGGGTCTTCTTCCACCGAAAGGCATTAATTTATCTCTTGATACTGTTCAGTGCTTCTAATCTATGAACGTGAAAAAAATGGACCACAAAGAGGACTGAATGAAGGGGGGTTATTAGCGCTTTTCGGGATGCATTTTTCCCGTAAAAAGGGAGGAGGAATTGTTCCTCAAGGGTCTCGTTAAAGTATCACTTTGTACTTTATTCGAGGGTACCCCTTCTATAATGAGAGCACTTCATCAAATGCACAATCTAATTTGTGGACGTGAACCCAATGCCCGAAGTGCCAAATCACCTGCAATAAGTTGCAGAAATATGCCTTACTCGTGAATTTGACCCTGAAACTGAATTACGTTTGTAACCCTTTGAAAATAGATCTGACTCTATTGCATGCATTTCTTCCCCATTGCATTCGTTATGGTAATAATCCTATCAATGATAGAGAGTGATTGTGCGCATTGCGAATCCAGGAATCGATGGATTTTGGTCCTGTCATTATCACTGCCATTCATTGGCAAAGTGATTAATAACCCCCTCAGGAGTCACAAAAACTTCCAGGATCCTTACCCCTTTTTGCTACAAATTAAATGGGATCATTAATCAGACGGGAGCTTGCGGAAAACCAACATGGGGGAATCATTTCGTACTTATCTCCCGCCCATCTTGCTCATTTTTTGAAGGGACTCGCAAAATGGCTTTTAAGGCTCTTTTTCGGTCTCATCCTAACTCGGTAATCTAGTAAGATCCCAAGGAAGGAAGGATACCCTGAAATTGATAGATAGACAGGTGAACCAAGAAGAGCTAAAGTAAGAGCACAACAAAACGAGCACCTTTGATTAATGAGCATCACCTTTGGCATCAAAGCTCGCACACAAATGTTATGTACAGCAACCGAGTTTGATAGAGATGTACTCTGCTCGGTGGTGTAAATAATTATACGTTAAGACCTTCAAGCAATCTGAACAATGATGGATTGATTGTGGTTTATTCTATTTTTCAAACATGCTCCAAGACATTTGACATGAACTCTATGTTGGTTAAATCGTTTTGTGTTTCGCGATTCATTCTGAGTGGACGAAACATGGAAGTTAATTGTGCACTTCAGAAATGGAAATTTACCCTCGAAATAATCAATTTTGCATGAAGGTTTTAAATTTCTTTAGTCATTTTTGCCACAAAGCGACCGAGTTTTGATTTGGTGGCCGTGACAAGAGGAGAGTTTTATGTTCTTAGGGATTGAGTCTCAAATGACCTCATAGCATGAATGAATCCTCCATTCTGATGGCGCCAACTTTTGTCTCAGATAAAAATGTACTTTTGGCACCTTCTTCATCTCATGATCATTCGAGAGCTTGGTAGGGGTCCAAGTTGTCATCGTTCCAGATACCCACGTGTCTAGCAACCATCAAGCCCCGAGAAAAAAGGGGTACGTGGTCACACTCTAATCATCGCTCAAGAAGTTCGTGAGATCCAATTTTCCGAGCATTCCATCCAAGTTTGTCTGGCGTTAGCGAGCGAGTGAAAGATGAAGAAGTTCCAACTTCCAATTTGAGAATGACATCATGAGCCGTGAACAACACAAATTGAGTCGTAAACCATCATGATCTTTGAGGATTGAATAAGTCTGTAGATATCACCCATGATCACACCTTCATTGCCCGTGGCTGACTTTGCGGTAAAGCACGCACTTATGAACCTTCCTCGATCGAATGACTCCTTGGAAGTCATTCATTGCGCTTCAAGGAATCCCTCCGTGAGCATCCAGGAAAACATTAGTTAGCATTGTCGTCGCCTCCTTGGCTTCATATTTTGAGTCATAAAACAGATTGATTAACTGTAGGTTGGGCATTTTGACGACTACTATTGTACCGTACATACGTATGTACAGTACAGTAGGGCCTACTTTTGTACCCAAAGTCGGGAAAGAGGATTACGCACAGTAGGTTCTGGTGCTTATTTCCTACCCCATCGACAAAGAAGAGTGCCAAGTCACTAAATCAGAGCTTTCAAACAAACATTCATTCAACCAACCAACTAAGCAACCCATTCCCGGGATCAAGGAGTTAAGATTCGTTCAGGATCAGAGCGCTTTTGGAAGCCAATCTCACCAGGGGGAGACTATTCTATGTATATCGCCTTTTTTATAACTAACACCGTCTTCAGTTCAGTTCAATATAACTGCGAGCGTGACTCCGAAAACTTCCCCCATTTGGCAGATTTAATGTCAGTTTGCAAGCGTGGATCGAATATGATTCGCACGGACACGTGAGAGACTCTTGGAATCGAAATGACAAGTTGCGACATTTTCCTCGGCAATGCAAATTAGACTTGTCCCTTCGCCTAATTTTTGTATTTCTATGTTTATGCAAGAGCGGAAGTGCCAAACCCGCAAATCTGACGTCCATCTTAGAGAGATTGGGATCGCGAAGACACGTACAGTACAGTAGAGAACTGTAGTAAAACCAAAAATGGCCACCATCAGATCTCGAATCTCGAGAACGTTCACTATTTGTTGGTCGGGGAATGTGGGCCTAGATTTACGAGCAAACAGCTTTACCCCGCCCAAGATGATTGAACAAACAAGGGGGAACAGATTTACATTTTATGAGAGGAGTCCTCCAATCCCTCTCCTAAATGAGCGTCTTTTGATAAGCAAGCTCCCGTCCATTAACAATGAATCAAGGGGGAATTTACCCCGAGATAGCGTTACAAATCAGACCAGGTCTTCTAAATTAAGTCAAGAACCCAAAGAACGCTCTAGGAGATGTAACTCTATGTTGAAAAATGACACAATGTCAAATGTGGAGGAGACAACGACGGCAAATTCCCGGCCGTCCGCTCATAAAGTCTCGAATGGGTTTTGGTCATCCTCTTTCTGGGGTATTCCAATTTTACGGGTTCGTTGTTATCTTCATTCGAGCTGTGGTTTTACGAAAGGGATTAAAAAGAAGGAAGTGGGTTGGATTAGATGTGTCTTTTGTGGCAGGAGATGGTCGTATTTGTGGATAGATGCATCTAGGATGCTTCCAAGACGAGTGTTGTATCAAAAGTCGTTCTTGGAAAGTACTTTTGAAATTCGAGACCTCAAAATTGCGTGAACTCGGTGGATGTTGGCGAAAAAATGGCTCGAAATGGAGCCAGTTAATGTTTCTTTTTCCTTCCTGAAACGAATGTGGACAGCGGTAAATATAGTGAATGTCCATGGGAGCCTTCTATCTAGGTCAATTAGGTGCTAATGAGACGCTTAATAGGTATAATTGGAAGCATTTCGGGTCATTCGACCTAACGGATGTTCAAGCACATTACCTGTTCCAAAGGCTCTTTTTCTTCGCTTTGCAGGCGCCCATTTTTTCCGCCTGATTCGCCAATTGACGCCCTTGAAAAGTGCATTTTGCTTGTCGAGATTGAGTTGGAAGAGGAAAACAGAGATGGGGATGAACAAGGCGGAACAAACAAGATGTTCTTGAAAGAATGATTCAATCCTATCCATCAAGGATCTGATTTCTGATTTCTTCTTTCAATCTTACTTGAACTTGCAACCAACCCATTACGGAACAAAACCGAGAGCGTGCCTTATCGAACAATGAATCATTCTGTTTTGAAGGTTGGTCTAATTTTACAAGGTATATCAATTTAGATATTCATTACTCAAATTCAATTTGAAGAAGCTCAAAGTTCATCATTTCCATTTCGGTTACGGCCTATTTTGGACGAAACTTTTGGTTTCGTGAAGGTTCATCTCTAATTGAAAGAGATCCTTGATAGAAAATAGTCAAAGCTATGGTTTTTTTTCTTGATCTCGGTTGAAGATGGCCGATCAGTCTAGTGTGGATTCCAAGACGAGCAAGACATTATCCGAATGGCCCAAAGCGAACTGTATCTTGTTCATTCCTCCGATTAAAACCGGGCTCCCAAAGAATGTTGAGTGACTCTCACCACCACAATCGTCATCTTGGTTGTCGTGAGATTCATATCCAGGTGGAGTGAAGATGACGCTCAAAAGACATCATCTCTCTCTCTCTCTCGTACAGAAGAATGTATCGGTATGAGATCATGAACCAGAAAACCGATCCAATCAAGGATGCACGGCTCAACATTCTTCAAGGAGGCAACATTTATGTGAAAGAGCCTTTGATCCGTGTTGTTCCATCTTCTTTCAGAGACTTGTTTAGTATTGGAGGGATTGAAGTTTTTCTGTTTTAGTGAACTATTGTGCAACGATTTCTTTGATCGCATCTTAATTTTCCCCTAAAAAACCCTAAAAAGCTGTTTCCGGCAAAATACTCGTTTGTGATTTTTGTCATACTATTGAATCTGGTGACCAAAACTTGCCTTCATATGATTTATCTTGCATACAGGATTGATGAGTTGATTGGAAAGCTTAACTTGTTTTTTAACGACTCCTAGTGAAGTGAATTTTCAATGAGCCAAAAGAAATAAGGTTCATATCCCGATATTTCTGTGCATTTTGTTGTACGAAAAGTGTGCTTGAAATTAGAGTTTGAGACAGTTCCAAGGAGCCAGTTTGATCATTAGAGCATCCAGCCTTAACTGAAAAATAATGAGGAGCATTGATTCCAGGGTTCAGCTCAATTTCAGGATAGTTAAATTCCTATCTGCTGACTCGATAGGTCGATCTGTCGGAATGGAGGTAATTCTTTAACCGTTCGTGTCATCAATCCAAATGTGTAAATTGTTGGTTCGTGCATCTGATCTGGGTTGCTTGAGACGCATAATCTGTGTACAAAGACAACATTGACAATCTCCTAAATGTAAGCAATAACAAAGGCACAACGTCCGATTTGGATGATCTCCATTCAATGAATGAATCCAATGAACGGAGTAACGTCGTCCAAGCGCCAAAATCTGATATGCAAACAATTTGAGAATGGCATGTCATCACTTTGACGGACGGTTCCACCGAGGAAATAGTACATTTCAATAGCGATGACTTTTGTGAAATCAGATGCACCCTCTTGAACACTAAAGCCATGACTCGATCGAGACTATCATAAATTTCCCGATGGTCACGGAAGCTGACGCTAATTGGAGCCACGATCCTCCGGATATCTTGGAGGTTTATCACGTGGGAATTGACATTGATTCTTGTTTGAGCATCCATGTGCGTGTGTGGGGTATAGGAGTACTCAGTGAACGGTTTATCGGGAAACCTGAGTCTTAATGATGAAAGGGGAGACGAGATCGCTTGTGGCCTCGGCATCGATGCAGGTCTAATCCTCGGATTTTTTTCCCTCGAGAACCATTTTGTTAAATGGGTTGTTTAATGGGAGGTGATGCAGATTTTCGTAGCAAGGCATTCAATCACTGGGCTCGAGGTCGGTGGTATTCAAACTCTATGCATGTCTATGGGTCCAATTGGGATGCACTAAAGGACGAACTAAGTAAGAAGTGGCAGACTTTGGCCTACGATCTCTTTGCTCTTCTTTCAACAGTTGGGAGCAAATGGAAGAAAATTCTTTTGTTTATTCAAAGATGGATGAATTGGCAAAAACATCCTCTGAAGTTGAATTTGCATTTTAGTCCTGTGGACAACTTAATGCCTTATCCTAACTAGACATTCAGGAACGATTCAACTAAGGTTACTCGGAAATCTTTAGTGATTGAGGGCCAAACTGGCTTGGGCTTTTCATAGTTTTAGTTTGCTACGTGAGGAACAAGTTCTTGTTTCGATTGGTTGTCAAAACGAAAAACGCGAATTAGAAGCGATAATTTTCAGTAAGTTTTTGGGAGGCTTAGGGTCGAATCTAACGTATCCCTTAGGCATTTTGGCCCCAGAATCCTCAGTTGAACTCGTCTGATTACACTCATCCATTCGGTGAGGGTTAGCAAGAAGAAAATGAATTCTAGACTTTGTATTAACAGTGTTATTTATCGACTTGGAGGCATGTTGATAGAGATGAATAGTGTTCATAAGCCAAATTGGACCTTTAGTCATTAACCTAAACTCAGATCAGATGATACGGTAATGTAGGGTTTAATTAGATGATGAATGCAAGACTCATTTTCACACGCATTTGTCGCGACTTATTTATACTTTTTTGACGTGGTGACTTTGTTGTGGGGTATAACTGTATAATTAAGGATTTGACACGATGATAAAGTTCTGAGAATTTGTAACTAAACATTTCCGAGTGTCTAAGAAGGGGGATTAACTTTGATATGTGTGATTAATGCGGCACAATTATGTGATTATTAGAAATACACAAAATAAATGCACGGAGGTATTTATAAAGAATGCTGTTTTTTGCTTTGCATGGCGTGTTTCCCTTCAATTTACAATTCGATTACCAACCAGAGAAGAAATCTTTCGCAAAATCAATCAAAATTGAGCCTTTCGAACTCTTTTCCGACAAACCTAAGCTTTTCTAAACCTAACATTTAAGATGTTGACTTTTTTTCAATTTTTTTCCAAGTCATAAAAAGTTGACATTAATACAAGGTTTAAGATATGTTTTCAACCCCGTAAATTTCATCAATTTTGATCTCAATTCTTTTTTATTTTAATTCCATGAAAAGTACAATTATGGGTTGAAAACCCCAGAATCCAATACTAAATCATACATTATTTTATGAAGTTCACATATTACCCGAGATTATAAGAGATTCCGGAGTGTTATTGTGGAATGGCCCGAATAGTAAAAACAACAACAACAACTATTTTACACATTCCTAACTTCTACTCACAGTTCATAAACCATTTATTAAAGTGAGGATACCAAGACCACATGCACTTTGATTCCGATTGACTTCATTTTTCATCATGTTTTGAAGGTACCATAAACATCGAAGGAAAAATGCGGAAGATTCCGTAGAACCATGTTGTTTTTCCACAATGTCTTCGTCGTCGTTCTTGACCTGTAACCAAGGATCACGATCATTATTCAAAAACCAAAGGAATCAAAGTAATTTCAAACACGCTCATGTCTTTTGTTCTTACCTTGAAATCACGTTATATTGAACCCGAGAACCGCATCACACATTAATGTTTGCTCGAGAATAGGGACTTTGTTCCTAATATTGCTTCCTCTTTCTTGGGTTCCAGTAATTTGCACGTCATTAACTCCGTCTTTTTTGAAATTGCACTGAAACATTGCATTAATGGCGATTAGGCTACAGGCGTTGTTAACGGATCGACCAACCAAGTATGGATTAGTTTCATTCTAGTCAGCAATAAGCGTGATTTGAGAAAATGGGACTCGATTCAAGACGCCTCCTCGTCTCATTTCCTGACTTTTTTACCCTCACGGCTTCTCATTTATCAAGCAGACAAGCCCGCTTTTATCGATTGAAATGGACTGGAAATCGCTTGGAGGATGAGTCTGAATTCCAAGGAAGCCTCCATTTTGCCTCTTTTCATTCAAAGGATTATCCAATCAAGCGTGATCAATGTGATTTCGCATCATACCCAATAATAAGGCACTTCAAACCCCTCTTGAACTTGGCCTTGCCTCGTCATGCCTTGAGGGCCGTCGGCGAAAAATGGCACGGATCTTCATATTGATCAAATGCATAAGATCGAATCCAAAGCCTTAGACTCGCCAATATATTCATTCCACACACATCCTCATTCACGGATGGATACGTTCTCTACTTTGCCTTCTTTCCTCGGAAAGATCTTCATCACGTTCGTAAATCTTTTCTTCGGATTCATAATTCAGGGACAAAATGGGCCAAAGAGAGATGAAGGAAGGCCAATCATTCAGAGTCGAATCATTTCGAGCAGCAAACCAAGGATTTCTAGAACTTCTTAGATTAAACACGGCCGACCAAGATCGAGTTAATTTTGTACATGGGAAAAAGGAGATTTTCCTTTTTTCTGTGAAGTAAACCTAAAAGTAAACCTATTCAATTGGGGCTGGCCGTGCGCAGTCCATCAAATTCTAGATGTCCTCGAACAAGCCCAACGACACCGCGATTCTCGTCAGATCAGAAAGATCAATTGAACAGGACATTTCGAGCGCACGCAGTTAGAAAGAATATTGGCTCGATTGAGGTGTATTCTTCTCCATTCTAAAACAACACTAATCCCTGAGGATTAACATTGTCGGAGGTGAGATCGTAAAGATGGAAGAAAGAGGACTTCTTCGTTGGATTGATGATGGAAAAGGCACGCTCGGACTTCTTTAATTATCTCCTTTACTTGATGTGATTTCTGATCCGTGTTAGGTGGACTTGGATATATTGGATTTTTTGGTTGCTAGGGTCAGAGGGTTGACCTTCGCCCATCACATCGTTCATATTTTTTTTTCAAGTCCGGTATCAGAATGGCTCTCCGACTGTGGGCGTGGAACACAGACTAGAAGTTCCTTGAGGAAGGTCGGGGAGGAGAATCGAACCTAGGACCTCTCTTATTGGAAGAGATTGCGCTAACCACGACGCTTGAAAAAAGCAGAAAAAGATGGTTTGTTAGGAATGAAATATCACGACTGACGAGATTTGTGATGCTTGAATGGTCGATTCAACTTCTATGTAAATCAAAAACTCCAATGGAAAGCTCATTTTTGCACTGGTAGAGACAGAAGATAAATTTGTGGGAAGATCACTTTAATTTGTGAATTTCGAGACCAAATGAAATTGACATTATCGTCAAGACGTCTTTTGACTTTGATTGCTTTGAAGCGTAAAACAATCAAACGCTTTTGCTTTTAGATATGAATAGAATATTGAGCGCTAACACATTCTGGCTTTTAAAACACTCAATTAAGCCTAATCGTCATTAACCTTCGCATGAATTTCCCCCTACTTGTTTGCATAAAGCTCATCTAGTGGCGCTTTTCGAATTGTCAACGTTCATTAGTGATTTATTTAGTTTGTTAGGAACTGTACTTTGCCGTTTAGCATAGTCTTTGTCTTTCGCATGTGGACAAAAATACACACGATCATAAAAACATCATATTTGGTCGCCAATAGCTATTTTATGACAGGTGCCAGCAAGTTTTGTGAATTATGCTGTTGTCTGACTCATTAAAACTCCTCGAAGAACAAAATGAAAGGGCATAACAATTAGGAACTTGACCATATTTGGCTTCTCATGAAATTATGCGTCTGATTTCTCACAGTCAATTTTCATTATCAATGGCAGAACTGAGAACGAAGCAGCCTTGCTACCCTTACATACCAAAAGGTGAAAGTGTAGTTTTATAATCAATTATCTTGCTGAAATGGTCTTCACTTCCAGAATAATAGAAATAAAGTACCACAGTAAATAACATCTTCCGAGCAATTGCGATCCATTTTTGGTGGAATATTGCCTTCTCATTTCAGCAAAGAGTGCATTTACACACGGCATCATTTCTTGAGCATACCCAACATAAACGCTAGCATTCAATTTCACGGATAGCCGGTTTGAACATACTGCAAAACAAAGTCACAGAAAAAAACACGCTAACCTTGGCCAACCAAGATTCGATTTAAAAGAGGGCTATCAATGATTTTTCAGGCTCTACATGAATCACGCAACGGTTGAGGTCAACTTAATATGTAGTTCCCGGGTCAACACTCCAAAGAACTTCTGTTGCGGTTCTAATTGTTGATCTCCAAGGATACTGAGTGTAATAAACAGTAACTACATAACACTAGTTGGATATCACTTGAAAATTAAATTTTGCACAATATTTGCTTGACCGGGGAGTGCTAGGCCGTTTCCATGGTAAAAAATAGAGAAATTTGAGTTTGTGCCTTAATCTAGACGCGAAAATAATTTTTTTGGTGCACCAGCGCAGTCAGAGAAATTCAGCAATTTGTAAATCTTCTAGACGCTTAGTACATCGATATACCAAAACCCGTGGGGGTCATTTGGTATCGAGAAAAGTGTCAAATTTTTAATAGACTTTTTTCATTTTCGTTCTGAATTGCTTATAGCGTTGTTGTTTGTTGCAAAGTTGAGAGAAAGCTTTAAAGGTTCTTCAATTTTGTCAAGATCTTAGTTTTTTCCATGTGAATCATAATAATAATGTTTTGCAACAACAAAAAACTGATGATCAGCAATTATTTCTTAATGCTGCATAAATTCACAGCTTTAATTACTTATGATCTGCATGCATTAACCTCCTTAGTAAATAAAGGTTGACTGTAAACCTTTTAAAAAGAATTTGAGTTTTATCTCAACCTATTTCATATTCAGACACCTCACCAATTGCCTCGAGTAGAGTATCCATTGTTTGACACAGATTCTAGCCCTACCTAAAGTATGTCCATGAGGCAAACAAACATCTCCAATCCCATCGACACCATGTTGGATGTCGCCCAAAAGTGCCTGAAATAGACTCATCCGTCCTCGGGGGTCTGGATGCATTTCATTCCAATTATGCCCACACACAGTTGTAGGTAGGTACGCATGTCTTACAAGACAAGTTGTTGTTGTTGTTGTTTTCTAGGGTAAGAATGTACCGGCAAGTGCACTTGAAATTGGTGGTGGCTTTTTTGCTCGATAGTTTGCCTCGTGTTTGGTGGGCCAAAAAGCATGCGCAACTTCTAATCTGGGAGTGAAATTTGAAGAGCGGAACTGATCTTAACTAGATTAATTGGATTCCATTCAGGATCAAGGACCTTGCTTTGGATTTATTGATGAGACCAGCAGAAGCAGCAGTGTTCGTACAGTCTAAAAGAGAGGGAATCTGCAGAATGCACTGGCTTCGTTCAGCCATTATCTTAATGATTGTACGTGTTTGAAGACGTGAGATTTTTCTATCCGATTGTCTCCCGACTTCCGCTCATCTTCTTCGACAAATCCGAGAGATTGAAACCATCGCAAGATCTCTATGTGGCTTGCCAAAACCAGTGTAATTTGTCACCTTTGACGGCTAGTAAAAGGGGTTTTCGACGTCAAAAGAGCATATTTTTGATTGATATTCTGGGAAAGAAACGACCTGAACAGCTGCTTTGAATGGGAATTTGTAGCCCCTTTTGTGACATGAACCTATCTTCTAGTGAATAAAAAGATCTTGTAATGAAAGTCGTGCATCCTCCATCAAACAAGCTCACATATCCTTTACAAAGATTCGACAGAAAAGTAGTGTTGATCTATGAATAAGGTTAAAGAATGCGAAAGGATAAGTATTGAAAGGATCCAGCCCAATTATTTTAATCAAGTGGGAGTAGTAGACCCAAATTTTAGCAAAGACATGCCTTACAATCCCTCATTTTCACAACAAAAGTAATCAATAAAAAGGGCCAACTTCTAGACATTACTTACACTAAAAACCTGCTTCGCTTGCAACTTGATAATTGCAAAATAATGGCCCCAAAAAGCAAGTGTATTTAGTGAGTGAACTAAAATGCGAATATCGGAAAAGAAATGACAGAAATGTTTTACAGGGTCTGGATTGGTTTTGCCATAAAGAAGAAAAAACAGAAATTTTCACGTTTTGGGTCAGCTCTCTTAATGTACTCCTCAACCAAAAAAAAAGCACAATATCTTCTGGGCACTTGTTATTCAAACTTTGAGTAATTTTCAATACTTCCTGATTGTCTTCTACATACAGAAACAACCTCAAACTATAGACTCAAGGAAAAGATCGCTGGCACAATTGAAGGACAAAAATACAATGAAACCCAGTCAATGAAAACCAGATCGATAATGAAGAATGACAAGTTGCACCGCAACTTCTTGATTGCAGTTTCCTTCCATGAATAACGGAAATGGACGAATTCAGGAAGCTCAGGGTTTCTTTTCTAAAGCACCAACATCATTCATGAGCACTTCCGTTGGTTCCTTTTTTCTTAGTTCATCTTCAAAACATGGCTGTTTCAGCTGATGCACCGTTGTCTGCAATACATTCCACCAGATTCTTTGATTGGTAGTTGGCACCTTCATTGGTTGGTGCCTCTGAGCGCCATCCCCAGGACAGACTGACTGACTTTGAGTTAGTAATTAGAAACATGCAATGTTTGTTCTTCATTTCATAATTGGTATCCCAGATGCATTCCCAGTTTTTAAATATACATATTTCCACCTTTGTTGTTGACCTTGGGCATCTTCCTTTGATTGTGGCCCAAATAATACGGTACACTTGCCGTGTGATCTTAGGTAGATGAGATTTAATTGTACCCAAAGCCGTCTCCAATTGTTTGAGCTTTGTTCCTAATCTGTCTGATCTGTGAAGAAGCTATCGGCACCAAGATCTGTTGTTGGTTTGTACGATTTGTTACTCACATTGAAATGGAGAATTTTGAGTCAATTCAAGCCATATTTCAATTCGCTCAGTTCAGTGATCAGTGATTCCATGATTTTGCAGGGGATGCTTGTTAGGGAGATTGATCTATTTGCATAACCATCTGGACCACAAGCGCTTTAATTTTGCAATTTCTTACTTCGAGCGCGTAAAATGAGATTGTAGGGAATGGCCTTCCTTCGTTGTGACAAGACACGGTGTTCCGAATGATTTTTTAGGTTTGAATCAAAATACCCAAAGACATCATGGCACATTTTGGACCCAAAATTCAATGGGGAACAACTTTATTTTTATTGTATTGTATAAGGTTAGGTCCAGGAAAAAAGTTATATACCTAAAAACCTATTAATTATAACATTTTTTGAAAAACTATTCAACCCATATTTAGAGACTATTTAGTTACCACATGACATACCACACTCTCTAAATATGGGTTAAATAGTTTTTCAAAAAGTGTTATAATTAGTAGGGGTCCCTGGGCTTCTCAAGAAGCTCCAAGGGGGCCCTGGCTCAAAAAAGTTAAAGAACCCTTGTAGTAGATTAACTTTGCGTTTCTCACTTCTTCTTTGACCAACTTTTTCCGGCTTTTTGACTTGGCCAAGGCTTCTTGTGTGGCAAATTTCTTGTAGTTTTGATGTAGGCAATGCTTTTTTCGAATTTCACAAAGCAAGCTTTTTGTCATCCAAGGAGGTGCACTCCTTTCTCCTTCGACGAAACTCAAAAAAGGCTTCTCATTCCTTGATCAAATGTAGTCTGATCTAGAGCTCTAGTCTGATCCTGGCCCCGTTTTCAGGCCCCCTCAACCGACATTTGAGGCAAGACCTGAGCCCAGTCGGTTTGAAGGAGGAGAGTTCCCCATTTGGCAAAATAGGAACGGTTTCTTGTACTTCGTCCCAGGTGCTCCCCACGTAAAAAGAGAATGTGATCACCAGACCCACCACATAGTTGTAAATCATATTTTACAATTTAATTACCAACATATTCCAATTTTTGTCCAAAATTATCAAAATGCAGAAAAAGTTATCAAAAATGTGGAAACTTGATTGTTTTGCTTAAGAAAAGACGCAGAGAGAGTTTATGACCGTTGTGACAATACTCATTTAGTTTTTCAGCTATTGCAAGCTATGAAGTAAGACTTCCAGATGATAGGAGTATCAGAAAGGTCAGTTTCTACTGCAATTACTGAGAAAAAAAATACCAAAAAAATTAATATCGTTACATTATTTCTCAAAATTATTATCAAAAATAATACATTTTTTCAACAAATTACGAATGAAAACTAGTTGAAATTAGTAGGGGACAGAGTAGTACCAAACGCATTAATAAATTGGCAGTGCTTAGATTGCAAATTAATAGATTCTATCAAAATAACCAAACAGAAAAACCATTCTAGCAAAAGCTTTTAAGAAAAAAAGTTTCAAATTGAAGAATTTCAAATGTGTTTTGTTCTGAAGTTAAGGGTATCGCAACTTTAATATTTTGTTCAAATTTCTAATTTTCCCCGACTTTGATTAGAGAAAGGTTTTGCTCATTCAAGTGTTTATTAGGCAACTTGATTGGACACCTGACTAGTTTTGATATCTATTACTAGAGCATGTATACCAAAATTGTCTAAATCTACAGAGTTAAAATGCTGTTGCTCACAATTGACTAAAATAATGAGTCTCAATCATGTTTTTGCTTTACTTTGGGAAGACCATATTTTGAGCAAGGTCCCTCTCTCTTTTGCTACCTTTGCTTTGTTTTCATGTTTTCATTTACAATTTTTGTCTCACACTGTTTATTTTTCATTTCTTTACTATTTTAACTTTTTAAAAACATTGCATTATTTCTCATCTGGGTGAAA
Organism: Tigriopus japonicus; assembly: GCA_010645155.1. NCBI lineage: Eukaryota > Metazoa > Arthropoda > Copepoda > Harpacticoida > Harpacticidae > Tigriopus > Tigriopus japonicus. Next base: position 2,063,719 of record CM021322.1, read on the forward strand.
AACAATCACCAAGCGAGGACAATTTGAAAGCTCCAGTAGAGGAAGTAAAGCTTCTTCATTGGTGTTCATAACGAACACTTTCCTGTCCCAAATATCTCATTCACTGTTTACATGTCCTGGATCCAGGGTGACCAAGT
>CM021322.1:2063986-2085499 GCA_010645155.1 Tigriopus japonicus
AGCTAAAAACTTTGTCTTCGAAAATTTATAATGCATTGTTCGGAAAATAAATCATTAAGGGAAAACCAAAATTGGCAAGAATGGGCACTTATTTTTGATAACAATTATAGAAAGTGATTTTCTTGAATAATTAAAGGCTTGTAAGAAACCAAACATTATGTTTTAAAAGATATTCCTTCAAATTTACCAGGATTAAATTGAAACTAGTGATGGACCAAAAGCGCTTGTGTGTTTCAGTTTCACTTATGCCTACTAAACCAAAAGCAAACATGCATTTTAAAGCCTGAAGTCTCACACCAAAGTCTGTCTCTCTATATAGTGAACCTCTCCATATAGTGAACATTTGGTCGCTGCAAATGGTGTTCACTAAATGGAGAGTTGACTGTACCAGTTTTCAGGGAATCGGAGAAAGGGGTCAAGCAAACAAAAAGTGGAGCCAGTTGTCGTAGAAATATCATCCACCTAACTGTTTTCACCGCTTAATTAAACATTACTTTATAATGGAAAATTATCAACATCAAACGCAAAATGCAACTGTGGGAGCGAGTTTCATGGATTGGAAGTCTTTTCCACGTATTTAACAAAGTTTCTTAAAAGAAGAAAAAAAGAACTTTATTGGTTGCTTTTATTATGATTTTCTTCAGCCAGTAAATGGTGTAATTATCCAAACAACACGGATGAAATTGATCCAATAATCAAAACCATTTGTATTCATTGCCCCATAACTGCCGAAACATATCAGATGCTATTTTCGTGCCAAACGATCGTAACCGCTTGACCGATACTCCGTTTCTTCGCTTCTCTCTTTTCATATTTTGTGCCACAATTTTCGTAATCCCGAATGATAATGAGCAATCAAGAAAGTACTTCCGTTTTTTTACAACGAGGTAAGATATCATGAACATAGAAGATTGTGATCAATAAAGCTGCGTTTGACACCAAAATCTTTCTTTGGAGAAAAGTCCGAGAACTCATGCATGTAAACTGTAATAATGCAGTTTACAGTTGAGGCGTTGCGGGGAGATCACTCAGGGTGTTAACCGATTCTCCACTGATGCTAGAGTCCGTAACAAGATTGGCCACATTCAGTTCTGCTTCATCCCAGACTTTGATTTGGATGCATGTACAAACTAGATTGCAACAATCATTATATTTTGTATTTACTTGGTTCATTAATATTTCCATTGCGGCCCATGGAGCTGAGTTTGTCTCCCCCAAATTCAGTGCGAACTTTATCTTGATATGTCGAGAGGACGCACTCGTCTTCTGGATTGAGACCACTAGCTTGGGAGGATCCACCTCCAGTACGGGAAAGCGTCTCTAATTGCTTGTCCTTTCTTCTTCTTTGCCTCATACTTGACTCGTGACCACTTTTTGGCCATGAACTTGGGATCAACCACGTCACCTGTCATTTGCAAATATCGCAGACTACGCGTACTCGGTACGTGAAGTAAGACTTCAAGTACGAATTTACTACATTGAAGTAGGACTTTAAGTATGAATGTATGTATTCGTCCTTAAGTGCCTTTAGGCTCTTTTTACGGTAAGTGGTCAACAAAATAAAATAAAAATAAAAAAGAGGGCAACACTGGCCTGGAACAGAGGAAAGAATCGATGGGTCTTTAGGCTCTAAAGTGGAAGTGTGCGGCAGAATTTTAATGCTTCTTTCTTGAAGTGGACTGGGCTGATTATTGATTTCATGCATTCCGGTGCCGCGTTTCAAAGGGCCACCGCCCGGGCGCAGAAGTCTCCTTTGTTGTTGTCTTTTGGGCGTGGCTTCTCAAGTCTTTTTGCTGCACTGGCCCGAGTGATTCTGTCGGTTTGGCGGAACTGCAATTTTTCGGACACTACTGGTATCGTGCCATATAGGGCACGGTGGGTTTCCCCCAACGTTGTTTCTGCGATAAGTCAGTTCACTGTTGGGATGTCCGTTCTCTTGACCATGTCAAGTACCAAGAACGAGTTGCGAATACGGGCCCAAGTGATAAGAACAAGCTCGTTTGGTACCTTGATAAACAGACAAATTCTTGACCGCTTCAACGCATTGAAGGGCACGAAAATAGCACAGGTAAACGTGGATTGGGGCAAGCGGCAAAGCGGAGAAGCGGACAATGGCACGAAAATATCACCTATTAAATCGTATTCAGCTTTCCCTTGCAAAGTTTGCTCACAGAGAGATTAGAGAAAAGAGTGGCATTTTCTCAGCCCGGCCCTGGAATATTTAAGAGCGACACACCGAGGTAATTCTTAATTTCACCAGTCTTATCTCAGAAAAATATGTATAAATATGTGATATACAGTCAATGTAATTTTTAAGGGTAGATTTATATCTTTAAAAAATTAGAAATATAGAAAAATATTTGAATTATGTACGTTTCAAACCAGTGCAGGAACTACTGATTTTTGTATTCTAAGAGTACTTTTATTTTGATTTTATACACAGATTCAAAGTACACTAGATCACAAAGTCAGAAAATTTGCCATTTTAAATGTTTTCTCCTTCTCCGTCCAACCTTTTCACAGAATCTACGAACAGCCGTGCCAATGTAATGTATCTTTAAATGTCCTCTGATGATCAAATCGTTGCTCTAACAACTTAATCTTAATAGAGACGTTAAGTCAACACTAGGGTGGGGGATGTTATTTGCCGTTGTTTTTCTTTTGGTATCTCCTTTGTGTGATGCCAAACCTCGTGAGAATGTCACAGTTATGGGAACGACCGTAGAGCCAGGTTTCAGAAGAAAAGAAGGATCACGTAAGTCTGCGCTAGTGATGGCAATCAGACCTGATTTTAACTAAATGTTGGTGTGTTGGTGCTTATTTAGATTTTTCTTCTAAAAGCTCACCACAACATGACTACCGAAAGTGAGGGCCATACTCTCTAAATAAAAAAGATGTTTACATCTTGCAAGGTCCTTCAAGAGAAAATAATTTAAACTTTTTCCCCGAACCCTTGTTTACTTAAAGTTTCCATCAAATGTCCGGATTCTCATCCTTGGGCGTTTAATAATGGGACCATGTGTTGCCTAAATTTTCATCGAGCAGAAAGTATCGAAACAGATTTGGATTGGTATGATCCTCAAAACTCTTGCTTGTTCGGCAATTATATTCAGTGTCCGTCAAGCAATATAGGAACGGTGTGCAGAACAAATCCCTATTACAAAGGTAAAATCGTCAATATATAGGGATCTTTCAAATATGTGACTGTTCCAAAGACTTTTTATAGTACCCAGGAAATGCCCTGAGGATCATCCGATTCAAATGAAAAATGCGTGTTGTTGGTCATACCGTCGGAAAATTGAGGCGAGTTGTGATGGAGATTTAATTACCTCAGACGATCCTGGATTTTGTTGCCCTGATGCGAAATTGTTCCAACCTCCAGATTGCGAACAATTCAAGCGAAAATGTATCGCTCCAGCCCCAGAAGATGGTAATGTCCCTTAAAGATGGGCAAAATGGGTGATTATTGATTACCCATTTTGCCGATTTCAGAAGGTGAAGGGCTCTTTAGCAAGAGTTATGAGTTCGTAGTCCATGGATAACAATGGTTAAAATATTTTTTTTTAAGGTAGCGACCACAAATGACGCAATGGGTCGAACTTTCTCTTTTCTTGGGCTCATTATCATTTCATTAAGTGCCCATACTCATCTAAGGACCTACACTGATCACTTACAGTTGGAGAGTAGACTTACCCACCGACCACTGTTTTACCTAGACTGAGATGGTAGCTTCGAAATTTATCATCTTTGCTCCCATTCAAGAGAATATTTTATATTTCACAGGAGCTGTGGTTTATGTAACAAGAAATTTCTACACCAATTTTCAGCTCAATCGAACAACGGAGTCAAAGGTTTTACATACGCCTTTTAAATTCAGGCAAGCGTAGGCGGAAACTGAACTCGTTCTACCTGTTGTGGGAAGATCTTGTAACACTTCAAAGAGACATAACTTTTTTCTCCGTTTTTCGATTGAGGTGAAAATTGGTAAACAAATTTCTTGTTACATAAACCACAGCTCCTGTAAAATATCAAATATTCTCTTGAATGGGAGCAAAGATGATAAAATTTGGAGCTACCATCTCAGTCCAGCAGTAGAGAGGTCTATGACTTACCCTACAAAAAGATTAACCCCGATTTCCGGTCAACCCCACAGGACTTTTTGTACAAGCTTACCAATTACCAAGTTCAGAAGTTACTTAGCTTCGTATAAAAAAGCTACGTAACAAAAAGGGCAATGAATAGGGCCCGGAAAGATATTTTTTATACATTAAATATTTTAAAAACATTGCTCCAATCTTCTTCATTTCGTCAACAGTATCAAGAATGAAAGAAATGACCAATAGGACATGTATAAGGTTGCTTCAAGTGAGCGTTTTAAATCATTCCGCGGGCGGCAAAACAGGGCCGTTGGCTGTGCTGAGCTGCTCAGCCCATTTTGGCGAATCCAAGTTTTTCCCATTTTAACGTGCATTTGATGATTCTAGGTCCCTGGAAACGATCTTAATTTTACGTTTTGATCCCTCTGCTTTCACTTGGTTGAAAAAATGCCCAATTTGTTTGCTTGAAAATGATACAGAAAAGATTAGATCTTAACAGAAAGAAGCGTTAAAAAATATTACATTTCTCTATATGTTAAGTATTTTGAAATATTGTAATGATTCTTTGGAACCCACTGAATAAATCCGCATCTTAATATTAGTGTTTGGATCAATGTTAAGTCCTATTTTTGCAATAGCACAAGGCCTGCTTACTTGCTTTTAAATCAATCACCCTAATATTATTTTTTGCATATTATTGACCCAATTCCAGCCAAGGTATCCTTAAGTGAAATACCGATCGTTTCCAAGGACCTAGAATCATCAAATGCTCGTCAAAATGGGAAAAACTTGGATTCGCCAAAATGGGCTGAGCAACTCAGCACAGCCAACGGCCTTGTTTTGCCGCCCGCGGAATGATTTAAAACGCTCACTTGGAGCAACCTTGTGCATGTCTAATTACATTTAATTTATCAAAACAATATTTGATAAATTGGTCTATACAGAACAAATCACCAAATTATGGTTAGTAAAAACAAAGATTTTCAAATATTTAGAATGTTTTTCAAATATTTGACATTTTGAAGAAAATACAAGTTAAATAGTTTGTCACTGTTTAGCAAATATTTTACCGTGCCCTATAAATGAAATTTCAGAAAGAATCGGTAGTTCCTCAGCCTACTACGAGGGGCATTCCAAAAAGAATGAAAAAGGCTTAATAACTTGAGAAGAGCAAGATTTATGTAATCAATCATTAAAAGCTATTTTTGGACGTGATGATAGTCTCGAGATTTAACTTATTCCCAAAATTGCAACCGCTCCTTGAAGTAACTAGCAAAATAATCTGTAGGGTTGTTTTTGCTGACCCTTACCGGAGTTTACTGGGGGCCTTCCAGGTTCTGGATTTTGTTCTTTTCCAACTCTTTTTCCTGTATGGGAACAACTAAAAGTTGCAAAAGGACATATCCAAATTACATGGTGATCAGTAGGGCCCGGATTTGAACTTGATTTTTTTCGGGCCAAAACATTGATTTTTAAATTGATCAAAATCGGAAAATAATTGATCAAAATCATAAAATACGTGATCAAAACTATAAAATACTTGACTTCAATTTTATAAAACGAAAACAACATGAGTACATTGACTTGAAAATGGCGATAAAGAGTTGAAGAATACATGATTGAAGCAAAAATGGAGCTTTAAGAAACCAATCCTAAATTACAAATTGGGCTTTAACCAAGTTGCATAATCCGTTTTCTTTCTAAAGTAAATAAACAAAAGGGCCGCGGCCCACCTGTTGCCGATCCCTGTTCTAGAATATGCTACGCTCACGATACATCAAACCCTCTAGCCAGCACAGAAAAGTTCACACTGTTGAGAGGTTACTTTTTTAAGCGACACAGTATTGGAGGAATGGACAGAAGTTGGGTCTGAAGATGTCTGAAAAAACTTTTTGATTTTTTTCAATTGCAAGAAAAACTTGTTTTTTAAACTGTGTTGAAAACATTTATTTGTGCTTTTTTTTATGTTTTAGCCTTGTTTGAAGAAAAATCACAATTCGTTTTGCCTAATGGTTTGACTTGCTATATTAGAATAATAGAAATGTTTAAATTATTTTATCTCAAGTTGCCAAATAGGGTTGTCGAGAGTGGTCTATGGCATAAAAAACGTTTAAAAAAAAAGGCATAGATATAGGTTAAAACCACTAACTTGTTACATTTGACACTAGATTGTAAAGTGCGGGTGCAAGTGACACATCATTTTGTAAGAAGAAATATAATTTAATTAGCAAAAAAGAACAGCCACAAAATCCAGGTCACGTCATGGAAATAGAATTTCAAGTTAAGAAGTAAATAGCTGGAAAGAATTGAGTATGATTTGTTGAAGAAATTGTAAAACTTTCTATAAGCCCAAAATAATTGGAATTTGCCAAATTTTGCCCGAAAAATTGAAACTTGACAAATTTTGCCCAAAATAATTGAATTTTGCCAAATTTTTCCGCCAAAATCTGAGAAATGAGTCGCTTTTCTACATGAAGGTGCGAAAAAATTGATTTTGGCTAAATTTTGGCGAAAAATTGAAAAATTAATTGATCAATTTTGCAAGTTCAAATCCGGGCTCTAGTAATCAGTCAACAATTTTGGACCTTTTGTGGATCACAAAGACTTTGGTCTTCAAATTTTTGAGCGCAGAAAAATTGTACCCTTCTTTCAGCGATCCTGTGAGGCACGAAGAAGGCTTCAAGATCTTTTAAACTATGCCACAGGAAAGGGCACTCCTTGACAGAATTGTCAAAATGGTCATTTGCCTTTTTGACTCAACAAGGTCCCTCACAGGCTCAATATTGTCAACACATGACGCACATTTCTTCAAATCTTAACTTCAGTGACTTTTTGAGCCCACATCTTTCTTATCTTTTGGTCAAATTCGGCAACTGTACTAAAATGGAGTCTTGACTCCTTTAGGAACTAGTCAATGCGTTTTATTCTATCTTTGATCATGGAAACCGTTTGGCAACATTTCAGGGGGGGGTCCTCAATTTACATTTTTGACGGGGTCAAATGCGGTCAAAAACAGGATTGCTAAAAATATTTAAGAAACAAATTTACGGGACAAAACTCTGACCCAAGTATCACTTGATACTTGCATCAAAAAATATAGAAACGATTGCATTCTTTTTGGGATATCTCTCGGATCTTCAAGATGGAACCTGTGTGGTGGGCGAAGTGGAGACATATGCATATAAATAACAGCGATGCAATACAAACTAAACCTTAGTTTATGCGGTAATATCGCGGCTTAAAGTTTACCGTAAAGTGAAACACTACAAAGTCATCCAATGTCAGCGTTTTTTGGATTTGAAACAGGATTTGAAAACCTTAACCTGAATTAGACTAAGGTAACAACACAAGATTGTGTTAGTAGATTACTGATGGATTTCGAGTTCGATTTTTGCCATATTTTTGCCAATTTGGTTCTTAAGGGTAAACACTTACCAACTCTAAACTTCTTAAAGGGCAAGATACCTAATCTCCAAGGAAGGTCACAGTACATAGGACTGGGAGGTCACCGTACTAATACAGCTCCCAAAATTGAACCCTGACACAAAAGTTTGACCCATTTTCAAACGTCCCAATAAATATTGGACAAGTAAAATCAGAAATTTCGTGTCACAAAGCGCAAAGGTTGCACGTGTTTTCTATTTTACCGGTTCCGCTTAAAGGACTCTATAGGTAGCAAGGGCCGTTGATCATCAGTGACTAGTTGAAACCACAGACCATGTAATGTCATTATATGATCTGTGGTTGAAACTTGCCCAAACAAGTCTTACCCACCGTCGTTTGTATCTTGATCTTGGGCGGGCAAGTTTTTCAGATACCATTCGGAAATATTTGCCTTTTTACGCAACTTATGAGTAACTCCGTTGTCCAGTATCAGCTGCAAACAAGGCAGACTAAATGACGACAATGGCCCTTCTATCCTTCTTTAAGCTCGAAGTCCATAACTATAACTTGATTTAGCTCGAGTGTTACCACATTGGTCCTTGTTTAAGGTATCAGGATTAGGCAAGATGGATCATCTTGTCAATGTACACTTCCCAGAAAGTATACAAGGTAAACCAGAGGCTCCCAAAGAGATTTTTATATCCAAGGAGCAACTGGAGGACACTGAGGTAAGATTCATCTCAACAGAGAGGATCAAATGGGCAATTAACTCCTTCGGGAGAATGAAAGGCAGTGGGTTGGATGGGATCAAACCGATCATCCTCCAACACCTAGACAACCACGGTCTAGAGAGGCTCCAGACGGCTTGGATAGCTTGGATAACTTAAAAATGAAATAACAATGTCAAAAAAACATTTGAATATTTGTTGACTTTAAAAGAAGCCAATTATTATAAACAGCCTAATTAGACATGCACAAGGTTGCTCCAAGTGAGCGTTTTAAATCATTCCGCGGGCGGCAAAACAAGGCCGTTGGCTGTGCTGAGTTGCTCAGCCCATTTTGGCGAATCCAAGTTTTTCCCATTTTGACGAGCATTTGATGATTCTAGGTCCTTGGAAACGATCGGTATTTCACTTAAGGATACCTTGGCTGGAATTGGGTCAATAATATGCAAAAAATAATATTAGGGTGATTGATTTAAAAGCAAGTAAGCAGGCCTTGTGCTATTGCAAAAATAGGACTTAACATTGATCCAAACACTAATATTAAGATGCGGATTTATTCAGTGGGTTCCAAAGAATCATTTCAATATTTCAAAATACTTAACATATAGAGAAATGTAATATTTTTTAACGCTTCTTTCTGTTAAGATCTAATCTTTTCTGTATCATTTTCAAGCAAACAAATTGGGCATATTTTCAACCAAGTGAAAGCAGAGGGATCAAAACGTAAAATTAAGATCGTTTCCAGGGACCTAGAATCATCAAATGCACGTTAAAATGGGAAAAACTTGGATTCGCCAAAATGGGCTGAGCAGCTCAGCACAGCCAACGGCTCTGTTTTGCCGCCCGCGGAATGATTTAAAACGCTCACTTGAAGCAACCTTATACATGTCCTATTGTCATGAAAGTTCCAAGCTTTCCCTTTTAGTACGAACCTATTGTCCAATGCGACCAGAACGAAGACGGATATCCACTGATGATTTTTCATACATGACCGACCCACGAAATAACATTGACTTTTTAATCGCGGAATCCAAATATTGCCAGCCACAAGGAGGTTACAGAATGCCACTCAACAATAAGTCATTGACGGATGCTCTGAAGCTCTTAAATGGTATTGCACTTCCTTCTTTCTTCTTTCTTTGTACCACAGGTTTGGTTTACAAATTTCAACTCAAAGCACCCACCTTTTTTGTCCATAGATCCACAAGTGGAAGTACCTCCTCAACAACTGCGGACTTATTTAATTGGTGCGATCAAGACCGAGGTTACTTCTCAATGCGACAGCAAGGCTTCTTGCGTCGGGAAGTTGGTAAATCTTCCCGATGAGACCTTGGTGGACTTGAATGATGGATTTGCTGATCGAGTGGATGAATTCCTATTGATTCCGAGACGTGTCCGTGGGGTTGCACTTGATATCAAATTGGATCCTTTGTTCATAAAATTGTACAACCTGGATCTGAAGAGCTCGTCAGGAACATTTCTATGCCAAATCAATTGTCTAGATTACTAGAGTCCATTTCTAATGCTTTGGCATTGGTCAACGTTGTATGATGACTCTCTCTGAACGAATTTTGGCGACTGTACGGTAGAACATTTTTTTTGATTATGCGTGAGAAACAAAAAATAAATCAAACGTATCATCCATTCACCCTGTGGCCTCTTAAAATCATGAAGATGCCAGTGGACCAATGGATAATTTTTTTGGATCCTTTAGTGCAGAGCCCTTCTTGAGACCTATCTTTCTGTTGGCATATTACTCCATACGTTTGATGTGATCCAAAACAAATTGTTGTCTCCAGTTTCAGATACTGGACAATTTGATCCACCTTCGATCCACATATTTCATCAATATGAATGGCGGCAAAATACGGTGAAATCCAATTCAACTTCAGAAATCTCTGAGTGCCGCAGAAAACATCTTTGTCGTCCACCTCATTGAGATACGATAAATCATATTCCGTCTGTCTTTGGTCTCATGAAAATATTCTCCAATTTGAATCTGCGGTTTTCATCTCATTTTTTATAACAAAGACTGGTCAAACCAATCTCGAAAGATCAATTTTTGAAGTGGAACTTCAGTTCGAGAATGCCACTTTTTCTAGCATCGTCTTGAAGATGGTGTCGAATTGAAGCTTGGTACTTGAAATGGGTCTCTAAGTACCAAGTATCTTTAATAAAATTAGCTATTTGTTTAACTATAAATACATGATATAAAAAAATATTAACATTTATATGATATTTGGTCTAGCAATGAGTTGTTGTTGGCAGATCTGTATAACCCTTGAAAAGTGGGTTGGTCAGGAAAAGTATTAAAAAATTTGTCCAATCCTGCCTTAAATGCTATTGAAGGACCAGCTCCTACATATTCCCGACGAAGACTAATGGGCAACAAATTGAACAATGAAGGAGCCCGATAAAGAAGAGACTTAATTGTTCGAACTAGCCTCGATTCCCTTGGATTTGGAGGTGCTCTCAGAGCGCAAGTAAAACCTCTACGATCACTACGGCTGACCTTAAATCTTGGGTTGAGACTACTGATGGGATTTCCCAAGCTATCAAGCACTTCAATTTTTCAAGCTGGGCTTGTTTCCATTTCAGCTGCCTCAAGCTAAACCAAGCATTCAAGCCACAGGGCTCAGAGGACCTATGGTGAATAGTAGGGTTGCCAAGCTATTTGTTATCCTTTTTGCCTGATCTAAAAATAGAAGCAGAAACTCCTATGCTGTTGCAGAATTTGCCATTTTTTTCCTAGATTTTTCAAGATATTTGCCTTCTTAGAGGCTATATGAAGCATGCTTTGTTAAACTTGAGTGCAAACTATTTTACTCCATTTCCGGTGGCCAACATTGAATTTTAACTGGCAAGCCTGACATCGGGTGAAGGTGCTTGAAACTGCTTGCAAGCTTTCAAGCACAGCTGAAACTGTTGCTTGGCCCAAAATCCTCTTCAAGCTGCAGCTTGTGTCCCATCAGTAGTTGAGACAAAGCCCATGAATGGTCTTGAAGACATTTGAAGTGGTATGTTAAGCGTGCGCCAAGGTGTGCTAGTAGCATTGACCTCAAGTCAACTTCAAGTAAACTTTTTCACTATTTGACTTTAACATAATGTCCTTGCATAAGGTTTGATCGACGAGAAGCATGACTGGAAGCATGTGAAGAGGGAAGTTCTCCGGCTTCGTTGAAGCATTCCCAATCGAACACTTCAACGCCGATCGAACCAACTCCAAGCTAGTGATGTGACTTGGGCACTTGGGCAAGCTTTTTTTCGTGACATCGTACACTGGGGTCGCCAATTAACCTTCAGTGAAATGGTATTTCCTAAAGAACCTCTTGTAAAAGAAGCGTTGTCAAGACACTAGCGACAGAAAATTCATGGCGGCGAAAAGGCTAAGCTTAAAAAAATCCAAACAAGACAGAAGCTCACATTTCAATGTAGTGAATATGGATCCTTGAGAGAATCTTTTTGGCCATACTGTGCAGTTTAAACGTTTTCGTTAACTAATATGTGCTCAAGCATCATCTGCTTTGTGTGTTCCCGAATGATTTTTCAAACAGTTTGCTAGGCAGACCTCGCGTCCGTTGTTCTAGTGACCCCGATATAGCCGGCCCGCATTAACGGCCCTCGTCGTCGTATTACTGGCTCTTGTGGATGGTGCCAGACTTTTGTGGCTGTTGATTCGGACTTGGACGTTTACGACGGATTATGGGTGTAACTACAGATATATCATATCCTGCCACGTCTCCGAGCCATTCCCATGTCTCAAGGCTGATTATTTCCCCGAAGGTGGGGTGGTGGGGCAAATGTATGATCTCCGCTTGCTTGAGTACTCGATCCTGTGTATGATATATTTGTGCGTGTATTCTTTGTAAAATACAGTAGTCTACTAATATCTCTTGACTCACTCTTACCGGACCATGGGTCACTCAAATTCTCTTTTCTCTTAACTCCACAGAGAGCCCCAATTTGGTACAATTGGATTCTTCAATGAATTCTGTAAATGCAAAGGCTTGTGTAAATCAGTGTGCGAGGTTATATGTCCTTTAATTATAGAACACGCTTACAATGACATTTCCATGACTTACTGAATGCACGAAAACTTTTTTCTGCAATTCTGTTTTCCACGGTACCATTTTTCCGTGTAAGACATGACCGTCTAAGCTACTTGTTACCCATTTTCCGATTATATATTTTTTCCGAATAAATTTTGTTTTCGAATGGCTAGGGTTCCGATTTACCTCGTTTTTTTTCCGACGATACACAAATGATTATTCGGAAATCTGGTAAATAAGCCAAAAATCTTACTTTTGACTAATCGGACATATATCAGATTCGGAAAACTAGTATTCGGAATAGGTTACAATCGGAAAATGCGTGAACGGAAGGTTGTTATAAATCCCTTACTAGAATGATCTAAAGAACTCTAACCAATGGTGTATAAAATCCAAAAACAGATTAGCTTTTAGGTCATAAGCATAAAGGCTATAAAATACATCGCCCAAAGGATCCAGAACAAAGGAAATCTCGGGTTCTTAAAATTAAAGGATCTAGATGTAGTTGTAGATTAAAGTAATGTCAAGATCGTGGCTTACATGTGTGTTCTTGCATGTTTATTATTACTTAGTGGATCAAATTGATATCAAGAGAAATTTTGCAGCCTTTGTTGCCGCCCATGGAAAAAACGACTTCCAGCTAATCTTCGATCTTTGAAACATCACTGAAAAGTACCTATTCTTCAGGCAATATCTAATCTCCGGAATCACTCCGACCTCCGTGATAACTATGACAATTAAATCTCTAGCACAACTATAATCTCTGTAGCATCTTCAATCTTTGGAACATCTTTAACCCACGGAATGCTTCCAATCTATAGGACCTCTGCTCCTAGTACACTTTCGATTTCCATTCGTCTAACAAGCTCCACTATTTCCTGGAAAAATGGGGTTACTTTGTGTTGGAATATCTGAGCAAAGCCTCTTTATTAATCGCCCTTAGTTATTGGAATTTAGTGGCTGCATGTGAAAAGTAGTAGTTTTCTCTTAACATTAGGTTATTTCCATTAAACTTAATAAAAAACCTACACGGCTCCAGTACAAGGCATTTGCTATTAAATAATGTATAGTTCACCGAAAATGGGAAAAACTTCAGAGGGGAGTGATTTCTTGCCCTTGCGGCTCGTTTGTTTGGATTTTTTCCCTCCTTCTATTTCCTCCTCGTCTCTCGACCAATCAGAAGCGAGAACACGAAATGAGAATTCTCTTCTTTTACAAGAGCTTCTGTAGTATTTCCTTCTGCCTACCTATATTCATAAACCGGTTTTTCATTAAGAAGTACTGAAACGCGCCCCTGACTTTGGTTACCGTGAATCGGGGTTGTAAATTAAACTCAAATTTGTGTTTGCTTGAGTAAGTTAGCAAAGCACAAAATCTCAATTACGTGACCCTCCCTTGCAACCTCCCGTGAAAAAACTTGCCCAAGCCCAGATTTCACATCACTACTCCAGAGCTAGAGACTCTCTACTCCAAGCCATGGATATACTTACAGAAGAGGATGCGAAGACAGCTGTTTGTTGTTGTTTTTGAGAGCCCAATGAGGCCCTCTGGAGTGAACGATAGGGAAGTGTTATGGACTCAATATTCAATATTTTATACTAAATCAGTGAACAAATTGTCTAGACATTCATGTCTAGTTTGTGTTTCTGTCTCTTAGAGATAATTAAATGCAACCCACTCTTGGGTAAATCACGTTCACCACTCATTATCAACCCTATTCAACTTATCCTGAAATACCAATGGTTTCAGATTATAAGTACCAAACAACACCATCAAAGCGAAGAATACAGTGCTCCATGAGAGTGATCTGTTTTTCACTGCATTCTGCATGAATAATCAGTGTGAGGGAATCATCAACAACTCAACTATTAGTTGACAAAAAATTTGTTTAATCTCGTGCTTCCTCTCGGTTTGGCTGATCAAAATGTTGATATTTGGCATCTAATGGATTTCAAGGATTTCAGACGATAAAATGCTGACTAAAAATGATGTTTTTATGGGGAAGAGTGTGGACACTGTGGCTGTGAGTTTCATTGTTAATAACATGGCCACAGTTTTCTAAAAAGACGCCCAATCTTCATGAAACTTGATCGAAGTATAACTGAACTCGTTGTCTGAAGTTGGTATTATTATATTTAAGTTACATATGCATTTATTCGAGATCCATTCTCCATTTTGTGCGAGATATTGGTCTGAAGGAGCTCAGTTTTGACTAATTCCCGAGAACAGAAAGCAGCATTATAAAAATGAATGGTAGGAAAAGGAGCGCTATCTAATGCTGCAACAATGTTCTGAAGCGATGTTTGCTATCAAACACCTATTTCTATCGTTTTTTGGCAATTTCGTTCAAATTCACTGCAGAGCCGCACCGTTTTAAGGGCCTCATTGGGCTACGCGTCAGCTGAAGTTCGCGTCCTGTGGTGAGAGGTTCCTGTCCAAGCCAACTTCCATTCAGTGTTTCTTCGAACTTGCTGTCAAAAATTGCACGCCCCCTGACCTGTTCTTGTGCGCGGGGTTGAAAAGGGTGCGAGAAAGAGACAAAAGGAGAAATATGGGGTATCTGAAATCAGGAGGTGACGGCTTTGAAAGGGGGCGAGTGAACGATCATAGATGTTTGGGAATTTCAAGATCGAAACGGACCGTCACATTCGAGAAATGCCAAATCGATGGAGAAAATCAGGCAAGCACACTCTGAAGTAAACTTGCAAGTCAACTATCGACCTTTGCCATCATAGCATATGAGCTACAGTTTCAGATATCTTTCATACCTTCTCTGAGTACCGTAGAGTCCTAACTTCTGGAGCCTCTCCCAATACAAGAGCTCTCCCATTCGTGTGATGTTCCTAGTGAAACATCTTTGGACCTGCTCAACCTTGTGCAAACCTGCCGAACTCATGGGAGCCCAAACGGGTTAGGCATTTTCAAGATGAGGCTGAATAATTAACTTGTACACAGTTGCATCGTAGCATTATCTCTAGACCTCCAGTCACACGTTTGGAACCCTTACCCACTTTCAACTGAATGTGCTCATCAAAATTGCAACGACAAATTATTTGAACCATTCCAGTATCATTTTGACGTGGATGAGAGAAAGGTCGATTCGTATTAAAATGTGAGAATGTGAATTCAAAGAGAAAAAGAGTAACAATTTCAGGTCAAAATATATTAAAATTTGTATTTAGTCTAACAGCATCAAGATCAACCAGGAGAGGGCAGTTGTATCTTAGTAAAAGAGAAGTTGGTTGCTATGATTTTAGTTTTGATCCAAGAAACTGTTGTCAATTGGTTTGTTAACGTTGAAGAGTGCAACAAGCAGAGGATCATTGATTTGCTCCATGCCAGCCTTACTGTTGATGACATCGTCAACATTGTGGGGGTCTCTTGCAACATTATGCATGCAGCCAAGAAGGGATGGGAAAACCAGGACATCACCACTATCAAAGGCTTTTTCCTGATTGTACTTGAAGTCATTTTAGATCAACTGTATTTAGATTTGACGTCTGCACACTGTACCAACAATTGAAGAGAAATTTTTATTACGAGATGTCGTTCCCGGGAGCTTTTGAAGGGCAAGTTGTATCGCTTTCTACTAACTTTCAATTCTCACAAAGATTGGGGAAATGGGTGCACCATTTCGCATTTCCCGCAAAATAGGATTGTTTGGCAATGGACTCCCTTAGAAAGCAACTCAACCAGGTTTTGGAGATATTATACTCCTTTTTGGGAGATCGTTCAAAACAAAAGTGGCCTTGCAAAAAGCACAAGGTTGCGTCAACACGTCAAAAATCTTGTTGCGCTTAATGGAGTCTATGTTATTTCAAGCCGGATGATTCGACGCTGATCTCTGATGAAAAATGCTGCAGTTCTGGCCCATGAAGTCAATTTAAAATTTTTGCACGTCTTTCAAACGAAAAAACAAAAATTAATGCAGGGATCTAACTTTAGGGGATTGTAGTGGATCGCTCCATTATCTCATTCATACACGTGTACATCTAGACATGAAATGAAATATGTTCTAATTCGACTTTAAAGCATCCGAAGAGTTTAAATACGTGACATGTGTTAAAAACGGCTACAAAATACCCATCAAAATGGTATCACATTTTTGCGGTCGGTGGTGCTCCTCTTGCGAGACAAAAACAGCTCAAACCCTCCACCCTTAACTCCTTTTTGCCAAGACTGCCAAATGGTTCTGGAACTAATGTGTCTTGAGATGATTTTTTGGGTGGGCTTTCCCAGCCGTACCTTAAGAAAGAGCCCGGTTTTCACACTGCAAATCAAAAGTAGCATATAATTTTACCTCATCGAAGCAACATGTTTGTATGTTTCCCAATCCCCGAAAAGTCAATGCCATTTTCTCAACGGCCATTTAGGCTCGTCAAGTAACAGAAAAATAGAATATGTATACAGGCATGGATCTAAGAAATCCATTCTTTTAGATGACCCAATCAAATTGCACGCATGTTCTAAATATAGAGACGCGTTGGGTTGATAGTAAAGAACCTCATGGGAAAGAAGCGTCGATTCCGTCACGTTGTTTGGCTTTTTGAAGCTTTCAATATTTGTCGTTGTTGTCATCACCGTC
Source organism: Tigriopus japonicus (assembly GCA_010645155.1). Taxonomy (NCBI): domain Eukaryota; kingdom Metazoa; phylum Arthropoda; class Copepoda; order Harpacticoida; family Harpacticidae; genus Tigriopus; species Tigriopus japonicus. The sequence continues at coordinate 2,080,827 of CM021322.1, forward strand.
CATCAGGAAGTTCAAGTTAAAACGAAATTTGATTTTGTAATCAATACATGTAGATCATGCCACTAAGAATTTATCCAATCAAGGCGTAGCAAAACAAGAAGTGTTCATGCCATTTTGGTGGTCACATCGGTCGGACGAATTCAGCTAGGGATTCTTGGGGCCAAATGGCTAGGGATGTGTCGGAGCCTACATGAGCTCTTCAACAAACTTGATAAAAGATTGGTGAAAATTCCGAGCTTGGTTAAAATTTGGTTTGTTCACAACCTAGTTACGAAAGAGCTTTTCCTTGTGTAACAAAATTCAAACTTGTGAACGACAAAGCCTGAGATCTGACCCACCTCTAGTTCTTTGGCCCCAAGAATCCCTAGCTGAATTCGTCCGACTGCACTAATCCATTACAATCATGATTGGTAGATGGTGATTTTTGATGCCATTTTTTGACTAATGGCAACTGGATTTTCATTTTTGATTGGTATTGTTTCGCAAAAATCTTGATAGACTTAAATGAGAGACTTTGATTGCAACTCCATACCTCCTCATTTGCGAAATTCTACTAATTGTTCCACAAATTCTGGCTTATTTTAAGGTGTTTTACGGCGTTGTTTTCATGTATTCTTAAAACACTTAAGGAATGATACAAAGAGGTCCTATTGAACAAAAAAATCTTTTAGAAGAGACCGTTCCGTGTCACATTCTCTTAACTTTCAATTATCACAAAGGTTTAGTGAAAATGGGTGCACAATTTATATGCCCCTCACAGAATATCTTTTTAAACTAGGACTTTTGCCTCCTTTATTTTTTTAATCCACGAGGGGAACTTTCACGAAGCAAATACTTATCGAGCATTGAGCACAGGTGCCTGAAAATTGTCGCAACCAATACATTTTCAAAAAAACTGTATAGAGTTTTTTTCTGACTTAGTGATTTCTACGTTTTTTTGGCAAAACGGCAATGAAAACTGTCTCCTGGAATCACTATCAAGGGTTTCTGAAACTAAAACGTTATGAAAGGCGTCGTGCCAACGATTCAAATTGGCCATTATGACTCACCACGAGAGTATGCTTATAAGCTTTGGGATCAAAAAGTATGTGAACGTATGTTCTATCAACGATACTGTGCTATATGTAAGGGTGCATAAATAAAATTGCCCGATTTTTTGTTTCCAACGGTCTGATGCGTAATTGGCGTCATCAGCCTTATCCATAGACCCCACCCAGTGTGTGGATGCAGATGAATGTTTAAAAGCACAATTTTTCCAGCAAAACCATGAAAAAAAATCATACAATTGAGTCCAAGAAGTTGAAGCGCCAGCAAATGTGCAACCTCAAAAATGCCAAACATAGAGATTGCAGCAATGACTGGTGTTGATCCCACACCAGTGAGAGGGGGTCTTGGCCAGTTATGAGGATGCAGGGACCCTGGAGAGAGCCCAGAGGGTAGAACCACCACACCAAAAGGGGTCCATGAATGAAAAAAAGTGTTCTTTTGGGGCATGAGAGGGTCAATGGCATCACGTACCTGAAGACTTACGTTCTCCTAAAGATCACAACCAACTTTTCTCATGTACCATGGGTTTTTCAACAAGATGGAGCTCCTTCTTTTGGCAGCTAATGTGGTCCATGGGTGGATGACAACCGACATGAAAGCCTGGAGCAAAGACACATGGCTATATTGGCTATATAAAATATTGGGCAGTATAACTTTCGCACCCTGTATGAAATTCGTATGTTCTTTTCACTCGGCTTGTGCGTGACGAGACTTTAAGTACATAGTTTTTCACACTTTACGTGGATTGAAATAAGTCGTTTGAAAATTGGATCGAAATGGATTTTGGAAAGACCTTTTGTGTTGACAGATCTGAAACTAAATAATCCATAAGGGATAAAAAATAAACATAGGTCAAATATTACGTTTGGTTAAAACAACTTTACATAAAATGCAATAGCATTGCACAAAAGGAAAATGCCTTCAACACTCTACTACCTCTGAAGTCTTTCTCACTTCTTTGAACAACCACCATTACATCATTTCAAACCGTTTCGTGCCCAAGCGCGGATTTATGGGCAAAAAGAAACCATATTTGTTCTCTTCTAGATTATTCTTCATTATTGCAAAAATGTGGACGACCTCAAATGGCATGAATCAAATATTTGGACATTTGCTTAGAGGGTATCCGAGAAATGCTCTAACAATCAGCCGTCGATCGTGAAAACTAGTTTATGTAAGCACGGTTTATTGCCAGACCGTAAAAGACCACTAATCAATTAGTTTTCTCAAACATTAGCAAGCGATCAACAAGTGACAATGGCTACATATTTAATTCCTTTTCGTACTTAGAGTACTAAGCAACAGATCAGTGTACTAGAGATTTTTTTCGCTCACTAAAAACCGATAAAATCAGTGTTTCTAAAATGAAGCTCTTTCAGGTTTTGCATTCTAGTGGCGGATTCTTTTAAGCGCTTCAAGGGAGGAGATTTCATGCAATGAAAAAATGATCCAATGGACATGTTATTATAATATGTTAACACTTTTATGGAACTTGGACACATAATGGTTTCAAGTAGGCAGATTGAGACAACTCATATAAATAACAACTGAAAAAAGGGTTTAGATGACGTTACGCTCATTCTTGGAATGTCATTCAAAACACAATGTCTGAGACATTCTTCAAACTAGAGGAACAACTTGCAAAGACAAAAAATATCAATTAAACCCCATATCATAAAATTCAAGAATCAAATTTGAGGCCACCTCAATGACGATGTTCTTCCTTCTCAAAACTCACTACCCTTTGCAGCCTACCCTTTGCACTGCTGCAGAGAGCGGTGATCTTCTTATGTTTATCCAAGGTCTATGGTTTATCTTAGACAATTGACTTTACATCTATCGACAAAGTCATTGTAAAAGGGACTCAGCCAGAAAATCACTTTTTCCCCAATGAGATTGAAAAAGGCTCAGGGAAGAGAGAAATGAGTGAGTTGTCAGTTGGGTCGAGTTGTCTTGTCATCATTATCAAGACGTGTGGAAAATAAACCAAAGGCTTTCAACTCTAAAAGGTCAAGCAAGAGAAAGATGGAAAAATAGAAGAAAACCCTTATAGTCACGTCAGTTATTTCGAATATTTACTTTCTGAAGTGGACTGTTAAGTGTATAGAAAAAAACATGTAAAATAAACTATTGAAGGAACCTTGAGTAGTGTTTTGGTAATGGTGTGTATGTGGGTGGAGTGTAATGCTAAAAAATACCTTCAAATATTCTTTTCTTAAACTTTGAACCGAATTCTCCAAAATCTACACTGAGAACACAATTCAGATGCTTTTGAAAAAAATATTCAATCCACAAGCTTATTTTAAGACGTGAAATGTCATATATTAAAGTTCAAGCAATTTCGACTATATCTTCAAAATTAAGCATTACTTTGTTTGTCTTTCGTAGTAAATTGCCAAATCTTTTGGGTTTGAGTTGTGACTCAACCGAAAATCCAAGGGTCAATCCCAAACCCAAGGTCCACAAGTGTGCTGCTTGAGACAGATGATTTAACCTTTGAAACGTGTTGTTGGGTGTGGTTGTTTGTTGGGTTTTCAACTTGGAGTATTAATCTAACCCATATCTCGTTGGATTTTACACACCAAACTTCGAAGTTAGATAAATCATTAATCAAGTGTTACAATAAAGGCATATTTTATCCTCTTTTTCCTCCAATCATCAACACACGCCGTTGGGAATGCATTCTTGGTGGACCTCAATTCGAGCGATCAATTGTTAATAGCGATTGGGTCTCAGCTATACTCTATGCACAAGATACAAGTTTGGTGAAGTTGTGGGCTAACAAAATTATAATGATATATATGGGACCTTTGAAGACACCAAATTGCACCGGAAAACCACCAAAATTTAAAGGAGCAATAACTACGTTGAAAAAAACACCCAATTCATTGGAAATGGAGGCCTTAACCGGTGTTATGTGGTCCATTTGAAATATATTGAGCCTCTTGTTAAACAATATTGTTTATTACGAATTGCAAAAAGATTCTCATTGGACATTTGGTAAAACAATAAGGTATATGTTTGAGAGGTTGCATCTACAACAATGGTGGAGGCTTTTTTACCCATTGGGAAGCAATTAAATGTGTTCGTCGTATTAGAGAATTCAATCGAAAGTCTGATACCAAACCAACCAAAATTGGTAAATCCCTCTGTATCTCAGCAAGGTTGTCAAAAGTTGGGCCACTTTCCAAACTATCTAAGAGGTAAAAAATAATTTGATCCTAAATGAGTTGTCAGCTCTGCTGACTTCAAAATTCTTTGAACCCATTAGTATTAGTTAGCCTTTAAAAGAAATTGGATCTGTTCCAAGCAGAAACTAGGGTCTCCATTATTTCTGATCACTTGGAAACGGAAAGAAGAGTGACCCAAGAGGCCAAGACAAATCCGAAGCGATTTTCTATATTTCTCTTCAGCACAAGTTCTGGACCTACCATCACATGACATCTCAGTTTCTAATGAAATGCTCCCAGATCCTTGCCTCTGTTTTTCTTACTTGATGCGTCGCATATTGGACCAAGGAATGTTTCCCTCTTCTCTAAACGTAACTCCTCTTGTTCCAATTTTGAAAGGCGGAGATAAGTCTCTACCTAGTAATAATAGGCTCATTTCTATGACTTCCAGTAAAA
>CM021322.1:2085645-2220161 GCA_010645155.1 Tigriopus japonicus
TGGGTTTGAAAGTCACGAGTAGTCAGTTGATGTAGTTTATCTTGACTTTGCCAAAGTCAAGATAACAAAGAGTTTAAAGAGTTTTGTTTGATAACAAAGAGTTTGGGGTGGAAGCAAATAGTTAAAGTTGGAGGATCTTTTAGTGCCATGTATGATGTCAAGTCAGGTGTTCCACAAGGTTCAATTTTAGGTCCGCTCCTGTTCATTCTCTTTATTGTTCCTCTCCAGAAGTTTAGAACAAAAGCCAGTATTTCTTCGTATGCTGCTGACACAAAACTAGTTTGTGGAAAGAGCAGTCAGGATTCAAAAATTGTTGCTGATGACTTGGTGAAAATTTACTCTTGGGTTGGCGAGAGTAAAATGGCGTTGAACGGGATGAAATTTCGCACAATAACAAATGGGCCGTCAAATCTAGATGTGCCACTTCTAACCAAGTCTAAATGGTAGGGCTCAGAGTCATTTTTGGTACAATACTTGTGGGTCTTCAATTCAATAATTGTGGGCTGTTGTACCTCCTAACCTTAATTCGAGATATCTATAGCTACAGTTCTATATGGAACGAAATGTCATCCAGTTAGGTCAGTGGAGATTTGTTTTGAGCTCATTTCAGCAGTCCAGCAACAAGGGTGCCGGGGAACTTGATTCTTTATCCATTGCTTTAGTTCGAGCATAGCAGTTGTAAGAGCAATCCCGCCACTGACTCCCTGAAATCGCAAATTCCAGTTTTGAATCACGTAACTACCTGTGCTCAATGTCAAATCGCACCGCACACACAGTGCAAGCTTGTTGAATCACGAACAAGTTGTGAGTGATATTTCTGTGAATATAGAACTGTACCTAAAGCTAGCTAAATGAGTATCGGCCTTGCATAAAAACTTAGCCAACCCAGGGTTTAGAGCAGGGGTCGGCAACCATTTTTGGGTTAAGGCCCACCAAATTTGATTCGTGTTGCCAGAGGCCCACCAAACAGGAATTCGTAGGTTCAGGGGCCCACAAATTAGCGATGAAAGAGCTTTGGGCCCGCAAGTACAGTACTATGGGTGGCTCTTGTGTCCACTATTTTGGACTTTCCCAATAGCTCCTGGGCCCACCAACGAACACCCTTGGGCCCACATTTAGGCCGTGGCCCACCGGTTGCCGACCCCTGGTTTAGAGGATCAAGTGAATTACTAAAGTAGATAACACTTGCACATTTGCAAAGAGATAATATTAATTGCCACCATGGCTCATACTTATACTTTGCCCGTTTTTGAGAATTAGCAATTGCATGCCATATCACAAAATTTCTCAAATTTGGCCAAGCACCCTGTAATTTTCTTCATCCAGCTTTCCTTGCCGTTTCGCACGGTTCTATAACATGTTTATCCCCATCAACAGTTGGACACACGTATACGTTTGTCCAAATAGCAAACATTTCCCTCACTCAAGCATGGGACTTACAAGAAGATTAGAGAAATATTGCACCCCTTTTACTTTTTATCTTTTGGTTGGACTTAAGCTTTGCCAAAGTTTGCCTCGATCCAATGTCGTTATTAGAGGAACAACAATGAGGCCTAATTTTCATAGAAACGAAGGTGTCGGTAAGTTTGAAGAAAGAAGGTTTCTTGAAGGGGTAAACGTTCTCCTTGGAGAACGACTATGTTCGTAAAATATTAGTTTACGGCTGAGGGTAGTGTTGTCAGTTTGTCGTTTTAGATCTTAAAAATGTCTGACAGATATTTTTTTACATTGAATTTTCTCTTATATATTTGATCTTTAATGGTTTGCAATACCCCCACAGATGACAATATCAGATATACAATATCTTACTTTCTAACTTGACATAATGCTACTACAGTTTCATTCTTTGAATGAAGTATTTTGCCGTACACCACAATTCAAGACATGTACTGGTACATATTGCATCCCCGTTCCGTGTTCTAGAAATCGTTCAAAAGTATTTCAAGCTGACAGTGGGTCAACTAGTTGTTAGAATCGTCGGAACGAGACTGGAAGAAAGTTTTACAAAGTTGGTCACCAGTGTCTCAGATATCTTTGACAAAACCCTGACATTGCACGAAATGTTAAGTTGTTTCAATCTTTTGAAACATTCTTTATTTGCATTTCAATGGAAAGCCCTTGGTATTGTGGAACTTCAAAATTCAATAGATTCTAAACATCAATTTTATGCGATAAACAAACCATTACAACATTTAAAATGGGCTTTAAATTTAACTGTTTGCTTTGGTCGTTTTTATTTACAGCATCGGTACCTTGCCCTGACTCTCATCCATGGGCAATATCGAATGGAACACGTTGTTGTGAACGATTTCACCGAGCTCACGACTACACACAAAATTTGGATTGGTATGATCCTGATTCATTTTGCTTTGAGAGTAACTCGATTCCTTGTCCAAGCAATGCCGCAAATGCTTTGTGCCGGACTGACAAAAAATTTAACGGTAAGTACGTAAGCACATACGCCTTTTACTTTTGTGTTGCAAACCATTCAGAAAAATAAGGTCACCGTTTGCTTCCATTGAACTTAGAACCTGATAAATGTCCCCAAACCCATCCTATTCAAATGAAGAATGCCTGTTGCAAAAGCTATCGAAGAAAACTGGATGGCGATTGTGATGGAGGGCTAATTGACGCCGACGACGATCCCGAATGTTGCAGAAACAACGAGATATTCCAAACTCTCTCTTGCAAAGCGCACAAAAAGCGGTGCTTCTCACCGGCCCCTGCCGATGGTAAAACTCTTTGCTGTTGACGAATTTAAAATCCATTGATCATTAAATTGAATTTATTTATTTTTTCATTTTATTTCTGGTTCGAGTGAAAATAGTCTTTTTATACATCACATTATAACTCCTAGGTGTATTTCAAAATATCAACTATCTTGCACTTTTCTTTGGTCACGATCACATAAAATTAGTTTTTGATACAAATCAACAGACCTGAGTTGTAATTGCAATTAAAATTCCAATTACGGAATTGCAATTACATTTCCAAATAATTGTAATTGTAATTAATTACTTTTGAGATCAAAGTAATTGTAATTGTATTTAATTACTTTTGAGACCAATGTAATTGTAATTGTAATTAATTACATTTGAGCTAATGTCATTGACACTTTCAATTAGAAATTAAAATTACATTTTCACCTGAAGAAGCTCTGGGATTAAAAATATCACAAATTTTCCCCCGCCCTTCCAATATTTTTTGGTGTGTAAATTGATTCAAAAAAAGCTTTGTGATGTTCTCTGCAAAGTTTGCACTTGAAAATACAGGAGTTCACGCTCAGTTTGAAAAAATGCCGTAATTGAAATGTAATTGAATGTAATTATTTACTAATTAATACTATAATTACTTTGGAAAGTAATTGTAGTTGTAATTAATAACATTTGAAATAAAGTAATTGTAAATGTATTTAATTACTTTTAAGACCAATGTAATTGTAATTGTATTTAATTACTTTTGAGACCAATGAAATTGTAATTGTATTTAATTACTTTTGAGACCAATGTAATTGTAATTGTAATTAATTACGTACAGTTTAGAAGTAATTGACACAGGTCTGTCAATCAAGTAGTGCAATTGCTAAGCAATCTTTTACAAAGTAAAACATCTCATTTCTTTTTTTCAGTTCGGACTTATTGCCCTGTTAGTCCCAATCTGAAGCGTGTGGAGGGACGAGATTACGCTATCAACTCAACAGCAGAAGACGTCCTTATTAAATCATGGTTGTTTGATAATTGCACTGCACTAGGAGGGAACTTACAGGGGATCTCGTATGAGCAGCTCAACGATTCGATTAACTTCTTAAGGACTGAGTGTAAGAACATTTGAATATTTGTGATAATAATTTAATCTTTTACCTCTTGGTGACGAAATATTCGGGATGGTTAAGAAATATAGAGAGGCTTAAACCGATACAATGACGTCCTCTGTTCCTTGTGCGTCCACTTTTCGAGGTGGTGACTAGAGCACTTTTGTAATTATAGTGCTCTATTGTTGACTATCCTTTTACATAATACTTTGCTCAGCTTTTTGAGATGTCCATGCTTAAATTAAATGCACAAGAAAGGCAATTTATTCAAATATCTTCTGTTAAGCACTATACTTGTCAAACTTAAAAATGACCATAAAATATGTAAATAATGTGTGCGTGGGATTTCTGCTCCAAGATGCTCCTAGCGCTTCATCACTAGCACTATTATCCAGCGATTTTAAAGCATTGCAATACAAGTTCAGTGCCAATTTTCGGTAGAGTTTGAGAAAGTAGTGTGCTTTGTTTGAATTTCAAGAGACAGCGAAATCAGTTAATTCCTCAAAATTTAAGATTTCATACTTCTGCAAACAATCATTCACTTGCTTTTTCATAAAAATGGTTATTTTCGTCAGTGGTTGTTGATGGGTTAGCAAAATGTTTTGTGCCTTTTCCAGATTCTCCATCTGAACTTCCACGTGGAAAAACCCGAATGTACTTAATGGGGGCGAGAAAAAGAACCAGCAATGGGTATTGTTCAAATAAAGAAGAGTGCTCGGCCACAATCATCGCAAAACCTTCAGATGAAAGTATCACCTTCACAAGCGAACTCGATTCACTGATCGATGCCTACCAAGTTCTGTCCTCAGAACCGCAATCTATTGTTTTTGAAATAAGGTTAGATCCGCTTTTTGTCAAATTGACGACCGTCAACTATTTCGATGATAAAGTAGGCTCTTATTTTTGCGAGGTGGCATGTTTGGATGATTGATAAATATGGAAAACAAATTATAATAAAGCACATTTTTTACAAAGCATGAATACTTTTTGGTGCCTCGACATGGTATTCTGGAGTTTTGATGCTAACTTAATGTTCAAGTCGATTTTTCAACCTCAACGCGACAATTATTTGTTCTTTTGGGATCCAGTAAGTTTGGCAAATTTGCGAAAAACTTGCAAGGATAAAAAGATGCAAGATATGAAAATACCCATTATCCTGACAAATTAAGAGTTATTTTCCTCATGATCAAGGATGGCTCGATAAGGAATCAAATTCTGCAGATCAATCGTATTTGAAGAAAAAACTTCCGATCTACAATTATGAGCGGTCATACATTCACATTTTAGATGGACAATATGGTTGTTCTGCGAGTTGCAAAGTTATTGGCTTCTTGCTCTACCCTTCCCAGATCTTCAGTTTGTAGAAGCTGATTCCAGGCGGGTCAACGATATCCTAATGCCCTTGAAAGTGAATGGTTCCTTTTCGGGTTTAGATAATTTATTCGTGACTGCAAAGATAGGAATATAAAGAGCATGTAAATATGATTGACTGATTCGATACAATAAGGAGTAATTAAGGTCGATTAGATAAAATATAAGAATAAGGTTGGTCCTTACCAAACTATGGAAGACCAGATTTACAACTCATTGGATGAATGGTGATCATGTGAATTGCGAAGCATGGTTATGTAAAAATGCTGATGGCACTAAGGCTGATGCCAAGGTTCGGAGGAAGAGACAAGTAAAGTCCCGACGTTACACAAAACCCGGGACGTTTAAAACATCAGCTTGCTGACGATACAATGGTTACTAAACTTTGGTACCCAAGTAATGAATTATACCTAATACCGGAAATGGATTAAGAGCGTGTTAGCTCATAGATATCTAGACCCCGAGACGTCCATGGTTAGCTCGAGCTAACAGAGCGGTCAGAATGCTTGAAGTTTCTTCAAGGACGCTTAGATCCATCATTTAGAGAATTTTACTTGATATTTTGATCATTTGAGATTGACTCATTCTTTGGTTTCAAATACATCCAGTTTTGGGACACAGTTCGTCCTTTGGACTGGACTAAGTAGGAGCAGCCTCGTCATCGCATCTGGATGATTGTTCCCGGGTTGGTCCGATCCGATTCTTGCGAATGGTGCATCCTTACCTACTGACCAATCTTCAATGTTTGTAATGGATTAGTGTATTCAGGCGAATTCAGCTGGGGATTCTGGGGCCAAAATGACTAGGGATGTGTCACAGCTGAGACTAACTGTAAAACCCTTAAGTTCAGACGCGCAAGACCAAAGCCCAAAACCAATGCTCCAGTGAATGCGGTTTCTATTTACAACAAAATGACATCTGAAGGGTGTACAATAATGGATAAAAATATGTGAAGAAACTTACGAACATCTTAATGGCTTGCACTCAAAGTAGAAACTAGCTCAAAAAATGATCCAAAGCTCGTGCTAATTAATGAGAACGCAATACTTCTTCACAAACTAATCATTGCAAAACATGATGAAAACATGAAGATACAAAAATGGCATTTACACTAACCCACAAAAAACTTAAAAGTCTTGGGCCTAATCAAGGAAATCGTAAGACATGGAAGCCTCAGCTCAGGCGTTCAGGTCACCGTAAAACGGTTACGGTAAAAAGGTCATCGTAAAACGGTCACGGTAAAAAGGTCACCGTAAAAACGGTCACGGTAAAAAGGTCACCGTAAAAACGTTCACGGAAAAAGGTCACCGTAAAAACGGTCACGGAAAAAAGGTCACCGTAAAACGGTCACGGTAAAAAGGTCTCCGTAAAAACGGTCACGGTAAAAAGGTCACCGTAAAAACGGTCACGGTAAAAAGGTCACCGTAAAAACGGTCACGGTAAAAAGGTCACGGTAAAAAGGTCACCGTAAAAACGGTCACGTTAAAAAGGTCACCGTAAAAACAGTCACGGTAAAAAGGTCACGGTAAAAAGGTCACCGTGAAAACGGTCACGGCAAAAAGGTCACACAGCAAAAAAAGTCACGGCAAAAAAGTCACGGTAAAAAGGTCACACGGCAAAAAAGTCACGGTAAAAAGGTCACAGGGCAAAAAGGTCACGGTAAAAAGGTCACAGCAAAAAGGTCACTGACCTGCACAGCTCTGTAGGTAGCCAAGGGGCTGAACCCAGAGACCCTGAGATCTGCCCTGGTTGAAGATTGTCCCATGGGACCTCAAGATTAACCGGGGGAATATAATTATGCTAGGGTAAAGGTCTCATAAGTAAAGTGAACAAGAAGTCATTCCCACCATTTTTTAGGACCATGGTCACAACCCGTCCCGGATCCGGCAGACCTTGGAGGAGGGTGTTCCCTTACCCCTATGCAGTCGGGAGTACACTCTTCTTTTGAGATCTGCCCATGGGCTTCACAGATATTGCGGTTGGAACACATTCATCTCCAATGAAGTGAGTTTTCACCAGGACCTTTTTATCGTGTGACCTTTTTACCGTGACCTGTTTACCCTAAAGCCTTTATTTAAAAGAAGTGCAAAGGTCTCGATTTGAAGGTCTTCTCTGATTAGAGGTTCCTCGGGTCCCGCGTTCTGATTGGTCAATGAATAGATGACAGGGTGATTAGATGTGGCATATCTTGAAAGCTTTTGTCCCAGGAAAATTGTGATTAAATGGCTTTCAATTCAATAGATACATGTTGCAGATACAAATTGACATGTTACTACATCAAGAAATTTCAACATTCTGTAGGATTTTTTTCTTTTCCTCAAACAAAGTTCAGAAACACCAATTTGGAAATGGCATGTAAAGTGCCACTCTTTGTTCAGCAACTGAGATTCCCTGTCTTCTCCTTGCCCTCCCAATTGAGGTTGTGAAGAATTGATTTTTATTTGATTGACTCTTAGCTGCCCGCTTCTCCGGTTTGGCCGAGGAATGGAATCTCCTTCCTGAGTTCCAATTCAGATTCCGGAGAAGCCGCTCAACCACCTCGGCAGCCGCCTCTCCTCTACGAAATTGTGCACGCAAACATCAGCACTAAGAGGAGAGTATACGGATGCTTTGTGGATTTCTCCAAAGCATTCGACACGGTGGACCGAACGCGGTTATTCCTCAAACTCCAACTATGGGGAATTCCGCGTTCAATATGCGTCCTGCTGGCCAACATCTATGCAGGACTCAAATGCTCCATTCGTTCTGGTGAGGACCTATCCCCCTGCTACTTCACATCCATCGGCCTTCCGCAGGGGGATCCACTATCACCAATCCTTTTCAACCTCTATGTATCCGACCTGCCCGAAACCCTTTCTCACCAAGGCCCCATCATCAATCACAATAGAATAAAATATCTACAATATGTGGACGACCTGGTTCTCTTGGCTGATTCAGCCGTGGAATTGCAAAATGACATCAAAGCTCTCCACAGTTATTGCCAAGAGAACGGCCTTCAAGTCAACACCATCAAGACGAAGGCCATGGTTTTTCATAAAGGTCGTCTGCCTCCCACCTCCTTCCACATCAACAATAGTCCGATTGAAATCGTCAAATGTTTTAACTATGTCGGTTTCACCTTCACGAACCAACTCTCCTTCACTAAGCACCTTAACAGCGCAATAACCAAGGCCCGGGCTAGGATCGGATACATGTGCAATAGACTTCTTATCAAGAACCTTCCTCTTCCAATAGTTCTACAACTCCTCCGGACCTACATCATCCCTATCTTCCTCTACGGACTGCACCTCTGGCTTCCCAACTCCGCCCAATCCGCCATCAAATCCGCCGATGCCAGCTTCACCAAATTCCTCAAACGATACCTCTGCGTGCCTCAATATGCCAATAATGCATGGACGCATTTCATATGCAAAACTGAGCCCTTCACCACCGGGCTGGCAATGTTAGTGTCCAACAGTGTTAGGAACCTGACCTTTCCGGAGGTGATGTCAGGGCACATGCTGTCATTCCCTGTCAAGGACTTGACAACACCTTATTGTCCTTGGCCTGACATCCCTTCGGAATATTGGCGGTCACGCACCTTCGTCCGGCTTCCTGCCCAACTCCATCAACGACGGGAACTGACAAAGGATCTGTTCAATCTGACCCATCCTCTCTACTGCAATAATCAAGATTTTCATCATCTCCCTCCACCAAACTGTATCTGTACTGTCTGTGCTTCCCCTCTTCATTTCTTTCATGTGCACTGAAGCTATTCTAGTCAACTCAACTGTGATATCACAATTTTACTCATCTATTTTTATGTTTTAACCATTGACATGTCTTTTTTCATGTACAGTATATGATCATACATGTCCATTTTATTTATTTTATACATTCTGACACCCCTGACATGACCAAGAGTCGCAATAAACATTATTATTATTAGATTGTTGTCTTTCGATATGGACGCTGCCATGACCGGCCGCGTAGACATCGCTGTAGGCCAGCCAGCACTGTCCAGGCACTTGGAAAGAGACAAATTACACAATATTTCAAGTAAATTTGCCAACAATGTCACCAACCAATGTCCTTTTCCATCGGTAAACAATTATGATACTTATTTATAAGTACAATATCACACATATTGCGAAATAGTTAAAATTATGTTGAGTTTTGTCTCTTCCCGAGTGCACGGACACGGCTGGCTGGCCTTTAGCGATGTCTACGTGGCAGGCTGGTGGGGCGGGAATAGAGGGGGACAACAAACAATTCTTCACAACCTCTATCTCGTGTAGAGTAGAGATCATCAGGGTGTCCAAAAAAAGAAAGGGGTTAACTCTTTCCACTTTTTCATACAATCTCATATCTAAAATTTCATAAATTTGTTGTGGCCCCTCTTTCTTCGTCGTGTAAACATTCAACATGTTAATCTTGATTTATAAGCCATGAATTGGTGATTTTTGGGGGCCTGAAAGCTTCCAAGACAAGCTGCATCTAGTCACGTTGGCGCATGACCAATCAGCACGCGGGACCCGAGGAACCTCTAATTAGAGAAGACCTTCAAATCGAGACCTTTGCGCTTCTTTTAAATAAAGCCTTTACTTTACCCACGACCTTTTTGCTTGCGACCTTTTTACCTACAATCCTAAATCCCCAGCTAAATTCGTCCGACTACACTTATTCATCACAAAAAGAATCATGGCCAGTTTTTTTTTGTTTGACGTTCTCTTCTTTTCTTCTCTTGAGACAGTGTTCCATCATTAAAACATCTTGTTCTAACACTCAAATATGGTTGGTCTGGGTGAGTTTCGGGAAGATTCGCTTCCTGACTATGGGTTTATCGTGTGGACAACCCGAGTTAAAAAATCATCGGAATGTGCAACTTCAATTACTGGCTGAGGCAAGAGGTCCGTTTTGTAGGTGTCATTCGGGTCATTATTTCTATTTTGCACAAATTTTGCATAAACAGGGCTGGGCACTTGAATCGGGACTATTTTTAAAAACTAATCGTTCTGAAAGTAGAAATCCGATTGGAGTTTGCGTTGCTTTTTCGGAATTATTGAAATATAATGTTTGATTGCAAGACATTCGGATCAATAAATAACAAGAGGAGTCAAAGAGATTTGCCATTACCGCTCGGCCAACAAAGCCACCGCCATCACGAAGGCTCTCGGCTACACAAAGTCAACTTTCAATGCCATATGGCATACTGTAAACACAGCAATGATTCTCCGACCGAGAACCTAGTACCGTATTGGACCAATCTCCATTTTGGGGTCAGCTACTAAAGTACCATGGTTTTGCAACATTGCGTAACCCAAACCAGAAACAAAAACCATAAAGCAGTGAAGCATCTGAAAAAGGCAAATTCTTTCAAAAAAGGCAAGGATCGGTGGTGACGATTGGGTTTTTTCCACCAACACAAAAGCTCCGTCGTGATGTGCCCACCATTGGAAAGCATTCGACGAACTTAGAAGCGGACGATAAGCAACCAAAAGGGACAGAAAAGAGGATGCTAATAACGAAAAAGAGCCAAAGGAGCCAATAGAGCTAAGGCTGGTGGAAGCCAATCGTTGCACCCTCTGACGATAAGAAATCTTAAAGTCCTGAACTTCTAGACAAGAAGGTACCTTTTTACGTTTGGGTCAGCAAAATGAGCCATTTTAGAGTCAAAATATTTTTCCATCACTTATGTTAACTTAGCCTTGCGTAAAATAAGTAGCACATTTAACAAAGTTAAAGAAAACTCGACGCACAAAGATTTTTCTTGAACATGGTTTGACAAAAAGTACATTGTTTAATTCCCTTCGATCTACTCGTAAAATAAGGAAATGACTGGCAACCAACACGCCGCCCTTGGTAACAATATTATACATTTATAAGGTAAGAACGTGTCTTGTCCATTTGACAAAGCCAAGCTTTCCTCGTCAATTAAAGTGGTTGTCCAGAAATCATTACTTGATATTATGCCAACCAATAACGAGATCCAATTTACCTGCTGTTTAATAGTTTTAATATTAATTCTATACTAAACGATTGCTCTTATTATTCCCTGAATATGAACTCAAAAAAATCTCCCCAAATACTATGTTTTGAAAAAATCAAAGGCTTCGGTTGTGCATACCAAAACCGAAAGAAGATAAGCTATGAAGAATGGAGTTTGCCAGCAAAATCAAAGATTTTTTGGTCCAAAAACTTTTGAAACTTAATAAATCCGATTTTAAATATGCTCCCATCACATGCGACTAACCAACCTGGACACCATGTTGTGTTTTTATACCATTTGCGAGTTAGGCTGCGTTTTGATCCAGAGCCAATATAGCAATACTTAGACGAAAAAATTGTTTAATTACAGTAGAATATGTAAATACTTTTGAAGTCAGCAGCTTGAGGATTAGGTTAAGCCTCCTTTTAGTTTCGGGAAAAGCCCTTGAGGGTGCATCACTATCAAGAGGCATGATTTAACTGTGAATACTGTCAAACTTGTCATCTTGTTATAAAACAACGTTTATGCGAATTGGTAACTAATTAGCCAAGTCTTTATTCACAAGTACAACCACCATTCAATTTCATACATTTGATTTTTCGGACCAACAACAAATGAACAAGTCCAATGTTTTTAAAGAAGTCGTTGCTCAAACCCTTTTTGACCTAGTCATCAAATTGAGCTTCTCATTGACTGAAGCCTAAATATTTTCTATGCCAAAGACATCTGAGAATTTTCCAAGTCATTTACCTCAGCTCAGGATTTGAACAAGTTCAAATTAAATTGAAGCCATTGCTGGGATATTTATGCCTTGTGAGTTGGAGCTCCATGTTGTCAAAAAACGTGCTTCAAGATTGCGAACAACCCAAGCGTCAAAATCGATCCTATGTTGGTGCACTTGGCATAACTGTTTAAGATGTTCTTATCCGAGTATTTAACGTGTACTATTTGTTTTTGACAGATGAACGAAATTTAGATCATTGACTGCACTATCGTTTTAATATCAGTGACCATTGTGAATCGAGGTTGAGTTTGCGGCGCAAAAAGGATATTGTTTATTATATCCGACAACTCAAGCACTCCCAAAGGTGCATAAAGAGGATATGTCTTTAAAAGGATTTTTAAAAAAATATGTGAATATTGCAATGAAAACTTGACTCGATAACTTGTATTCCAGAAGAAGGCTTTTATGTGTACAATCCGGTTCACTCTTGTTCATACATCACCACTCCAGAGGACAACTCGCCACACCCCCATCCCCAGCAGAGAGCCCTCCCTCGGCATAAATTGTTCCACTCAATCAACACGGGCCCGGTGAACGACAAAGCAGACTCGGACCACCTAGCGTTCTCTAGGTCTCGAACAATCCTTGGCAATGTGGCCCGCTTGTTGACATCGATAACACGTCAAAACACCCACACGGCCTTCCAATGACGTTCCACGATCATTCAACTCTCTGTCCATGTCTTCGTGTGAAGTCTTCTTTCCTTTCTTCAAATCGAGATACGCTCACTCGGCGAATGATATACGAACGAAGGGATGGCTGTGATGCAAAAACGGACAAAAGGTTATCTCTGTAAATGTAGTAGCGTTGTTTTTTTGGCTTTTGTTGTAATTGAAACGTGAATTACAGAGATTTATACCTTCCAACCCAGGGGAATGTGTATTTTAACGCAGCCTTATTTTATTGTTCTATTATGGATTCATTTTTGAGAGCAAAACAATTCAAGCAAGGCATTTCCAAAATCCGATCGCCGTCCTCCCTGGAATAGAATTTGATGAAATCGAAGGCAACGTTTGTTACCAAACGTAAACGCGTTTGGTTGTGCACAATGTTTGGATTTATCGACCCTACATGGAGAGACTCATAGACGTCTAAACAATAGACTTGTGTAAGCAATTGTAATAATTGTCCAATGAGACCGAAATTTTACAATAAAGATTGATTAGTTATCCATTATCTTTAAAATTTGCCTACTGAAATTGAAGTGGCTCTTCCAAAGTTTTGAATCAGGAATGCTTGAAAAAAAAGATGACCAGAGGATACCTTTTAATCAGCTGTTAAAGACAAAACTAGAAGCCAAAAAAAAACTAATCAAGGTTTGCCGTATGTCCTGTTTTATAAATACTTTGCAATACCCCTCGACATACACAAAAAGGTCACACGGGAAAAAGGTCACAGGAAAAAAATCACTTTCCTATGGATATTAGTATGTTCTAACCGGTATTTCTCAGAAGCCCATGGGCAGATAACGAAAGAAGGGTGTTATTTTGACTCTAGAGGGTAGGGTAACAACCTCCTCCATGGTCCGCCGGATCCGCGGCGGGTCGGGACCATTGTCCTACAAATGTTGGGAATGACTTCTTGTTGACTTATGGGCAGGGTGGGCATTTGATTTTTGGACATTTTGTCCACCCCTGTCCAAAAGGTGTCCAAAAGTGTCCAAAAATAAGGCTGTCCAAAAATAGGAGTGTCCAAAAGTGTCCAAAAATAGTAATTCGAAAAATAATGGTTAAAACATTTTTAGAATAGCATTCTACAAACTTTTTCTCCAAAATAAACGTCACTTGACGAAATCTAAGTAAGAATAAGTCAATTCAGCATAAGAAACTTACACTTAATACATTAAATGAGCCAATAACTTGAAGGCCAAACTGGACATTTGAACTTTCCACTCTTTTCATTTGACCTCCGAGCATCGTCCAAAATGTGGGAAAGAATGATCGACTGAAGGAATGAACGAAAAAACAAACAAACGAATGTGAGACTGGGACTACTAATAACACGCTCACACCACACTTCATGTTTAACATAGTATGCAAGTACATTTTAAAGCTAATTGTGTCTTGATTTGTGACAAGAGAAGGTTACTTAGTATTTTGATTTATATTCCAAAGTTTATCATTGTTGCAAGTGTTTCCCATCCAAGAGGCAAGAAGTCTTTTGACCTGATTGTCCAAAAAATGTTAACTATAATAAAGCACACTCAAACTGATATCAGATAGCAATGTGGGTATTATAATGCTTTTGCCAAAGAATTAAAGCAGTGTTGTTTTACTATTAAAAAAGACAAGACTCTTGTTTACAGATGAGGAAATAAAATGTAAATCTTGAAACATTTTGAACAGTTACACACATTTATCATATTGTATAAACAAAACATTTATTTTTTTAATAATTTATTAGCAAGTTATCATGGCAAAGTTTATTTCTCCAAGTAATGTTCCCATTAATAGAACTATTTTTGTTTAAGTACACAACCATGCATTCTTTAGAATTCAATGGGAGATGCAGGGGGAGGTTTGAGTGATCTCTTCAAAAATCTTATCGCGGGCGGATGAAAGAAGAGAAAAGGCTTGTTCGTCAATGTAAGATTTTGGTCAGTGCAAGGGTTTTCGCGTTTTACAGACCGCCCTTATGACTTAGATGCTACAAAAATTGTCGAATTGCCAGTTTGGACATTTTGACTCTCAGTTTTGTAAGAATTTGCAAAATTATTCTTTTGATCAAAAAATGGCAAGCACTTAAAAAAGACCTTTGATATTGAAGAGAAACACGTACAAAAAACGGCATTTTGTTTGATACCATGATGGTTTTGGAGCTTTACAATACAAATCAGTGCTTATAACATCACTTACACTTGTACTTACCCAAAAAAAGTGGCCTTTTGTTGAGAATTTTCTCGTGCAAGAACGAGCAAATAAAGTGTGCATTTTATTCCAAAATCCTAACCAAAGGTGTTCAAACTTGCAATTCGACATTTTTCATGGCATCTAATTCGCAAGGGCGGTCTGTAAATTGCGAAAACCCTTAAACTGCCCAAATTCTCACGAGCCACCCACTGTTGCCAAACAAGCCTTTTCTCTTCTTTCATCCGCCCGCGATAAGATTTTTGAAGAGATCACTCAAACCTCCCCCTGCATCCCCATTACTTATGTAGTGTGTCTGGTTTTTCGTCTGATTTGTACAACTTTCTTTTACGTTTGTTGGACTTTTGGACACTGATGGACATCTTTTGGGGATTTTTGGACACCCTCTGGGGATTTTTGGACACCTTCTGGGTATTTTTGGACACTTTTGGACACTTTTGGACACTTTTGGACACTTTTGGACACTTTTGGACACTTTTGGACACTGGGGTGTCCAAAATGCTCTCGATGTCGAAAAATGCCCACCCTGCTTATGGGACCTTTGCCTTGGCATAATTGTGTTCCAACCGGTAAATCTTAGGGTCCCATGGGCCAATTTTCAACCATGTCCGGGGGCTCACCCCCTTGACTACCTCCGGAGCTGCGTGCGTCTGTGACCTTTTTACTGTGGCCGTTTTACGGTGACCTTTTATGGTGACCTTTTTACTGTGACCTTATTACCCTGATATTTTTACCATGTGACCTATTTACCGTTTGTCTGTTTGACGTGTTGAAATTTGGAACATCCACAGAACATGCGCGTGTTGTCTAGAGACAAATAAACCCTACAATTGTCTTTTTGGACGATTGTTCGGTCAAGAGATCGCGAATTGCGCTATGTTTCAAATTACTCTGATTGGCATGCATTTCAGTCAATCAAGTTGAAATTCAGCACGTGAGCTTTGAATAACCGGTGGAACAATTGGTCTCATTATTCGATAAATTTATGAAAAATCCAAAAATGGTTCAAATTTAACAAACCATTTTGTAGACAAAAGCTGCTTTAAACGTTACTTTTTTGCATATTTTGTCAACTATTTTTTCCATTAACAAAATTTACGCCAATGCCAATAAAACAAACGCCCAACCAGAACGACTTCGGTTTCCCATTGAATACTTTATTTGTCTGTTAAGGAAAGAGAACTAACCGGGCAAATTGTTAAATAAAAGTTCCAACAATTTAACTTTGAACATTCCTTTGGTGCATGTTTTCATCGATTACGAGAAATTGACTTTTATAGATATCCAATGCTTAACAAATTAACTCTAAGCATTTGATATTACAAAGCAATTGAGGTCGACCTTTAACCCATCGGTCTAATAATCTAAATGAGTATAGCTTGTTCTAGTTGGTTCAATGCACAGACCATATAATGGCTAGACCTCGCTTCGTGCGAGAAAAAGGTGGACAACTTTGCTTCATCAGCTGGTACATAACACTACACCCTAAAATGGTGGGAATTTCGAACTTTTCAAAATTTTCCCAGCGTGGCCAAATCCTGAACAAACTCAACGTACTGTACGTACTTTGTTCTCGACGCAAGCGAGCGTCGTTACTTCTGAGCACGCGGTCGCCCTGAGATTTCGAAGCTAGCGCAGCTGGGCCAAGTGGTGTCACTTTTCTCTCGCCGACGGACCGGGCCAATGCGACATCTAGTCATTATATGATCTGTGCTTCAATGGTTTTTAGCTCGTTTGCCGTAACCAAATAATCAGTATCATAGAAAATGGTTTAGCATGTGAAAGCCATTACATCTTGCACTGATTGTTTTTCATATTCTAGTATGATTAGCCCTTCATGTACTTTTTCACTGTGTTGCTTATTTTCGTAACTGTCTTATGACTGATTGGTTACAGAAATCACTCTTGAAATAGACACCAACATGAAACAAAGCTCGTTTCCTTGGAGAATGTATTTCATCTATTGTGCTTTTATTGTTTTAAGTCCTACTCACTCTCAGGCTATACCTCGTCTTGACGTTATCATCCGAGGAACCACGGTACGACCAGGTTTTGAACGGAATGAAGGCCAACGTAAGTTTGTTTCCATTTGATCAAAAAGCAACTAAAGCAAAAGCAGCTTTGTGCCATAACAATAACATACGGATCATAAAATACGTTTCGACCTTTAGTTGCTGGTCGATGTCCGGACTCTCATCCATGGGCGTTCAACAATGGAACTTTGTGTTGCTTGGAATTCCATCGATCTGGTAGTGTTGATACTGATTTGGATTGGTATGACCCCGAAAACGTTTGCCCTAATGGAAACTATGTGTCTTGTCCGTCTATAAGCAGCAGAAATACGCCTTGTCTCACCAACTCAAAATACAGTCGTAAAACATAACACTAATTGATTTAAGCCGGATGATCTTATGAAAGGATTTTTTTAGTTCCATTAAGTTGTCCCGAAGATCACCCCATTCAGATGCAAAATGCCTGCTGCTGGTCTTATCGACGGAAACTTGATTCCAATTGTGATGGAGACTTGATCGCCAAAAACGATCCAGCCAATTGTTGTCCGGATGGCAAATTGTATCAGCCCGTGGATTGTCAGGAATTCCGGCGAAAATGCATCGCCTCATCACCAGAAGATGGTAATTTTAAAAGCTGTTAGCTGTCGAGAATAATTCAAAAAAACGTTCCTCCCGTTAGTGGAAACCTATTGTCCAATGCAACCACAACGCAGGCGGTATTCCACTGAAGATTATACATATATGACACATCGCCGAAATGATATTGTTTTCCTAAATGTGGAGACTGGTTACTGCGCGCCTGAAGGAGGTTACACCATGCCATTAACAAATAATACTCTAAACGATGCTCTTCAGCTTTTAAAAGGTACTGGTCATTGCTTTAGACTAACGAAACATAACCAATCGTATTTTAAGCACAGATTCCAAAGAAAACGTGCCCCCTGGCATTCGACGGACGTATTTGATTGGTTCTCGCAAGATCAATTCGAATGCTGGTTGCAATAGCAAATCTTCGTGTGTTGGTATGATCCTCAATCCTCCAGATTTAGAACCCGCCGACTTCAATGATGGATTCGCCGACCAAATTTCGAACTTTATTATTAGTGCTACCAATGTCCTTGGGATAGTCTTGGACATTAAGTTAGAGCCTTTAAGCATCAACTTGAAAAACGTCAACTTTGCGCAGGAAAAGGGAACATTTCTATGCCAAATTAAGTGTCTCAACTAAAGGCTGATTTTTGAAGTGGTTTAGTTATGAATGTTAAAACGGGGACTATAGATAATAGCGCGGATCAAAAGAGAGTGGGTACGAAATAGAGTCAATCAAAATAGCGGCACTTCAAAATAGAGCCAAATCATAAGAGAGCGTGACATTTTAGAGCCAATCTTAATAGAATGAATTTTTAAAATTTCTTTCAACTATGTATTTCATGAGGTTAAAGTGAAGAAGGTAGCTTTTAAGTAATTGAAAGGCTCTTTTCGGGGAAAAATTGTTCCATAGCCTAGAAAAATTTCTTCATGAAGGTCATTTTTCATAGAAAGAAAAGTGCCAGCTGTCTCAATTATCTCATCAATGCCAATAGCCCCTTCATGCCCATGGGCTTCAAAAAGAAAATGTGAAAAAATAACTTCTGTTCATAACTTGTGATAAATGTTTTTGAAATCTTCACCACATGAGGTACTAGCAATTGATATCGAAATTCAGGAAACATTGCAAATACCCTCTGATGACTTTGGCGGATACCTATAGAACGAGCATGAGCATCAAGATTGGGATTTTGAATCTTGTGATTTTGAAAGTGCAAATTGAAAAAATATCAAAAATTGTATTATTTCTGATAGTCTTATAGCGTCTACACTATGGCTGCCGGCCCTGTTTGTTGGGATTTTCTATCATAAAAAGGAGCCTTGGTAAAAAAGCTTTTCCTTATCCTTTTGGGTCTTTTTGAACTCCTTCAAAATTGCTACTAATTTATTTGATTTGTCATTTATAATTTTCTCCTCAAGTTAAAATTGAGGAATTGAACGCTAATTAAACGAACGCTATTTTCGCTCTAATTCAATACACTCTTTTTTGACCTGGCTCTAATTTGATTCACTCTCTTATGAAGCGGCGCTATTTTGAACCGGCACTATTTTGATTCGCTCTATGTTGTACACATTCTCTTTTGATCCGCTCTAATTTCATAGGATCCCGTTAAAAAGAAAAGTGTACTCTGCAAAAGCAGCTCCTTTTTTCCCTCGCAGATTTACTACATGATTATGTATTAGTAAAATGTTTTGGGTACACGTTGACAATTTAGCGTAATCACATACAACTTTGTCAATAAAAACATCTTTTTAATGGAATATTGTGAATAAACAGAAAGTGCTTCTTACTAATTTAATCATTTTGATAGTTTTTATGTCATTGTTTGACAGCAAACCCATTGTTTTCCCTTGCTTAAAGTTACTTTGTCATATCTGTATATTTTATTTTGTTTTCAAAGTAAGTTAAGGATTGGTCCAACAAGGATCAATTCCTATTGTAGCAATATTCAGTTGAATGAAATAGCTTAACAGTATTATCTTCTAAATTTTGGTCTTCTTGGTTAAAAACCGTTTAGGGAGAAATTAGAATTCTTACTTTTGAATTTAGGTTTCGACTTGTGGAATATTTATCATATACAGTGAATTCTCCATTTAACGATCTCCAATTTAACAATAAATTTCGATTTAACGATAATTTTTGGGGTTACCGTTTTACTACGACTCCTAGGACAGCGACTCACTCGATTTAACAATAAATCTCAATTTGGCGATACATTTTGGGGTGACGGACAATATCATTTCATCGAGATTTCACTGTAGTTCAGAGATGTAATTTTGAGACTTTTGCTTGTACTCTTTGACGAAAAAATGGAAAAACAGCATCCAGGGCTTCGCAGGGCGCGCGGTAAATAGGTCACAAGGTAGAAAGGTCACGGTAAATAGGTCACAAGGTAGAAAGGTCACGGTAAATAGGTCACAAGGTAGAAAGGTCACGGTAAATAGGTCACAAGGTAGAAAGGTCACGGTAAATAGGTCACAAAGTAGAAAGGTCACGGTAAATAGGTCACAGTAAAAAGGTCACAGTAAAACGGTCACGGTAAAAAGGTCACAAGGTAAATAGGTCACACGGTAAAAAGGTCACGGTAAAAAGATCACAGTAAATAGGTCACGGTAAAAAAGTCACAAGTTAAGGAATTCAAAAACAGAAAAAGGCACAATGATACTTCAAATTGAAATGATTTTAAGAAAATGTTGTTGAGCACATGGACTGTATGCCATATGATCCATGTACAGTTGCCAGTACAGTTTTAATTCTTTAAATCTTCTCGTGCTTTGACAAAAAAAAATTCGTTACAACATACTATGGCTATTCTAACTTTGATTGATTCATAGGCTATTTTGACAGATTCCGGCGTCTGAGGATGAGGTTCCAGGCCTCGGCAATCCTCTCTCAAGAGATCTTGACATTTGGGAACCTCGGCTTGGTACTCTCAGTCTCAACTATTGACCACACAAACAAGTCCAGGGCTTTCAGGTTCCGGGAGGACAGGGGCTACTTAAATTTGGCCCAGTAGCCGTCTATATCACCGGTTCCTAAACTAGGGGCCGTGAAGGATTTTTGAAAATTGATAAAATAGATGAGCTTGTCCAGATATAATGCTCGTTAATGATTTTGAATATTAGTACCTATCAGTCCTTCTTAACCATGCTCCAAAACAATATTATTGTTTTTGAAAACCAAGAAACCTACAGTGAAGGTGAAACGTGCCAAAAGAGGAATTTTTAGAGGAAAACATGGATTTACATTGCAGTCTCAATTTCCAGGATTGATCAACTGAATTTTCAATCGTCACTCACCTTTGTGCTTTCAATGCCATTGCTTGGTTTGGTATCTTTAAAACAGAATCTCAGCAGAGTCCTTGTTATTCTATTTTGAATTGTTATTGAATTGAGTTGCAATCACGCCAACTTTGATTTTTGGTGTTAACTTTTGAAGATTAACAATTTCAAATTACCTATAACCTAAACCTTTGTTAAACGGACACTCCTTGTTGTATGATTTAGTGAATTATTTGTTGCTGTTTAGTGTTACACTGCCGTTTCCTTAACGTCCAGTAGAGCCCATGATTAATAAATCGTCTCAACCTCAGTTAAAGCACGATGTTCAGGCCAACAACATTATGCGTTTGCAATGATTGCAAGACCTTTTTTCTCGTTTGACCTTTTTTTCCTTGTGACCTTTTTACCGTGACCTATTTACTGTGTGTCCTTTTTACTGTGACCTATTTACCCTGTGACCTTTTACTGTGACCTATTTACGGTGTGACCTTTTTACTGTGACCTATTTACCTGTGACCGTTTTGCTTGTGACCTTTTTATCTACAATCCTTCGCAGGGACTTTCTTTTAAGTGCTTGCCCGCATAATTCGACCTATTTCTTTCATTGTCGGTTGGAATTCTCGAACCGAATTGGTTGGAGCATAAGGAAAAGTGGTCAAGTAGTTAAACGGAAAACCCACGAAGATGCTAGCTTACGATTACGCAAGAAAGCGTTCGTATATTTGGTCAAATATTTCGAACCCCTTTTCAGGTAGTTAAGCAATTTGCAATATATTTGGTGCATTCCTCGCATTTCCTCTGTCTTGGAACAACAGCCCCAAATTTTTAAAACAAATTAGAAAACATTAATCAAGAAACCCAAAATGGATCTTGCATTGATTGATTATTGATCAAGTTAGTGTTCATTGGGCTCAGCTTTGATACCACAGCACCACAAGTTTATTTATTGTCTTTAACACCTTCAGGATTATCTTTGCTCGGATGACTTATCGAGAGTAGATGCAATTTAAGAATGGATGACGTTGAAGTCGAGAGATCACATTTGAAACTTTTTCGAACGGAGTTTGTGCTTGCAATGTCGTGTTCGCGTATAAGAGGGAACAATTAATCAGTCAATCAATCAATGGATCGATTAAAGCCTTTCCTAAAGTAAATGCCGCCATATGTAATTTGGACTTGCCCTGTCTAAGATTTGATCCTACGTCCTTTTGAATATTCAGTATTCTAATATAGTATTGTATGCCCTTCTTTTTGCCACTTTGAAAAAGATGGATGATGTGCTCATCTTTGAATGTAGGCTCTTCCAAATGTATTATATTGTTGTAATGTATTGTTTGGTACATTACAGGTACAAAAAAGATTGATGAATCTTTTGAACTTTGTTTCAAAAATTTCAGCATAAACCCTGTGTTCCAATATGCATCCTTAACGATATAAAAATTAATTTGAATGAGAGGTCATTGCAAAACTCTTAGCATGACAGCGTTTGCAAAAACCGGAATTGTCTTTGAGCGCGTTTGGGCGTTGATTATGAATAGGTGAAAATGGCGACAAAGCTAACTTTTTAGGCAACATTTTACAACAAAATAGTCAATAAAACTGCTTTAAATTGTGTAAATAAAGTTGATATAGATAATTGATTTTGTTAAAACTTTAGGGAGTTTTGTTGGCCTGTCATTATTTAGGGCCATATTCCAAACATCTGGTGCCCAAATTCCAAAGGATTTTTTGTGAAGAAACAAATGTTTTGAAAAAGACATCTCACAAGCAACAATAAATAGTCTTCTTGAAATAGAAGTTGACCAGATATCGATGATAAATTGGGAGAAGCTCAAATTTCCCCACGGATCTTTTTACAAGTAGTTTGACCCAAAAAACACGAGAATTGAAGTGAAAAAAAGTTGAAAAAGAGAAAAATATTTGGGAAAAAATGCACATTTCCAGAAAAGGTGCAAATAGTTGGAAAAATCACTCAAAATCGCGAAATAGTGAAAGGTGTTCAAAAGTAGGAAAAAAGTCACGAACTTGAAATTCCAGTTAATTTTTTGCCGACCTCGAGTTATAAGAAAACAGATAAGCATAGTGCATTGTCAAAAGGAAACTGTTGATTTCGTTAGAAAGTTCATACAATTTTCAAAATTAAAAGTTACTTTAGATTAATCATCATGGTTGCTGTTTATTTTGGGGCATTTAGGTCAACGAAATAGCTTTAAAACGCACCAGATTGACGCAAAATAGCAAGTTTGAGTTCATCTAAAAATCTCCACGAAAAGTATTTTGGACAAAAAATGGAAACAAACTTTATCTAAAATATTTGCAACCTATGAAAATTGACTGATGTAAAGAAAATAATAGCAATGATTTAACTAAATGAAAAAGACCTTTATTGTTGATGCCCCAGTTGATATAACATGGGGGTGCTAATGTAGGACACAATTTCAAGGATCAGCACCTCCACAATAAATCAACGATATCTACAGTTGCAAGATCCTTAGCTGATAGCTAACCACAGGTTGCCAGAATATTACTGATAGCTCCGACGATTATTCCCTACCCCAATATGTCCAAAATACAGTACAGGGATAACGTGGAACGACGCTTAATTCTTCATTTCTTGTAGTAGCTTGTTCATGATTTGCAAAAATGGTCGAAGTTAGAAAGCCAGAACATTTCACACTGAAATATTAGGTTATTTAGCAAGTTAATGAACTTGATAAACAGTTATTGAAGTTGTCCTTATCGTCATGTACTTCAATTCCTTCAACGTCGACAGAGCCAATCGAGGTTGTACTATGAAAGACGACTTTGCTCAGTAGACAGATTGTGACAGAGCGATCCCGGTCAACTTCAAAAGTGGCAAAAGGTTGCGGGGACTGACCCAGCATGTCGTATCTATCAGAGGGACGGTCCTTTGTCAACTTAATCTAAATTGTCTATTTCAAGAACGTAAAATTTTCGAAATGTCTAGGTTTCAGGGCTTTCGGTCTTCTTTTCAAAGTTTCGAGGTGTTGTTAACCTCATATCATGAAAATCAATAAAACCCCTAATGTCCAAACCGCATTTGACATGTATTTCGCTATTGACTTCCCAAGAATTCAAAACCATATATAATTTTGATAATTTGAAGACGACACACCAAGAATAGTGTTATCTAGAAGAAAACAGATAGGTGGAGGTCAACCATTCAACATGATAAATGAGACTTTCCCATACAGCCGGGCACGTAAAAAATAGTGATGTTACCAAAATCTTAATCTATAAAACCTCCGCATGAATTAGCTTTTAATCGTTTTTTTTTATTTCAGATATTAAAAACATTAAATAACTTTCTTTAGCATCTTGAACATAGCAAAGGTTTTGCACTAACATACCAGGTCAAAGTTTTGACATACAGTATACCTAAAGTGTTGCTATTTTTCAAAATAATAAATTATCACGTTCATGTTGATTAGACATGAATGACAATTGAAATAAATCTATAGAAGTGTTGCAGTTTTTAATTGATGTTAATTTCAATCTGGTCCAAAATTGATCTTCCAAACTGAAATGATTTTCATCACATGTGTGTGAACTGACGGCAAGAACGTGCATTTTTCTAAACTCAAAAACCATTTTCCAAAAGTATGTGTTTGCACGTGTTTCAAATAACAATATCTAACATTTTGACCTATTTTGATCAATCACACCAAACAATAAATAATTAGTTTGATTTTTTGACATTGAAAACCTTAATAGGATGTTTAAGTATATGAGTTTGCATTAAATCTTTACGTTTTGTCACATTCTGAAGAAGATAGCGCCGTCAAACTCAATTGACTTAGTTGCTGAGTAATTTATTTTTACTTCATTTTGATACAAGAACTCTCTAAATGTGCTTAAAATATGACTTTCCTGTTTTCAAAAATCAGCTCAGTTAATAGGTTTTTAAAAATCTTTTAAAGACCTGACTGAAACCTAACTGAAAAAAATAACTTAAGGGCACCTTGTAGCTGAAAAATAACCGAAATGATTTTTGCCTGAAAGCCTACTCCTAAAAAACTGAAACTCGCTGAGGTTTTTTTCAAGCTTGATTTATGTCTTGCCATTCTCCTGTCAATAAAAAAATTAGGATTGATTTGACACTCACTTTATTTCGATCGAGGATATAACAGGTCTCTTTTAAGCATGGGACTAAATTGGCTTTGGAAATTCGGTATCCCAAAATTGGTTGCCTTTTTGATGGGATTTGGCCTTTGCCATTGCGAGCCTCGATTTAAGGTGGTGATCAAAGGAACAACCGTAGGTCCTGGTTTCGTCAGAAAAGAAGGAGTGGGTAAGTTTGTTTGATTAAAAACCCGCAATGGGACATCAAAATATCTTTGAAAGTGGCTACTAACATGTTTTACAATTACTAAAACAACTTTTTCATGGACATTTTTATGGAAAAGGGTACTACCTACAGTACAGAAGCTCATGGGAAAGAAGCGTCATCACAACACTTGCGACAGTGGCTTTGACATGAAGCTTTAAAAAAAGCCAAACAAACCAGAAAGTGCCAGACAAAAAATACGTCTAACAGGAGCATTTGACCAAAACATATCCATGGAAGGGCTTGACTACGTCTTAATGATCTAAATACCGGGTGGAAATCAAGTCGGGGTCGATTTTCGAGTCCAACTTCAACAAGATCTAGTACTAGTGTCAATGGAGCTACCCACAAACACCATTTATACTAAGTCATTTGTTTTATCATTATAACATATGATGAACTTGGCAGCTCTCAGCCTCAATGACAGCCTCAATCCGACGCCGAAAATTTCTGCACAGAGCCACAATATAGTCCGTGGGCATCTTGGCCCAAGACTTGCTGATCGCGGCCTTAAGAGCCTTGGTGTTGGGGTGCCTGAGTGCAGGGCTTGCCAGCCACGTGCACCCAAACACTGTAGTCGAAGGGGTTCAGGTCCTGCGAGGACGGGGGAGCGGATTTTTTAATACCGCTACAAGGAATGGGATTCCCTGTAAAGAGAGTAAATGATTAAAATAGTTTATATAATTACCGTTTATATGAAATTTGATCTACCAATGAGTTAGAGTTGGCAGATCTGTACAACCCTTGAATAGTGGGTTGGTCAGGAATAGTATTTAAAAATTTGTCCAATCCTGCCTTAAATGCTGTTAGAGGATCAGCTCCTACAATTGCCGACGAAGACTTATGGGCAACAAATTGAACAATCAAGGAGTCCGATAAAGAAGAGACATAATTGTTCGAACTGGCCTCGATTCCCTTGGATTTGGAGGTGCTCTCAGAGCGCAAGTAAAACCTCTACGATCACTACAGCTGACCTCAAATCGCCTCAATTGAAAACCTCAATTGAACAATGAAGGAGCCCGATAAAGAAGAGAGGAGGACTTCATTGTTTGTACTAGCCTAGTTTCCTTAAGATTTGGAACCTGACTAACCTGACGAACCTAACCTGAGACTGAAACAATTGAAGCCTTGAAAAAGCCAAAAAACTTGACGGTGCTGACGTTTCTTTCCCATGAGCTTCTTTAGAACTACCTACAT
Organism: Tigriopus japonicus; assembly: GCA_010645155.1. Classification (NCBI taxonomy): domain Eukaryota; kingdom Metazoa; phylum Arthropoda; class Copepoda; order Harpacticoida; family Harpacticidae; genus Tigriopus; species Tigriopus japonicus. Next base: position 2,111,874 of record CM021322.1, read on the forward strand.
GTGGTTAATCACGATTCTGAACAATCACACCAGATAATTTAGACTTATTCACCTCGGCTCCTCAAATTTTGCGCAAAACGCAATGGCCAATTACATTTCAAATGTAGCTAATTACAATAACAATTAGATTAGTCTCAAAAGTAATTAAACGCAATCACAATTACTTCATTTTCAAATAAAAGGAGCTTTTTCTCAAACCCAACTTGTTCTCATTTCGTTTTTACCTAAGTGCCAAATGCAAGAGAAGAGAAAAAGCTGGCTTACTAGGGTTTATCAATCTACGCACACAATAATATCGGAAAATTGTGCAAAAATCAGTGAAGTGCGTGGTCTCAAAAATTGATATGTAATTGAATTTGGTTGTTTGAGGTTGGTTGACATTTGTTTGATGTAAGTTGCAATTGGAAAATCACAAGTACATGGGCAAAAATGTAATGAATTAAAATTATTTTGAGTCCAATTGACATTTTTACAATTGCATTGTACTGCGTTTGGGCTGGCAGATTGGGACAATTCAAGAATTTAGTGTTTTACAGAAAAAAGCATACTTCAGAATTTAATTCTTGATCCTGTCCATCTATATATCTTACATGGACCAAACCCTGTCACATGTGTGCAAATGAGCCTCAAGATGACTTTTTGGGTCCGTGGCATCCAGAAGTATGCAAAATAGTGGGGCTCAATGCTTCAAAGCAGCGGAAATTGTGGGCCTCAGTTCTTACCCCCGTTTGTTTGATGGGCTTTGTAAATTATTGAAATTTTAAATTTGACAATCCTTTCAGATTTATAAAAGTTTTGTTGTGGTGCTTCCCTTATCCAATCCCCTGCACCACTTTTGGTAACCGAGAGTCCTTAAAAAAATGCGTATAGACCGCGCTTCAAATCTTTAGGAATTATGAAATCCAGACTTGTGCATTTTGAACGAAGGAGTTTCCCTCACTTCATTCCAGGGTTACAACACTCATTAATTCGCCACTTCATCCGCTTTCGTAATATTATATGAAAGAAATACATTATTGGGGTAGTTTAGATTTGTCAGTCAATATTTTAGTAAATATTGAATCCCATGCTAACGTATAAATGATCCAAATTAAAGTATGTATCAAGTCAGATTCAACCCGTTATCCCTAGCAGCTGTGTCAAAAACGATTCCTCACATTCAAAAACAATGTTGAGAAATGTCCTTGTCCTAACACTTGCCTTTCTTACAATATGAGTAGAAATAAAGGAATATGAGCCTTTTTACTCCTGCTGTTTATTTTTCTGCATCCCCGATCAATTTTAGCAGCAATTTATTGTCCTGAATCTCATCCTTGGGCAATGGCAAATGGAACTCGTTGTTGCGAAGGAATTCATAGAGCTGACGATAACACCCAAAAACTGGATTGGTATGATCCCGAATCACTTTGCCTTGGGGGTTTCTCGATGCCTTGTCCAAGTACATTTAAACACGCTTTGTGCAAAAGCAGGACCATTACCTTGGGTAAACTTTTTCTGTATCACCAGATACAAAGAAATATATCTTTTTTCTACGGATCCTAGAAACCGTCCTATGCCCTCAAACTCATCCTGTACAAATGAGGAATGCTTGTTGTAAAACCTATCGGAGAAAACTGGATGCTGATTGTGATGGAGGGCTGATTGATGTCAATGATGATCCAAAGTGTTGCCGAAATGATGACATATTTCAAGCGCCTTCGTGTGAAGTCAACAAAAAGCAATGCTTGGCACCGGCCCCTGTGGATGGTATGACTTTAAGACCTTTGGTCTAGACTAGGGGTCGGCAACACCTTTTAGCTCAAGGCCCACCAAACAGACATTGGTGATTGACCCACAAGGTAACGATCAAAGAGCTTTGGGCCCACAAGTGCAGTACCATGGAGGACTCCCGGATCCACTATTTTGGACTTTCTCCGTAGCTCCTGGGCCCATCAACGACCAACCTGGGCCCACGTGTGGGCTGCGGCCAACCGGTTGCCTACCCCTGGCCTAGACTCTAGACTAGTTTTCTCTTAAATCATCTTGGTTTTTGTGTTTCATAGTTCGCACTTACTGCCCCGCCAACCCGGATCTTCATCGTATTGAAGGACGAGACTATGCCCTAATGTCACCTGCAAGCGATTCCATTCCGTTTACCGAGATGAACAACATGTGCTCAGCGGCAAATGGGCGTTTATTGCCTCTCTCGTTTCAGAAGCTTAACGATTCGATTAACTTTCTGCGGACCCAGTGTGAGAAATATTCTATTCCAAGGTTGCTTTAAGTTAGGAGTCGGTAACAGATTTTGGGGTTAAGGGCCTCCAAATTTGATTGACTCTATTTCACATGGATCCACCAAACAGAAGTTGGTGGGTTCAGGGGTCAAAAAAACATCACAGAGCTTAAGAGAACAGTTGTATGAAATGGAGGGCCCCTGGACCCACTATACTGGACTTTCCTCATTGCTCCTTAGCCCACCAAGAATCACCCCTGGGCCTTTGAAAGGGTTGTAGCCCATGGCTTGGACCTTTGATTTAATTGGTCGAAGTCAAAAACACCTTTTATCATTTCCTTGTGAAAGTAGTTCGAAAACTGCAATGTTGGCAATATCAAATCACAATTATTGCGCAGTATATGTGTGTGTTCATATATTGTAAACATTAAAAAAATGAACTTTTTTGGTTCTTATCTTATTGTTAAAATCTTATTGGTTTAAGGTGACCGCACAAATTTAGCTTCTAATGCATGTGAGTAGAACAAAATTAGCAATAACTTCAGACTCAAGAGTAGAGCGGCCGAAAATATTCAATCAAGCATAAGAATATTTAATCGAAATATTTTACTGTTTTGAGCAGTTTTTAAATATTTGGGCTTTTCTTCCAAAACTAAAGGAAAATTTCCAGTTTTTGTAGATTTTTTCAAGAATCTTCATGATTTCAGCGAATCATTTGAAATTTTGGCAAAATCTGATCTTTCCAAAAAAAAATATTGCTAAAATCTCCCAAGCTTTGCAATTTATCAAAACCCTTTTTGAGGGGAATAATCAAACAAAATGGGAAAAATATTCTGAACACGAAAAAACTAATTGATCAATTTGGCCTCGAAAATTACATTGACGGATTAGAATCTCCAAAAGAAAACCGCAGCTCCAATCAAAAGAAAATGATGGAAACTCTGGGTTGAATATTCAACAAAATCTTGGGCAAAAACATATCAATTAAATGAAGGGTACAAAAAAAAGATTGTCAAAAACAAACAATCTTCACTACTAGGTATGAATTCTGAACAATTAAGATTTGTCTACCTTCATTTCCGTCCTTGCCAATTTTTCATCAAAAACTGGATTTCTAATCCAAAATCAAAAAATATCAATTTATTTCCCCGGAATACCTCCAAATTTAAATATTTGTTTTTAAATATTTGGGTACAATTTAAATATTCTTGAAATATTTTGGTGTGATTTAATTAAATCTTTTAACGTTTTTTCCTTGAATATCATTTAAATATTTGGCTTTCAAAATTAAGTATTTTCGGTCGCTCTAATTATGAAAGTTGAAGATGCTTTTAGTCCAAAAGCTTTACCAGATTTTCCAGGTTTTTTTTTTTAATTTACCATTAACCAAGGTCGTACACATGATGAATTTTAATTTCACCGTGAATTTTTCATAAGCATTATCTTTTAGTCAACTGATTTCAGTTTCGGTTTCGGTTTCAATTAAGCCTTCTTTCGGCCAAAACTTTTGGTTTCGGTTAAGAACCCTCTTTGTCCATCACTATGTGTAATACTAATTGTATACAGGCTATATGCAGTACTAGGCCATGTTTAAATATTTCCAAGATGTTGCCATTTGGGAGATGGCACTTGAACATCAACAATCCAAGAAATTAAAATCGTCGTAAAGGGCGGACAAATTCAGATTTTTTTGCACTTTTTGTTGAAATTTTGGCCATTTTTTTAAACTTTTACATGCACTTTTTGCCCGTCCCTAAATATAAAAAAGATTATTACAAAGGTCGAACTGTTCGTGATTCAAAATGTTTTACACTTTAGCTTTCCAAGTTTTGTTTGTGCACGAGGAGTAGAGCAAGTTATTGTCCACATCAGTATTTGAAAATTGAAAAGCAGCTGAGTTGGTGAAAAAAGCTACAAGTTCAATGATAAAGCACCCCACTAAAAAAACATAAATTTTGGAATTTGGAGGTCGTATGTTTTGTTGTTAATAGTGACGATGAGAGGTCCGTACGAAAGAACAACAAATCAGAACAATTCAATCATTACTACTTTGGTTTTGAAATTTGTTTGCTGAAGTACTGTACCAAGCATCACAGTACAATAATTTGCTTCCATCTAGCTGAATCTGACCCTCATTTTGTTATTTTTGGCACGATTGGTTTTAAGTTCTGGTAACATTGGTTCGTTCTTTTGATTGGACCTCACATCGTCACCATTACCGTTTTTGATTGTTGTTGTTTCAAGCATGATTCATCAATGTAAACGCTCTCAGGCTTATAAATGACGTTATATGAATGTTAGCTTCTACGTAGTAAATATTTATTAAAACAATTTGTTATATTCAAGGAATTCAAGGATTTTTTAAGGCATATTTCAAGGAAGCCAGAATGGCCGCGCGTACTAATGCGTTCCAATGAGAGCCGAGTGTAAGTGCTTCCCCAGACGGCTTAGGTTCGAATCCTATTGGGGATCGAATTGAAGCTGTCGGGAGAAATCCTTCAATTTACAGGGAATTGCATTCCTTGTAGCGGTAGTAAAAAATCCGCAAAAAAAAAAAATATATAATAACCTAATGCGCCTTGGCCCAGACAAAACATGGAGCTAGTGTCGAAAACTGACCAATACTTATTTTTTGCAAGGTACCTTTCACACAACTTTCAAGAACAAAATGATCCCAAAATGAATCTTCGTCGAGTCCACTCTGTTGACTCAGCACTTCAAAATCTATTTTGTGATTTTTCTGCAATGGATCCAGAATCAACAAAATTTGACTAAATCATAAGCTACTAACCCATGATGCTTCTTATCAACTCATGAGGTAGCACTTAAGAAAAATCATACAATACTGATTGTCACAACTCCCACTTTTCAAATGTTGATCATTAGCTTCCTGAATTTCAGATTCTCCATCTGAGTTACCACGTGGAGAGGCCCGACGTTATTTAACGGGTGCGAGAAAAGAAAAAGTTGGAGTGTTTTGCTTCGAGAAAGAAAAATGCAGTCTAAAAGTCTTTGACCAATTGAGTGGGGAACCCATTGATTTTACGGGCCCTCTCGACACATTAATCGACGTCTACAATGTGACCAAAATCCAAAAGGTGAACATTGCTCTTGAAATAAGATTGGACCCACAATATATCATGATGACTAACGTTGTGATGAACGAGGAATTTGGCTCTTTCTTATGCGAGGTGGAATGTTTGGTCGATTAAGATGTGAAGCAAAAATATCACTGTCTTTTCAGGCATGATTCCTGATTTGAAATATAAAACTTTGACGTTGCAAACAGGTGTTTTAATTATTTTTAGCTTGTGCCTTTTTGTCTGAAATGTAAGCCTTTTTGTATGAAATGTAAATACAGCAACATTTGGCGCTCTAATTATTCCCACTCCATTTGATCAGTTTTGGCGTGATTAACGTTTGCAACCGAGTGGGCATATTTACGATTTCTCTCTAAGATTCTTTTTTGAGCATATCCATGTTCTTCGTGTGACAATTATTCAATTTCCCATGTGTTCTCTAAAAATTGGGTGTAATCTAATAACAATCCCAATATGGTCATGCAAATACAATCAACTTCTTTAGTTTTTCTTAAGGCAAGACCAGGGCTGTTGTAACGAAAGTACATTATTTCATTCCTTTTTGCGCAAAGGGAACTGGAATGATTTCATGATTTTTTATCATTTTGAAGTTGTCACAGTGGGAGGAGACGTGGTGTCGTGATTAGCGCAGTTTCCTATTGTGAGAGAGGTCCCAGGTTCGATTTTCCTCCCTGATAATCCACAACAAAATTTATAGACCTTAATCCACACCCACAGACCGAGAACAAATCTGATACCGGACTCACAGATTACTTAAAATACAGATGTCTCAATTGCCACGTCCCAAAAAACGCCCTCCATGAGGTATTACCTAACAAAACTTTTGAAATTGAACTTTCCATTACAAACGTCATGGAGAGCGCTACCTTGTTTGTAACGCAAAAATCCTCCTTTAAGTTGAAAAAAATCAGCTCCAGACTTCTCAGTTCTAGCTAAGCAGGCAGACGGCGGCGACAGTTGTTTGATCCGTGACCTCTAGATGACTCAGGCTATATTTTCTGGATTGGCTCTGAGAATCAAACTTCAAAAAGGATATTTGCGTTACAAACAAGGTAACGCCATCTATTACGTTCCTTATGAAACCATCATTTTTAACAATGTTGTTAGGTAATCCCTCATAGAGGGCGGTTTTGGCGACGTCAAAATTGAGAAATCTCTATTTTATTTTTCTATGGTTGGATTCTCAGAGTCAATCCAGTAAATACAGCCTGAGTCAGTCATCTAAGGATCACAGATAAACTACTGTCCCCGTTGTCTGCCTGCTTAGCTAAACTGAAAAGTCTAGGGTTTGGTCTGTGCCGGACTTGAAATTAGCTGTCGAAAATATTTGGAAGATGTGATGGCTGGCTTCGCTGGCCGGGTGAGGCTCAACTCGCCGACCCTAGCACCAACAATAAAAAAAAATTATATTCCTGTTTAAAAATGTTGCAATAGGACATGCAAAAAGGTTGCTCGAATGAGCGTCTCTAAACATACCGCCAGCAGTAAAATAGGGCCGTAGGCTGTGCTGAGTAGCTCAGTGCATTTTGGCAAATCCAAGTTTTCCATCTAAGTGCCCATTTAATGATTCTAGGTCCATGGAAACGATCTATACACAGACCAGCCCCAGACTCTTCACTTCTAGCTAAGCAGGCAGACCACCGCGACAGTACGGAGATCCGTGACCTCTTGATGACTCATGTAGAGACGCATTGAGATACATCTCCCTACATACACCTAGCGTCTCTACTACCAACTAGATGATAAAAACTGAAACTATTTCATCTCGCGAATGACTCTTTTCGAGGATGTTTGTGCTCTCTCAACCAAAATCACATGATTTTTTTCGCAATAAATGATAAGCCAACTCAAATTAAATTAGGGTATCTAATTTCAGTGGGTGTGTTAAACTTAGATAAGAATCTGTATAATTGTATACTTTTTTGCATACTGGATTCCTTAAGGTCTAATAAAACCTATTCTATGGTAGAAGCATTTTTTTAGAAAGGTGTGCACCATTTTTGGAACGTATTTTGGTTTCCATGAAACTCTTTTCTGGGATCGTGTTCCACAACTCGATTTTCTTAGCCCTAAAACAATCTCGGAACTTCAAGACTTATTTTTAAAAATTTTTTTTTTTTTGACTTCGGATGCTAGGAACAGAGATTGAAACTCCCCGGCTTTGCGAAGGCAATTTGGCATTTTTAGCACTTTTTCTATGAGTCAATATCAAGGCTTGTTTTATCTCAAGCAAACTACGCGTGTCCAAATATTACTTTTTTATTGCTTTTTTTCCTCGGTTTTCAAACAAAGGGAAAGATATTTAAAATTGAGTAAAAGCAGAAAAAAACAAAGTAAAAAAAAATCACACTCTTGAATCACTCTGAGGAATATCCTTGAAAAGCCTTGACGATTGTAGGTTATTAAAGTATTGTGCTGTCTTTTGACAAGTCACGCGAAAATTGGTGCTTTCTTTATCCTTCTTCAACAATCTTTGTTAGCTTTCATAAAATAAAACTCACCAATCCACTCCTCCATATAACTTCATCATGAGACCATCTTACGTTTCTGAGTTGGGCTTCAAGTTTGGCATGTGTTTTCTTTTAACATTGTCTTTGGGGGTGGTTCGATTTCGTAGCGCTGTTGTCATCACAGGCACCACCGTTGGACCAAATTTTAAACGAAAAGAAGAAAAACGTGAGTTCGTACCTAAACCAAAGTACTACAAATAGATTGTTACGGCATTATAGGAACTTGCAAAGCTGACAATGATTGTTTAACAAGAGACTCCAAGCAGAACTAAAAAATGATTTTTATAATTAATGATTATAATTTTATACATTAAATGAGACACTTCTTGTTCAAATACAAATATACATACAATTCCAAAAAGGTCATATTCTTCCCATTTAAGCACGCTCTATTTTCTTACAATTATTTCCAACAAGCATTGGCATCATGTCATTTACTTTGTGGCATTTTTAGAATCATGTTTAGTCCCACTGACGCGCACCAACCAATTACACATCCAGCCTTTTTCTGTCCATAATTTATATTTATTACAAAACCAAGTTGATTCTGGTTATAAGAAGAAACAAAAAACGAGAATTTATGTGCCGCTCATTACTGGCAAAACTAAAAAAGTAACGATGCAAGCACACGCTAAGTATGGATGCTTATCAAAAGTTGTTACAAGAAACCCCAGATTATTATGAGATACGCGGAGCTTCTAGTTTTTGAGGAGCTACTGTTCCAGCCTTTCCAAGAAAGAGTTTCTCCATATTTTGGACAGAAAATACGGTCAAATAAAGCTAGTTAACAAATTATATTCCAATGATTTTGTTCGTTGTGGAGAGTCTCTAGTTGCATGTTTCTTTTTGAGCTAAAATGTTTAGCATGAAAACAATGATACAGGGTCTCCGGCCCAATTCTGGATTTTGGTGTTTTTAGTACATAATAATCAGTGTCCGCTTCAGGTCTAATTGAGGTTCACAGACGACCTTTTGGCCCATCCTTAAAAGTGAGACATGTTGGGATACCAAACAGTGGACTCCAACCCAAAATTCTGCCCTCCTCCCCTTAAGAGACAAATGCAAGGCTCTTTGCCAACTGTCCCAATTACTTCACCGATGTCATGATCTTATCCATGCTCGAGGGCTCTTTCAGGGATATGCGCAAAAAAATTTGGATTGCCTTAATACCTTGAGCTTTTTAACATGTAAATTTGAAGAAAATCTAACAATAGCTCCCAGGCTTATGATGGTGTTAAGGGGTCTATACTTGGGCCACCGACCCTGTATGCACTAAATAACATTTATGATTTCGTTATTGAAAGGACATCGGTTCCTGATCGTGTTAGTAAAAATCTGTGAATAAGTAAGAACGTCTAAAACAAGTTTTTAGCTTACAAAGTAATTTTTTCCCGAGATACTTGCAGTCATGCAATCATGGCGCAAGAATTCCCCATTTCCCAAAGAGTGGACAACCCTCTACATATGATTGTTACGAAGGTGTTGTTTTGACCTTGAAAAAAAGAAAAAATAGAGTAACGGCGAAGACAATGCCAAATATATTCTGAATGCATTTTCTAATGGCACTCTCAGTCAAAGGTATCTCTGTTTAGTTGCAGGACATTGTCCAGATTTCCACCCTTGGGCCTTCAGCAATGGAACCATGTGCTGTTTGAATTTCCATCGGGCTGGGAACATTAACGCTGACCTGGATTGGTATGATGAGGAGAGTCTTTGCCCACAGGGAAATGCCATACCATGCCCATCTTTCCTCTCTGAAAGACTTGTTTGTGTAACCAATCCTACTTTCAAAGGTACTTTGATGAACTCTTTTACTTCTGATATCAAGATCTTGTCAAGGGAGAAATTTAGTTCCAGAAATGTGTCCCCAGGATTACCCCATTCAGATGCAAAATGCTTGTTGCTGGTCTTACCGACGAAAAGTTGATTCCAATTGTGACGGAGACTTGATTGCCAATGATGATCCTGCCATTTGTTGCCCCGATGAAAAACTCTTCCAACCGCTGGATTGTAAGCTTTTCAAGAGGAAATGTTTGGCACCGGTGCTGGAAAATGGTAATCAATTAAAAGCACCAATTTTGGTCCCCAATTCAAGGTTAAGAAAGAGGTTTTCAAAAACAACGCTCATTGACATGATTTTTTTTTTCATCCAAAGTCATTTAATGTATTTGAACATAGCGCCTACTTCTAGAACTCCAATCCCAGTTATCATAAAATACTTTCAATCTTTTCAAGAAAGTAGCAATTGGAAAACTGCAAAAAAAATTGCCTTGAAGATAGGTTGAAATTTTGTCAGAGTGTTCCATATTCAATCACAAGGCCGTCAAAAGATCTTTCTTACATTAAGCATTACCTACAACTTTGTAACTTTGTCACAGCAGACTTTTGAGTAAAAGTGACCAATTTCATGGTTACCATTTGCCGGTTCATTCATTTTAATTCTCCAGAAAACTGCATTTGCCCACTCGTCATATTGCAATTCGTCGCATTTTTTTGTTATTTTCATTGGGTTTTCTCCATTTGTTTTAGTGAGAACATTTTGTCCTCTGCAACCCACAAGAAGAAGACTTTCCACTCAAGACTTCACTTACATGACTCACATTCGTGATGACATCCCATTTACCAGCGTAAAAAGGTATTGTGGCCCAGAGGGAGGAATATGGATGCCCATCACAAATCAATCACTTACTGATGCCCTCCAGCTTTTAAGAGGTACATTTCATTATTTCACAACCATTGAAATGGAGCTAAGTTCGTTACGTATTAAATAATCCAGATCCGAAGTTGGGATTGCCACCTGGAGATGTCCGGACTTACTTGATTGGGGCTCTCAAGACAGATAAATCCTCAGAATGTGACAGCAGAACTTCATGCATTGGGAAAATTGTGAATCTACCCAGTTTGGAGCCCCTGGATTTTACTGACGGATGGACTGATCAAGTGGACATATTTTCTCTGAGCTCCTTGCCTATTCGAGGAATAGCACTGGAGATCAGGTTGAATCCTTCATTTGTGAGGCTAAAGAATGTCAACATTGGGAGTGGTTCGGGGTCATTTCTGTGTCAGATCCCTTGCCTTGATTAAATTCAATAAACATTTATTTCAACCAAGGATCTTCTTGTTCTTTCCAAAAGCTGTTTTTTTCTCTTAAACAGTAGGGAGTTGAAGTGGTCTACATTCTGCGATCCAATAGTACGCGTAATTTGAGATCAAAATAGATTTAATTCAGTGAGGTTTGAATGGTAAACATTATTTTTATTCAAAATAGGAAATCTAGGGAGTGCACCCCAAAAAGTGTTTCAAAAAAGTAAAATGTACGAGGAGTATCCAGACTAGAGGTAGACTGAGTTTGTAACTCGGTTAAATGCGCAATTTTTGAATTTCATGTATGGAAATGAAGATTTCGATGAAGATTTCTCGTGAGCAGGTGTTATTTTACAAATTTTATTGTTAGACAAACTTGTTCGAAGCTTTGATTTCATTGAACAAGTGTATGTTGGACGTCAAGAGCGTACATGATAAAAATTATGTACCTTTTAAAGTCAAGACGTCTCCCATCGAAACTTATCATTTTTTCTCCACAATTGGTCACCTAATATTGATATATTAGGTGAATGTTAGGTCACCTAACATACTCTATCAAATTAAATCATAAATTCGAAAAAGTTGGTCTGACACTAAAATATGTAGAATAAAACCTGCTCACAAGAAATAAATCCGAAAATTGTGCAACTTAACGAACTCCAGGCTCAGTCTACCTATAGTCTGGATACCTCATGCAACTAGACATGTAAAAAAACAATAAAAAAATGTGCCTGTTTCAGGCAATGAGCAAGGTTCAATTTTAGGTCCGCTCCTGTTTATTCTCTTTATTGCTCCTCTCCAGAAGTTTGGAACAAAAGCCAGTATTTCTTCATGTGCTGATGATACAAAGTTAGTTTGTGGAAGGAATGGTCAGGACTCAAAAGGTTTAGTTGAGGACTTGGAGAAAGTCTACTCTTGGGTTGGCTAGAGTAATATGGCATTGAACGGGATGAAATTCCGCACAATGACGTGAGGTTTGAAACGCAGCAGCTGTGGAGAATATACTGAGTGTTTCAAAAGAAGCGGAGCACCTAATTATATTGTCTATAACTCGTTTTAGTTACTTTCATGGAGCCTAGCCTCACTTTCGTTGGATGTGATTGGCCAAATTCATGGCCTGAAGAGTCAGAAAAAGCAATTTCACCTTAGTTTAATATTTAAGCGACGACGATTTTTCCTGTGAAGGGACATTTTTGAAAACAGAGCGTCCGAGACTCCGACTTTTTCTCCCCTCTGAAATGCGGTTCCAATCGAAAATAAGGCGACATAGAGGGAATAAAACGGACATGTGTTCCTGTTCCGTTTCTTTTGAATCACCCGGGGTACTCGACGAATGCTAATTTGCTTTGATTTTTTATACTCTGGCTTTCGAATTAAGTGCGTTGACATGCAGCCTATTATGATGTCAAACTTCATTCTCTATGGCGCATGTCTGCTTTCGGTTTCGGTAGGCACACCCGAAGGATTGGACTCGCCACGTGGGAAAAGCCTTCCTCAAATGACAGAGCCTCAATCAAACTGTATTCTGACTCATGAACAAGCAACACTTTTATAATCATGGTTTGATTAACTACATCTTATAGGCTTGGCTAGAGCACTATAATAACACACAGTGCGCTTGGCCAGGATTTTATCGACATTCAATACATTCGTGTAATTCGTATTCGTCATCCTTGAGCCTTCGTATCAAATGACTATTCAACAACGGTGTCCTCTCAGGTACGTACGTAAATCGCTGAAGAAGAATAGAATAGGTTTTTTTTTCAGAGAGTAATGATAATCTTTTTCAATTTGTGTCCTTAATTTGGACCCCTAAAGCACCGATTACCTATTTGTTAAAGGGTTATCAATCAAAAATGCAGCAGAGCATTAATAGTGTTGAAAACCATGTGTTCCGACATGGGGGCCTGTTTGCAATGTTGAAACATTCTATCAAAATTGGATTTTACAATATTCGATCATAGACTAACTGTTGACCAAAGAATACCTTTTTCCTTGACCGAAATAAATTCAAATCATTTTAATCAATTTTGAATAACTCGAGAAAAGTAAATCTTGTTCTTATAAAAACTCTGCAAAACAATATTCGAGGCAAGGGGAAATATTTTTACTTTCAACTTTAACTGTATGTTTTGAGATTGTATGTGCTTCCAAAATTATTATTACAGGCAAAGAAGTTGTTCAAAGATTTGATCATAAAATTTCAAAGAGAGTTTGCAAATCGGTAACAAAAATGTCGCACTCAAGCAGTTTCAGTTTTGACGCGATTGATTGAATCAATAAAGATTGAATCTCTATTGATTCAAACCTTTACTCAAACAAGTTTGTTGAAAGTCGCAATTCTTTGGGAGCGGATAAAAAGTCCTTTATTTAACTTTCGATCAACTCCTTTTGCTCCATCCACCTTTTCTCACACGACAAATAATTTGCAGCCTTCGAAGAATCCCATAGACTTCCTCTCATATATTACGAGAACTATAGTACAGTAGTGTGCGTGTGTTTGCTTGTGTGTGAGTAGTAGGTTGGGCACTTCAGAAGTGAGTCGGTAAAAGGGTCTTGGCTTGCTTGTCTAGGCTTTCCACAACTTTGAGCCTACTCTGTCGACCATAAATTGTCTTTACGAGACGGCAGGAAAAGTTCTTTTGGGATTCTTTGGCGACCTCCATAGATTTCTTATTTTTGCCATCACTTTCCTCCTAGCCTCGAAAGCGAAGATCGCCTTCAGCGTAGTACAACACGGTGTGTGAGGCATTTTTTTTGAGTCAAGTGAGTTTGCGAACATCATCGTTCAGGAAGATCGCAAACTATGCCAGGGTTGAAAGCTCCATTGCAGAAAGACACAGGGCTTAAAATAAAGATCCTCAAAATTACAATTACAAGGCCGTATAATCGTCCTTTGTCTTCGGTATTTTTGTGAGGCATTTGGTGGTTAGTGACCTTTGAATTTTGTTTGTATACTCTTCATAATTGATTGATTAAATCAAACCAACAATTAGGTGCGCTAATGCTATAATTTGACTTTGTTTCTAGAGAACCTTGAGCAAGGCTATAATTCTGAAGGAAATTTTATATAGTTACATAAAGTTGAAGCTAAAGGAATAACTTAACCGGTATGAGTGGCCAAAAATCCGTGTAAAAAAGAACATGCCATTTTGCCATCGTAAAGCTACAATTGACCCCTAAATTCTTCCGATATAAACGTCAACCTAAGGAATTGTTTCTTGAAATTGTTCAAAATATATCAAAATACAGACAAGCCTTTGAACAAACGTTCCCAATTGATTTTTACTCAAATAAGTCTTGCTCTCGTAGATGACAAAAAACAGTATGAAGCCTGTGGCTATTTGCGAGTTGAGTCTCATGATCAAGTTTGTATCAATATTGCAATAACACATTAGCCCTTGCGACATTCTTCCGCATCGTAAAGCTATTTCATTAGACTCTATTATGGGGCTCTATGGGATTCAATTCTCCCACTTTTTTATGGTTGCCCAAAAATCATTTCATGCTAATCTGAGGGTGAAAATTATCATGATGTGAAAACACCTTTCCACGCTCTCAATCTTTTTCCATCGTCTCATCATGACCTGTGTTTCTTCACGTTTTCCGTGGCGTCGGTTTTTTAGAGCTCTTTTGTATTATCCGACAACACGCAGTCATTCTGTGCTGCACCATCTTCAAACGGAGCACACTGTCTAAAATTCTAAAATCCGTCCAAGGAAAACTAAAAAAGAAAAACTTGATCATGCTAAAGTATGAATGGTGAAATGAAACAGCCAAACCCTATTCATTAGCTTGTATAAATCTATCGAAATGAATTTCTTATTGACGTCTCCGTTCCTCCTCGTTTCAACTAAAAGAGTTAAAAGCGGGTTTGAAAAGTAGGGGCTCTTTTAGAACACGGTTTGTCTGAGTTCTTGCCCCCAAAGTTTGCCTTGGTTCTCTGTTCTTGCTCTTGATGTTGTGGAATCATAATTTGCGTTTTGAACAGTTCCGAGCGGAAGGAGTCTGTTGACAGTTCGGCACTTTCGGAGGTGGTAAATGAAAGGCAAGCAAAAAAAATTGCTTTGGGCTGTCATGATTTTGCACACTTTTGACATGCCCCCTCCCCCTTTGGTTGAGCGATGCAAACCGTAAAGCAATTCAGATCTGCTTATTCAAACAACTTATTTCCTTGTCACCGTTCGTCTTCCGTCCATGATTTTCCGGGAACCAAGTGACCATCCAAAGGAATTATTCCAGGATCTTGGGTTCTACTTAAGAGTCATGGACAACTTCGAGATTCTGCGACTGTCAAAATTGAGCGATATTTTCGTTCGTCTGACGTATTTTGATCTCGGTCAATGTCGGTGAAATGGATGTCCAGAAGCTGGATTAAGAGCGATTGATCACAGTCATAACGGTCCTTTAACGAACAGCTGACTGGGAGGTCACTTTACTAATACAGCTCCCAAAATTAAACTCTAACACGAAAGTTTGACCCATTTTCCAATTTCTCGATTTACACTGGACACCAAAAAACAGAAATTATGTGATACAAAGCTCAAAGGTTGCACGTGTTTTCTGTTGCATTGGTTGCGCTTAAAGGACTCTACGCATTGGGCAAAAAATGGACGCATTTTCAGCCTTAAGGTAGGTGGTTAAATCGCTCGGTAAATTCAAGCATCATATCATTGAATGACTTGAATATTTAAAATGGATTCTTGATTTCTGTGCTATGACCTAAATAAGTCAGTCATAAGGGGGGAAGTTCGTTCAAATTATGCCGCATGAATGTTCAACATTGAAGAATGATGACCCTGTGTGCACACTCATGATGTCATTGACATGCCCCCAATCATTAATCCTCGGCACATTGGCGTTTTTTGCAAATGAATTTGAGCATCGTTCCTTTTTGCTACACGTTTGTCTGACAAGATGCAAAATGCAAATTTAGCCATTCACAATATCACGTTACATCCATCTTTTTTCACTAAAATGGATATGGTCTCTTAGACCCCCCGAACCATGAATGACCCCCATAAAATGAGCCAAATTT
The DNA here is from genome assembly GCA_010645155.1 of Tigriopus japonicus. Taxonomy (NCBI): domain Eukaryota; kingdom Metazoa; phylum Arthropoda; class Copepoda; order Harpacticoida; family Harpacticidae; genus Tigriopus; species Tigriopus japonicus. The sequence goes on from CM021322.1 coordinate 2,127,819, forward strand.
GCGTTCAGCAAACATTCCGAAATTACCCTCGTTGTCAACCTTTAATTTATTGGCCGAAATCTTGCCTCTCGGTCCTGAACCCCTAATCTGTTACTGGTTCAGCGCCTGGCAATGTTCTCTTTCCATTCATCTCGTCTGCCAAAAATGTCAGTAGACAAGTCTCCTCGGGCAAACAAACCTTTGAGGGTCTGCTCGTAACTGTCAAGTTTGATCGCTTCTCAAAGTGAATGAGTCAGTCTATTTCTGGTACGAAAAATCAGTCCTTTCGTTCGTCAATGTCAGTTTCACGCTCAAGTCGGAAGTCTCCCAAGGTTCAAGAGGTCAAAAAATTGTATTGGCTTGCACATCATGTGAACAAGGGGCGGTAAACGAACTTGAAGATGGCACAACAAAAGGGTCCTGCTGGTCCAAATGCTTCTTCTAAATCATGCTTAGAGAACATTGAGTTTGTCTTCCTCTCATTCTTCTTCTAGGAAAGGGAACCCCCTGAAAGAGTTCATTTAACGTGACTCAATCATTTCTCAAAGCCAACACGGAATCCTCGTCAATCTTCTCTCACTGCACTCCCTTATCTGATCATGACAAGTTGCAATTTGAAATTGCCGCCAAAAGAAAGGAAAAAAGAAGCGCGAAAAAGTGTGTCGTCGAATCAAAGGTGACCAAAAAAGTTGGCTAAATAATTGCAGGTTACCTGCTTGTCGCTTAAAAACAATTTCAAGAGGCGTTCTGCATGTACATATTTACGACCCCTTAATCGATCATGATTTGGAGTTGACCTCGAGATCAATTCACGACCCATTCAGATTTCCTCCCCATATCCATATGTTAAGGGGGAATCCTAGTTTAAAGCTGCGGTCTTGAACACGAATTTGATTACCAACCCTCGAGATTCACCGAGGAGAACGACTGATCAACTCAATTTAGCAGGGAAGTGTCAAGAGGAGATTTGCAAATAGCCCATGCAAACCGGAGCACAACCAGTCTTCGAAATTGAAGGACCACCGGAGGGGATGTTGTCAGCGTGACGTCGCCACGATGGCTAAATAAAATGGTAATAAAATATTGGGAGACTTAGCTCTATAGGAAGGAGGAAGTTATTGACATTGAAAGAACAACTATATCCAAAATATTCTTTCACCCTTCTTCCAACAGCCAAGGTTTTATTCTCTGATTGGCAATATTATGAGAACATGCTCTTGGTGCTAACTGTAGTCATTCTATTGGAAAATTGTGGTTTTCAAATGTGTTTGCCAACCCATATTTTATCAGAATTTATCAAGCCAATAAAACTCCTAACCCTCTTAGACCTTGTTTGACGCGTGTCATATTGATTTTGGTGTTAAATAGGCCCTTTAACTATCCACAAGACTTATGAAGAATTGTTGTCTTTCCCTATGGACGTTGTTAATATCTTGGACTGAAACTTTCTGAAATTGAGTAATCACGATTGAGATTAAGACAAATTTAGAAATTTCTGTTGAGATATTCTAGGACTTCACTTTTTTAATTCTAAACAATGCTTGTAAAAAAATAGTAGTTAATGGTTCATTCGCAAAAGTTTGCGGCATCCTACACCTTAGTATGAGTATTAAGCCTCTTTTATGACTGTAAATTCCAAACAATTCCAGAGCAATAAAAACGAGCAGCTTTTTCCCAGTGGCATTTTAAGATTTTTTCTCATCTCAAAGTACATCGTACGAGGTTAAGTGTCAGAGCTCAAAATGTTCGAAGACTTACCGAACCCCATCTCTCTCGAACAGCATTAATGTTTCATTATCATTTATCATCCACTTAGCGTCTCATGATCTTCCAAAATTTTGGCATACCTTATCCTATCTTCTCGGAATAAAGTTAAGCTTTATGAATTTGTACTTAGGGCTTTGATAAAAATGATTATTTGATTATTTGAAAAACCATCATTGACAATAGCGAGAGAACTTTTCATCCGTTAAACTATTCCTAACAAAGGGATGTAACAGTACACGTTTTACCAAACCCAGATCTTGACTGACCTTGCAAAGCAATGGTTCATTTCCAAACCTTGCCAAAACAATAAATCTCATTCCCATGATTTACAGTGGCATAAAATCAAGCCAAATCATATTTTTCTTGTTCAAATGGCATGTCCAAATCAACAAATGAAATGTTTCTTATGATTGTAAGTGTGACCACGATTGGAAGTGTTGACTGCGCTTGATTTATTCGAAACATGCGATCAAGCAAATGATCTTGAACACAAACTCCATTCATTCCTTTTGATCACTATGTCATGATGATCATCAACATGCATCTTGATAATCCTTTTGATCCTGGATTGGACAAATTGCAAACATGAGCACGACCCATTCACTCATTGAATAATCATAAGCCGACAACAGAACACTTGCTCACATGAATTATGGGTTCATGGTTAGACAACAAAATAAATCTAGTTCTTCTTTCAGACAACGTGAACGGTTGAACCCAACGAGGCTAAATTGTTTAGAGCAAGTGGTTGATAATTACGAATAATCGTGACAACGCTCTTGGAGTTGCGAATGCGTCTTTGATTGATGACAAAATCCCCAATCAAGGTGTTTTAATACTTTATATTTTTACATTCCTTTACAAATGCTGTTCTTGAAACAAAACTGAAGTTGGGTGCAAGACCAATTCCTCAAATGGAATGGTTTGTGGTGTTTTTAGAGACATTCTGCATACCATTCATGATAGTTTTGTCTTTTTTGATTGCTGCGTTTTATGTATTTTTAGCGGGAAAATTTCAATGAAGGATTCTTTCCCGAAATTAGTGAGGATTTATTCAAATTTTCAAATATAAGTGGTGGTTTTGGTTGAACTCAATTGTTAGCCTAAAGATTAAGTAAATCAGATGAATAATATCTTTAATTAGGTTTCAAGGAACGAAGCAGGAAAGAACGAACTTGATCAGTGATAGGACCTGGGAAAATATTTTTGTTTTGTTGTGGAGCAGAAATCCCAGACATTTCACTACGTAGTGCCAGCTGACACTGCTTGAAAATGTAAAAACGAAGTAAATTCGAAAAGCAATCAACACTAACTAAACCATCTTTTATTTCTCGTAGACATGAGAGAGACATAAAATGATGTCCTGTGGAGACGGTTTAGCTAGAACTGAAGAAACGGGATCCATTTCAAGTGTAGCTTGTTTCTCATTTGGTAATGGAGTTCTGTCAAAACGTCAGGTCAGGTCGGCTCAAGATTGAAGTGCCTAAATTCACTTGGACAGATCGCTTAGCTTCATTTCCCACATGAAGACATCTTAAAAGCACACAATAGCCAAGATATGCTTTTATTAGATGAGTATTATACTTGGTTGTATATTTGTGTTGTAATGAAAATGATTTGAACCTTGAGGTATGAAGTCCTTGAAATGTTTGTTGTATGTTGGTTGACTTCTGATGAGACGGGTGATAAGAGCGAGCATTGGCATAATTCAGCAATAGAGACGACTGGATATAGCCAATAAAACTGATGACTCTGACGTCTTGAAAGTGTCCTGATTTTGGCAAATACCGCTGAGGAAATGGATTCAAAGCGCAAGATGGACGTTTTTCTTCGCTTACTAAGTTTCATTCCCAAATGAGATTGGCTTGTGCCAAAAGCATGAGACATTAAACCTAATGATTTACCAAACAACATTTCAGCATAAAATTGCGAGGATCAAAAAAGGTAACCTTATGATTCAACACTTCCTAGAAGAATATTTGATGCTTTTCTCAGTTGCGAGGACAAAACTAGATGATTTTATGCAAATATTATGTCGAATAAAAATTCAGAGATCTCCACCGGAATGGAAATATGTATATCACACAACCTCGTCAAATCGTGCCTTTGAATGAATCCTTCCAAAAAGGATGGTAAAAGCAAGAGACCTACGCTTTATTCCAGGGCTGTCAGATGGCGGTTTGGGGCGCCAGATTTTGGTGTTTCTGGCGGTTTGAGGCCTCGTTTGGCGGCGAGACTTTTTTTTGGCGGGAAAGAAAAATCTGGCGGTATTCTGGTGGTTTACGCCATAGTTTGGCGGAAGGAAATTTTAGTTTGGCGGGCAAGAACATTTTGACAGGTTTCTGGCGGTTTTTACATGAAAATCGTGAAATTTGGCGTATTTAAATTGGAGTTATAGGATTAGTTAAAACACAATTTGTCACGCTGATTCTAGGAGGATTCAGCGTTATTTGGTTCACTCCTCAAGAGAGTTCAAAGGTTCAAAGTCATAAAAAAAGTGTGACCAGTTCTTGACTTATGTGGCAATCTCTTTCAATACCATCTTTTTTCATTGGTGCCTGTTGTTTCAGCCAAAGAACCAAAAGTAGCTTCTATATGAGAGAGAAAAGAGTGTTGGATTGTCGAAACTACCTTATTAGGAAGGATGGAGATTTTGAGCAAACAAAAGATTCTTTTGAAGCTCAAAATAAAAAATAATCAAAATATGCTAAAGTGGTAAATGAAATGTGCTGGAATGGTAAATAACAAATAACATGTTCTGGGATGGAAAGTAAAATTTGCTGAAGTGACAAATCCAAATGGCAAGGAAAATGAAAAACAGTAAATAATTGCAAAAAAAAATGATTTGCGTGTCTGTGACAAAGCTTTTTGATTGACTTTTTTACTCAAGTTTGAAAAAATATTTTTCTTTCTTTTCTTCATGAAACAATGTTTTTTGATAAAGCATGTAAAATGGCAATGGCACAAATCTACAAAGTTGTAGCATAGGCAATGGAAGAAATGGCAAAGAAATCAAAGCTTTGCTGAAAGGTAAAAAATAGAAAATTGATAAATATATTTGCCACTTACAAAAGTACTCTTTTTGGGCATGAAAAATCTTACTTGCCTGAAAGTTGCACACTCCTGATTCGTTGTTTTGAATATGGTGGTGGCTTACTTAATTTTCTGTTTTCTTATTTGGTCGTACTGATAGCTGTTTGAGTCAAATTTCTGATTAGTTCAAAATTAGTTAATTCTAATTATGAGCAAACGCGTTGAAAAGGGTGTTGTTTTCAACTTTATCAACCCAAAGGATAAATCCGACTCAATGATTAAGTTTAACTAAGCTAAGTTTATCGATGAAAGGTTGATACATGATATATCTGGTCTAGAATAAATGCATAACAAAGAAACTTGAATCTGGCGTTTTCTGGCGTTTTTGACTGGTTCATTTGGCGTTTTTTGTCTCTAACTACCTGGCAGCCCTGCTTTATTCTACTCTCTAGTAAACGCTGGGACTAGAAACAGGAGAGTTACTCGCATGTGTGTTCTTAGTATTACATTCACTGGGACATTACCAGGAGGTTGAAGATCTGGCAGGATTTAGTCCCCGAGCTATAAGTAAAGAGACTAATCCTTGTGCAAGAAAGGCTTCTCTTCAATTCATTCGGAGACTTTTAGTTGACAATCGAGTGAGAAGTTGAGAAATAACTTTTTGTCGGAGCATACCTTGTCATGGGAAGAGATGCAGTGGAACCACGTTATTTGAAGGTTTGAGCTGAAATTGCGAGTTATCAAAACATTGCCATTTTTAAGAGAGGTTTTTAAACTAGCTTTAATTTTGACAATTTTCGTCTTGCTTGGTTAAATTTGGAAAACTTCGCATGATTCATGACACGGTTCAATTTTCTGACTTTCGTTGGGATGGATCTGATCATTTTACCCAATCCTATTAAAGTCATGGATAATGATTGATCATAATTGGATTTTGGTCCAATGACAATTGCGGAATTTCACATCTTCAACAACATCTGAAAGTGGAAAGAGCGCAATTTCTGACTACAACATTACTTTTTTACAAAAACCGAATCCTTGTGCTACTAACGCTTGTACGAATTCGGAGATTATTGCAGCACGCAAAATTTACAGAGTGTTATATTAGTATTTACTGGTTCTTTGCGGAAAGAAAACTGATAAATTCAGAACAATAGTTCTTAACAATATCATAGACTTTCTCTACATTAAGAAATGGATTAGTTTTCAAAACACCAAAAAATTGGAGAAAGTCAAAGAACTTTAAAAAATGTTGGTAAGGAGTAATTACTGATAATTACTGCGATTGGATTTGAATTTGATGTTTTTTGAGTCAAAACATTATTTTGATTTAAAAAAAGTTGACCAAAGAACTGAAATTCAAACGGAAAAGAGCAAAAAAAGACAAAAAAAATCCCCCAACTTGGGACCATTTCCAAAGCATTTTTTCAAAACACTGCTACTAGATTTCTGCTTTGCTAGATTTCCACACACTTGGGCCTCTCAAGGTCATTCCAGTTCAGAAGATTGTATCCGTATTACCGAGAAGTACGGAAATGGGCGCCATGTAAATATTTTTGAGAAGTTGCAAGACACAGTAAAGCGTCAAGCAGTTAGAAACGAAACAGGATTTGATTTTGTTGACCATTTTTACTTTTGACCGGGTCATTCAATGTGCACCAACAACACCCGTAGACCTATTGAGCCCAAGACAACCAACATCTGTCCCACTTGTGGAGGCTAGTCCACCCAACACCCTCTTTCCACCTTTTCAAATACGGGCAAGAGCTGACAGGGCCGGTGGTGTCATTGCTTTGGTGCAACACGTCAAGCACGGCGGCCACCTTCTTGCAACTACGGAGGAGTCGATGACGATCTCGGTTAGCAATAACTACATTTTGCTGAGCATCGAAAGGCATTTATTTAAGCAGTTTAAAGGCATTTATTTTGATAGTTTTTTCATGAAATCATTTGGCTATCCCTAAAAACAGACTCCCAAAGACTTTCAATTTGAAAAAATTAAAAAAAATCACTCAATGAAAATTTGTAAAATACTTCAAATTTGTTTTTTTTCTGTAAAAGTCAAATAAACTACCTCTAAAAATTGATTTTTCGCCAAAACAACTCGTTTTAAAATTTTGCGACAAAAACTGGGGAAAATTTGAAAAACTACTTTTTTTAGAAAATAAATTTCAATTTTGTCTCTACTGATAAGAGTATAACAATACAAAGTACAAAATGTGTTCATCAATTTGAAACTAACTTCGGTGTAACTCTTCTCTCAAAGAAAACTCACTAAATAAAACCAGATTAACGATCTTTCTTGTTAGCAAGCAACCGGTATCTTAAAGTTCAAATAAGCTAGTGTTCACAACGACTCACCTTCAATCTCTAAAAAGACAACGCAAGCAAGGACGTCTCAATCCTTTTCAAAACAAAAGAGTTATCACAGGATTTCGGAATGAGCTTGTGGAAAAAGTTTTTGTCTCAATTTACATTTGTCCACTAAATCATACAAAACTTTGTCCGATAGAGCACTTTTTGCGATCAAATGTGTTGATGGGACTATTTGTATCTGTAAACAATTGAGATGTTTGAAAATATTCCTAGTTTTGATCCACTTTATCCTCGAGAAACAATCTTTCAAGTACCTTCTGGGTCTATTTAACCCAGTTTCTAGCCCCCAAAAATCATCAAGAATGATGTCGTCTTTCTTTTTTTTCATTCTTAGAGTCTGAAAGCAAAGATTCCCCTTTTTGGGATTAGGGTCTTGTTACAATCCTCCTTTCGCCGAGAAAAGTTCCTTGATGGAAAAGCTCGCTGTTCTAACCAAGAATAATCATCCATCCCGACTCACAAATGAGATGCAGAGTGGAACGAAGAATTGAAAAAGTTTCCCTCACTCGTCTACAATTCTTTCTTTCATGAAATAAAAGTCGGTTTTTTGTTGTACTTGGCACGGGGACGAAAAACTTTCCACGGACAACATAGGCAAAAAAAATTAGGATGAGCGGTAGAGAGCTTATATTGCGTCGTGTTCGGGCAAAATGTTGGCAATGTGATAGCACTAGTGGTCAACAAAGCTGAATAAGGCCGACTAACAGACACATAAATCAGCATGTGTGTGCGAACAACTACGTACAAGTGATTGTGTGTCGTTTGACAGAACTGCTTGTTGTGCTTGAACATAAGAGCAGCTTTGAAGCTGCGTTTTGATCAGAGCAGGTTCATTGTACATAGAGATATTTCAACAGCAGGCACTACTCGAAGTTTGGGTCAATCTAAGCATTTTAGGAAGTGTTTTTTGGTCGGCAACCCAATAAGAAAATGCGGATCTATTCAAGGGTTGGTTGGAGGTAAAAAAAGTCTTTCCAAGTTATTGTGCGACTTTTATTGCGCTCCGCCAAATTTCATGTCCCATCTCCATCAACTCTTTTCACGAAAAGCGTGCCTGAGAATGGATTTGCTACTTGGAACAACCTTTTCAATTTACGACCGAAATGATGCTTTGACACAACTTGTGGCAATGCCATTTCAATTTTATTTTAATTCGCATCTTTTATTAATCTTTACCCAATGGTCTCGATTTGGAACACTTTTATCGATGCATTTAGTGTTCCATATTTAGATGTTCTGCATCGTCTCTGGGTAGGCAACACCGGTTTTACCGGTTTTGTATTAAAGATACAAATTTCCTTGTTTAAAAAAGACCCTTTGTCAAATGTGGGGTTCGAACCCACGCACACTATCGTGTACCAGAGCTTAAATCTGGCACCTTAGACCACTCGGCCAACTTGACTTACTTTAATATCAGTGACATTTTAATCTGTATCAAAGTATAAAAACAGGTTTGCCAATATAATGTCAGGTATGCGCTCATGTATGCTTTTGCCCTGCCAATACCATGTCGTAAGTCAAGAAAGAAAAAAATTACCTCGCTTTTGCTCTATGGACCTTGGCAAAACGCCTTAATGATCACTTGGCGACTGAATTCGCACTCAACGATAAAAGGTTCCCCAGAGTGGGAAAAATGCTGGGTAAGCTGCAAATGGAGCGAGAGTTCTAGCAGCTTGGCATTTTGGTCATAAATTTCAATATTATTTGTTACGCACGTACTTGGCCAGAGAATGGGAAGACCATATTGGGGCGGTCTGCATAGTTCGAGGTTGTTGTCATTTTTCGTTGTCGTCTGATAAATAGACCTCTGGGAGAAGCATTGAGTGCTGAAGGGACTAACATAAGGTTTCTTTGTTTTTTCGCGACCTATTTTCCGTAATTTGTTTACCTCGACCTTTTTTTTGCTTCCCAGTTGGCTCCTCGAGCCCTTTCAAGAAATGATGGGCGGGAAATGGTTCCATTTATTTTCGTTGAGGCTGAGTGAGTGGAACGAAAGAAGAGGCGCTTGAAAAGAAAAAGACCAAGAGAAAAGGCCGAACTCGAGTCCAACAACTTAAAGGAACAGGGGAAAAGGGATTGACATTTTGATTTGTCCGTGGGAGCAAATTCATCAGTGGGACCAATTTTACTCTCAAGTCCTTGACAACCGGGCAATCAATTGTGTTTCTAGGGGAACGAGGTTGACGGGTCCACAAACTCAGCCAGATGGCAGTTCCGATTTCAATCCCCGCACCCTCTGTGCTCTTCTCTGTGCTCTTCACGTGTTCGCCGTCGTCTACCTTCACACCTGCTGCTTTCTGTCGGTCGTTCTTGGAGCTCGTGGTTGATGGAGAAAGAGAGGTGTCCCTTGCCTCCCTTTCCACGTCCCAAGTCTCCACGAGTTCCACTGGGACATCCTGCGCATCGACCTTGAGGGCCACTTGCTTGCGCCTCCTGTGCGTAAGTCCCAACAACGCACGTACGTACGGATCTACCTACAGTATATAGAAAGTGCGTCCGTGTCTCCGTCTTTGTGTGAATCAAAGGAGAACTCGCCGCTCGCTGACTCGTTCCCTCTCACTCCCTTCTCATGTATGTACTCGCTCTGTTAGTAAGTTCGCCGCTCTGAATTTCCTTGTTGGCGGGTTTCAAAGACATACCACCCATAGATCTGGAAAGAGAATCACAACCACTTGATTGATCCAATTGGGGCACTTCGTCGTGGTAGCTCGCTTCGTTTCGGCTTCGTCTGAATGCGAGGCTAATTTCCAGGTTTTTGAATGAGACCAGGTTATGGCTTATGTTAAAAAGGTTTTCAAATGCTGAGGGTTGATTGAATTAGAATTAGGCAGATGAGGTCGGCTGGTCCCGGCATGTTCCTGACTCTGGGGAGTCTGTTCCACTTTGGTCGCTTGGGTGTCGAGGACCCCTGGCGGCGATTCTTCCCGAACAAAAACGTTGTCCTTCTAAGCGGGATATCTCTATGGTCTCGAGGAAGAAGGCAAGTGGAGTTGCCTCTCGTTCAAGGGTAATTTGGATGGAATCCCGCTTCCACGTTGGTTGGAAGGTTGCTGGTTGGCTTGGTTGGTAGCCAGCTTGGTTGCTTGCTTGCTCGCATGGTTGGATCGTGGAGCGCTCTGCTCACTTCGAAAAGAGAATTGGATGTCTTGGAATTGTGCGAGGACGGGAGGGATCCACACTCTCTGGACCCTTGAAGACGAAAGCGAAGAAGAATTCCCCTCATTGTAGGCTCAGCTCAGAGGATCATCCTCTTACTCTTCGTGCACCACCTTCTTCTGCTTCTTTTTCCATTCCGTCTTCTTCTTCGTCTTCTCTTCCTTCTTCCGTCCTCGTCCTCGGTGTTTTTGAGGCTTCATTGTGGCATACCTAGTTGTATCCAGTGAGTAAGCGAGTCAGTCAGTGAGTGAGTGAGTGAGTGAGTGAGTGTGTATGTGTATGTGTGGATGCACGTACCCTACTTCTCGTAGTAGTAGTAGTGTATGTAGTTTGACTTCACCTTGAAAAGGGAACGGACCAAGGCGAAAGAGGAAGAAGGAGAAGAAGAGAAGGAGGAGAGAGACGGGGAGAGAGAGGGAAAACTCTATCATCCTCAGGTCTCGCCATATCAAATGCCTCTGGGAAGAGGCACAAGAAGGGATACCACGATCAGAAGGAGAAAACCTGGAGAAAGTGAAGGAACTCATTTCCCCCTCTCCGATGAAGAGATTCGGGTAAGGTGGAAATTATCTCGTTTCAACAAGATGGATGATTGGTTGGTTTTCTAATCAAGATTTATGACCAAAAGTGCGGTGTATAAAGAAGTGGCTACCAATGGAACAAGAGTCCCTTGAACCGTTCCATGTTCCACCTCAATCGGCTTTCACTTGAACGAAGGTCGGTCGTTGCCAACGAATGATGATGATGATGAAGATCCGACCTCTAGGGAATGTCGTTTGAAAGGCCGTCCTTCTCGACCAAAGTATGACCTCCACATCCTGCTGATTTCAGAGTCTTTGGGGAACAGGCTATTTCCATTTCATTCCTCCCATTCACTTTCATCTGGTTAATGGAAGCACATCTCCAAATTAAAGGCCTGTCTCGTTCAATTGACCATTCATCAAGGTAAGCCAGCTTTCACTTTGATTCCAAGAGAACTTGCAAGTTTCTACTCAATTCTGACATCCAATCCACCGGCCCACTACCTACCTACTGCCCTGGATATATTAGTCGACTTTAGACGTTCCATTAAATGTATATGTAGTTCCAATCGAGATTTATGCCTTTCACAATGCTTCCTAGGCAAGCGGGCTGTACCAAAATCGTGTCCGACTTTCCCGTAGGACTCACTCGTGATTCAATCAACGAGAGCTAAGCACACTTGGTCGATAGGAATAGTCACAATCCAATCAAGATGAGATATGAGTGGTACTAAAGAACAAATAGGAAGAAGCACCGAGAGAAGAAACAGGGACAACAGTATGTAGGAAAGAATGAAAGATGTGATGAAACAATCATCTTCCGAGCCCAAGGCTTCATGAATGATGGGAGTGTAGTACTATATGCGTCAAAATATGCAATCACTACTTCCTACTAATGAGCTTTAAATAGGGCCAATTTGATAGCAAACTACAAGGTTCTTAGACACTTGTCTTGTGAGCACATAAGGAAATGACAATGTTCATGAAATTTGTTTGACTTTTTATATGAGGAAACCAGAAGAAACGTTTCTAGTCGAGTCTTTGTGACATCAAAAAAGGCGTTTTGTTATGAGCAACTTGAAGGTACTGTTTCGGATATATTGAGGATTGAGGACGTTGCCATTGAATAAAAATAAGAGTACTTTTTGGAAGACCCGGCCACAAAAAAATGTATTTTGTTCTGGAGTTGATCAATTAAATGGTATTTGGATTTAGATACAAATTCACAAAAGTATTCATAATTGAGAAACCTTGTCTCAGCCGTTCAACTTGCCAACACAAAGGTATATGACAGTACCTGAATGAAACGCTTACGAAGCAAATATTTAATCAAAATATCAAGATCTTGGCCAGATAACAATTTCCTTAAGCTCAACTTAGTTCAGATCCAAAAAAATTAGGTCTGTGCTTTTATGTCAACTTTCATCGCATTTGAAGCATCTTATATTGTCACGCTGTATTGTGGAAAACAAGGTGGTTTCTTTTGAAAGTATCTCGAGTGTGACTGTCTGGAGTTGTTTCTAGAGCAAAGGTTGGCATCACCAACAACTTTGGGCCCAAGGCTCATCTACCTTGAATTGGGTGGTGAAGAAGGTGGTGTTAGTAAAAAAGGCTGACAAAATGGTCCTCTTAGAAAAAGAAGCCCAGAAGAAGAGAACCATCTCATTAATGATTCCAAGGGCTCACTTTTTGCCCACCAAATAGTGTCAAAAACTTTCAAAGCATTCATCTAGAGATCCGGAAGATTTGTGTCTCGGCCAGAATGGGAGAACATGATTGACTTTACTTTCAAAAGAATTATTGAATATGCAAGACATCAAAGTAAAGGATGCATAAAAATGGACGCAATCGAATTTACAGAAATGAATGCTTTTGACGTTTTCTCCGCTTTGTCAAAAATGTTTAAGTGAAGACAAGAACGGCCAAAAGATAACCACGCCCATTGTTCAATGCAAAACGTTACTTTTATCATATGAAACAAGTTTATATCACCGTATTAGCAAGCACAACAGAAAAATTGTCACATTTTTACTTGCTTAGTATTTTTTCATAATTGGATTATAAGAATAAGCAATGGTGTTCCTTAATTTTTCCATACCCTTTTGCTGTACGTAAACAGTTGGGAGCTCATCTATATCTAATTATTGCAATTCTCCTTCCTGAATCTCTAATTCAATTGGACAGCTCTGTGTAGTTTGAGAGCGTCTGTGATGATGACAACCTCAAAGGCAAAGCCAAAGGGGAAGATTATACCTCACAACCAATGTGAGTGTGTGTGTGCGTGTGTATGCATTCACTTCCCAGAGTGAGTCTAACTCCTTAATGATGAATGTTGGTTCTTGTTGTTTGTTGCTGTTGTTATCCGAAGTTGCACTGAGGTTGGTGGTATTTGGTGAAGCTCTGCCAAAAAAGGATTAGGATAGCGTTAATGATCCTTCTTCCTCTCGCTGCTTCTTGGGCCTATAGTACATAACTCTGAGTAGATAAATAAATAATTGAGTGAAGGACGAGGAGGGTGAGGAGAAAATACTGGAGAGAAACGTGTTTGTCTTTTTCGTTCTCCAGATTGACAGACTTATTCAAGGTTGACTCAGTTAACAGGAGAATGAAAGGCTACAATACTGTTTAGGCATTCAGACGCTCCTAACCTGTTTAGCATTTATATGAAGTTTTTGTTCCACCTGATCCGAACGGCAACAGGGTGGCCTTGCCTAAAGCTATTGGGATCCCATTCAAAGGCATAGATAGAGAGTGAGAGAGAGAGAAAGAGCGACGAAGTTTCAACCCATCTGGACGAGATAAGCCTGGCCAGGCGCAAAACCCGCTCCTACTCAGGATAAGCATGGATAGAATACTTGAGAAGTAAGCGAAGAAGGACCACAAGATCTTTCCACATAGTGTTTGGCATCTGGAGCAAACACGACCAAACTCTCGGGGACGAGTTTGGATCCAGTGGTTCAGTGCTCCTTGGCCATCACATAGTGTTTTGAGGCCGCGGCTACTACTGGCTTGCTTTGGCCTGTCATTGGAGACAGAATGGAAAACTCCTGGTCCAAGGTACCTTGGGGAATCTTAAAGTTTTTTCGGCGATCCATTCCATCCTCTCTTACACTTATCTAGGTAGAGAGCAACGAGGGAGCTCGCATAATGGTCAAGATCTTGGTCGGAGAAGAGATATATATTCATTCCTGGCTCAAAACTTTGCTCGGGTAACAAAAGAGAAGAGGGGATATGGCAATAGACAATGCAACAAGAATGCGGGGAAGATTGGACTGTTTGTTACTCGTACTAAACTAATGAGATGCTGGAAACTAAGATAGGTCAAACTCAAGAAAAATGTTCAGATATTACACCAACAGGATACTTCTCTCTACTAAGGTTTCTACGATTGGAAAGCGACGAAGGGTTTCATGAAGGATTTCTGGGAAAGTTTGATGCCGCATACTCCTTCATGGTTCAGAAGTGCCGGTGAAATCGTTACTAAGAGAATCTACTGTAGGTGTTTGAAAATGGCTTCTGGCACCAATTCAATCTTTCTTGCAATCCCCTTTCCGGTGGTCAAGGATTGGAGCACAACTTACGGAGTAAATACTCTATCAAAAGCTCCCTTGACTTAAGACCTTGAAGCATCCGTCAATGTCAGAGGCGTTTTCTCCCTAGGGACTTGACTCCATTACTTAGCTGAATTCAACGAGCTGGAAAAACAGGCCAGGACCTAGAAACAAAACTCACGATTCTCATCAGCACTCGGTTGGGCGTTACTTTGAGCGTGTACATAATATAAAAACAATTCCGTGGAGATTAGGGGCACTCTATCATTGTTCCTTGCTTGACAGCCATTTCCTGGGATATATTTTCAAGGCTGGAAGTTTGTTTAAGCATCATCTTTCCCATTGGAATCAAGTGGCCATGGAATTCATTTTTGGCTCCGACCACAAGCTACATTCACATTGAAGCATCATTGAAGTAGCCAATATTGATGCCTATAAAGTGGCCAGATTAGGAGGAAGAAGGGAAAGGCCTGCCAAAATGTGGACCATGGACAGAGTTGGCAAATCACTTCAGATCCAACCAACGTCTCGACAACGACTTTCGAGATGGAAGAAAGCCCTTTCTTCTGGGAGCGCCTGAAGGTTGCGAATCCGTTTTATCCGTTCAATATTTACTTTGCCCAAAGAGAATTGCTCTAAGCTCTCTACCATGTAGTGCAAAGTCAAAAGAGTAGCTGCCAAACAGGCAGATCCCTTGTCACGTAGACTTGTCATTGCCAGTTGTGACCTTCATCAAGGCCATGGTTTTCCCTGCCATGTCTTTGTTCCTTAAAAAGACTAGAGGCATTTTCATTTCTGGTGATCGAGGCATAATCCATTCTGTGGAAAATGATTTAGACGCCCATCATCCAAAACTGAATGGTCCTTGAAAAGGGAAAGAATGAGAGAGACAGATGGGTTAGCCTTAAAAGGTTACTCTTCAGATAGTTATTGGTAAAAGACTCGAGTAATGAGGCCAACAGATGTGTTCCTACGAACGAATACAACCTTGCATTAGTTTTTTTTCTTTGGAAAATCTTCTCTACCAAAGATTCTGAGAGCTTGAACTACCCCATAACAGTTCTTATGATCAGGGGCCGGTCCATTCTGTTTTTCAAAAAGCCTCCCAAATGACTCAAGGATGGTCCTCCTCATTCACAGAAAGCTAATGTTCAATTAAATCGTTCAATGAATGTAGCAAAGACGGCTAGTGGGTGGTGGCTATGCCTGAAGAAGTTCCAAAGGGAAAACCTTTGCGCCAATGCAGATCAAAAGACTGTTTGTCACGAAGCTTTCCCTCCCATTAGCTTCTATTCAATGCTGAAAGGCTCAATGTTGATAAGCTATTTTGTGCCTGTTTACAACCAAGAAAAAAATGAATCCGTCTAGACCGAGAACCACGCGAATTATGTGGCGTGATGGATGATCCATCAAACATTGAACCACAAAACAAAAACTCATTCATGTTTTAGTTGGATTCACGAGTGTGCTTTGCTATTTTGTCAAGAATAGTCGTTTTCATCGGGTGAAAGTCAGCTCATGGGAATGGTCCTTAGGCACGCATGCATACACTCATTATTTGGTTTGGAACAAAGTCATTTGTGTTCCACGCACGGAAGAGAAAAGAATCAACAATGGCGGATGTAGAACCCTTTTAATAATGAGCCTGGTACTTATTGGTGCTTGAGAAATATTTGATGGTTGGAACAATGTGAGGAAGCAACGTGACTTGGAACCACTCGAGCCAAACCCGTTTCCGAGAAATGCACTTTTCTCTGGCTTAAATCCGCCTTTTCGGTGAAGATGCATTTTGTTGGGATCAATGTTGGTCGAAGAAAAACAATACTTTGGTTTTCAAGGTCATCGTAGATTCTTGGAAACACTCGTCGGTCTTGCAATCAAGCACTTTTTGTATGCAAATGCGACCCGTTATACAGACACGGAACCCAAATCCATGCACCAAATCCTTGGTTCATGTTATATTCCTCTTATTTAAAGGCCCGTGCTCCAACTTGGAACTCTCACTCACTCACACTCACTTACCAAGTTATATACATAACGCACGCTTTCCAAGGATTCTTTGCCTTGTTCCAATGGGAAGCATAGGTGAGTTACTGAGGGCAGTTGAAACACAATATAATCACCCTCAAGCGTAGTCTCAACACATAAAACCTTGAAGATCTTAAAAACTCTGGTTGGTCATCAAACTATCCTAAAGAGTGATTACTCGTTTTTAATTGGTTTCTTTATTATTGCTACCATTCTTCCTAATGCCCTCAATAGTTCACCTTGTGTCACAGATACACAGCAACAGGAAAGACAGACACGGGAACTCCCGTTGAGTTGGAAATGGAGGAGACATGAAAACGAGGATAAGCATTAGACGATGATGATGGTGTTGGTTGTGACGATAGTGGTGTAGGTGGTAGAGGGAGGAGCAAGATAAAGTAGAAGTGGGGGCGACGGTTGTTGAGGTTGTTATGGTCTATACTGACATGCCCTGTTCCTTGGCTTTCGGCTCTTTTTCATCCATCCTGAGATTTGGAACACGAAACTTCCACGAACCTTCTCTCCCTTGATTAGCTTCCTACGAGCTTCATGAGTGGGTGCAGACTGCACACGTTATGGGCTTTATTGTCGGTAGCCGGGGATTTGGAGAAATGTCATAAATAGGGACGGGCAGAAAGTGCAAATAATCTTACCCTTTTAGTTACCAAAAGTTGCAAAAAAATGTGCCCAAAAGTGCAAAACAAAGTGCAGGAAAATGTTGAAAGTGCAAATAAATGTCAAAAAAGAGCAAATAAATGTCGAAAAAAGATCAAATAAGTGTCAAAAAAGATCAAATAAATGTCAAAAAAGTGCAAATAAATGTCTAAAAAGAGCAAATAACTTGCATTTGGACCTAAAACGTCATTCATGGAGTACCCACGGCTCCTAATTGAGCAGGAGAAGTCATTTACAAGTTCTAAAGACATTTGAGACTTGTTTGAGGTGCAGAGACAATGCCGCACAAGTAATAGAGTTCTATTAATTAGGTCACTAGCAAAAAGGATGTAAAGTCATGAAAAATACACTAGTCAACAATCTTCTGAATTTTTCATTCCTAAGGTGGTCTCGTGGATGTGTGTACCTAAAATATTGTCGAAATATATGTAGCAATTGTTTTATATGGCTTTACATCGCTACGTTTTCGTCCTTCAAGTTGTTCAAAAATAGACATTGAAAATTGAACAGAAAAATACCCATGTGTGCCTAACAACTGCATCAGATAAAATAGTCATAAATGTGTTTTAAGCATGTTTTTAGTGACATTACTTCAATATTTGGCCCATGGCCTAATTACCAGAACTCAATTTCAAATGTGGCATTATCTCTTCACCTCAAAACTGTTTTCAAATACTTTTGGAACTTAAAAGTAATATCTCCAAGTCAAGTAAACAATGTATACTGCTACATTGATGTATCTTTAGCTTGATGATTTTAAGTTTATTACAGGCTTTTTTAGAAATAGCGATCTTTGTAGGCAGCAAACCTAATTCTGCAATCTATATTGTTTGTAGATCCTTCCATTACCAAAACATGAGTTTCTTTAGGTTTGCTATTTGTTGGTTGCATGCAATGAGATTCTTTTGTCTAATCTTTAGTTTAGTGAACAGGATGTTATAGTTAAAGCAAGATGGTGAATAAAGTGTGAGTTTGCGTCTGAAATGCTTATATTTCTTCAAGGTGCTAAGAATGGTTGATTGCAAATGCAAGCTTTTTTCAACTAGTTCAAAATTTGATCTTGAAACTAAAAATTCTTTCAAAAGCCACTACATTTTCTTAGCAATTTGTCAATTTTGGCCAAAAACGTAAATAAAAAGTGCAAATAAAGGTGAAAAGTGTAAAAGTGCAGAAAAATGGGTTTATGTTACCAAAAATCTTTTTACACTATTTGCCCGTCCCTAGTCATAAAGCTCCTGGAATTCTGAAGGTGTTTAGGATGGTCTCAAAAATAATATTGTCGCGAAAGCATATTCTCTTTTGTCTCTCCTCATTTCTTTGTGAACTATTGTCAAAGTCAAGAACACAATACAAGCGGAATTCGCTATCAGTCGTCGTGTAATAATACCGGACAGATGTTTCTTGAGGTTTTATTGTTGACCGAACTGACATACTAAATTGGTTAAGATCAACGAAAACAAAGGAGCTTCTACTCGTTAAGGAAAGGAAGGTAATGAATAAGAAATCAGCCATTAACGCACCAGAGCATCTTTAGAAAGGAAACCTCGTCTGGCAAGGATAGAGGTGTTCCAATCCATTGGAGAAGATTAGTCCGATTGCGCTTAAACTCTGGCAACGAGCAATAAGCATGTCAAGATGAAAAGGCCCTTCCAATTAATGAGTATTCCAATGCATACCATAAGAAGACCCGGAACAGCAACAGAGCTTCTTCTCATTTAACGGAAAAAAGCTAGATGTGGGAAATAGTTGGGAGGTGGAAAATGAGGCGTTTTTATGGTCCATGAACCTTGATGAATGACTGTTTAGTGGGCACAATGATTGGAGGCAATGTTCGGAAGATATATCTTGCTCCTGAGAAAGTATCCGATGACTATGACTCGAACAATCCAATCCCTTCATTTTTGGGGGCGGAACTTTCTGCTAAATTATTTGGTCCTGTGGCACTCAAGTGTAAACTTTCAAGGTCGTTCGACCTTTCTCGGTGCTTTTTGGCTCAAGGCTAAAAGAGCACACACCATTCGAGAGGGTAATCCTGTTTTGAAGCTGGCCTTTCATTGACGCCATAACTTCACTCGTGGTTCCAAAAAAAGAACTTTCATGTTAGCGCGGGTTCCAAAACACCAAATTTCGCGAGTTCTAGGCCATTTCCAGAAGCCAACAAATACTCTTAATTGTTTGGCCGTTTCACTGGTGAACATTAAAGGCTGGTTCCACTTAGAATTGGTTTGGAAAGGAAATCATCATTAAACACAAAGAGTCTGTGGAATGTGTGTTCCATTGTGGGGTTTCGCCATTCGCTTGGGAGCATCTTTTTCTATGTTCCACTTGGATCTGATCCCAATCTCGCTCATCAAAACTCGTCTCTTTTTCGTGCTTTGCTCTTCGTTCGATGTTCGCCTCTTGAGTTCTGCTGAAAAGGCCAGACTTGGACATGGAACACTGAACTTATGGAGCACACAATGTACTTGAACGAGTCTGTTCTTGCACTCGAGCTATTCTATTAATCGTGATAAACACTACCATATTCCACATCATAATTCAGATGAAGCAGATTGATACCACTCAAAGTGAGAATGATGGTCACTCAAAATGGATTTTGCATGTTCCAATGTTCATTCCTCCATCTCTTCAAGAGCGACAATGGGCCCTCAAAAATGGAAGAGGGAATGTTGGATGTGCTCTTTTCATCTAAATCGATTCAATAAAAAATGAAATAGCACGGAAAACGACTCCTATGTTCGATTTGAAGGTAGATCAAGTTAAATAAAACTACTCCAACTCTGGATTTGATTGAATGTTCAGCCAGCAAAATCATAAATAAAAATCCTTGGCCTTTGATGACAAGTCCTTGAAAGAAGTAGTCTATAGATCAAGCAAGTCAGGTATGTGAAGCGCGTCGGAATTTTGAGAACAATGGATAACTTTTTTTACAAAGCCCTCTTCCAAAGCTAGGCAAGAGCAAGAAAATACACGGGAGTTTCAATAGTCTCCCTGGATCTCCTCATCGATTACTTTTGATAAGGTAGAAAGCGAGGTAGGGATGAATCTCTTTTTATGCGGGCTCCAAGGGACCATTTCTGACTTTTTAGAAATCCAAACCCAAAGCCTTTTGGCCTTTCTTCTCTTTGCCAATCGATTGGAGTTGAGTGTTTAATCTTCGACATGAACAACAGAGTTCGGAAAGTATAGAATGATCCATGCCTGGTCGATCCAACTCTCTTTGAATGGCCATGGCATACTGCATGTGAGGTCTTTTGTGCAGTTGGCTTTGTGATTTATAGCCCTCTTTCTAGTCTCTACGACCTTGCATAAAGACGATTTCCTCTCCATTCCTTTTATATCCCTCTCTCGCTCTTGTACGTAGAGAAAGGAAATTCAAGCCAGACGTCTCCAATCTCCATTCATTCTTTCAGAATCCTATTGGAATGTGTCCAGAGGTCAGCATTAGCGTGGTCGAGCCCAACGAGCAAAATGCTGTGACCTCATCGAGCGGCCGCATCAATGGCGAAGGACCCTCATCCACTCACAATCTGGGCGTTTCCATGGTGGGTCGGCCATCAACATCCTCAGTACTGATGGGCGGGTCTCTAGTCCCTCCTAATCCAATATTCGGTGCCTCGGCCTCGGCCACGTCCTCGGCAACGGCCTTTCAGCCGTCATTGATCGCGGGATCCGTGCCCGGACCGAATTTGAGCGTTCTTCCACTTCAGAAGGAATCGCGATTTGATGAAGACGTCAACTTATCTTTGATCAAAGTCGTGGTCCTGGGAGCTCATGGAGTGGGAAAATCCTCCCTTGTCAAGGTAGGCGTCAAAACTTTGCTCTGATGATCCTTTTGATGTCTTGAGTTGGATTACTCAGCAAGCTAGTTCGCAATCACCACAACTTTGTTGGCGTCGTCTTTCCACCAGTTTTCATTGACTGCAGGATCTAATGTCGGAACGATGAATTTGAGGTTGACTTGACGCAAGTTGGGTGAACCACATTCTGACTGAGGCCATTGAAATTTTTATAGAGCCAAGAAAGGCGTAGAAGCTTGGCAAAGTTGGCCAGACTTGGGATTTGTGGATTGGATTAATCCAGTGCAATTCCGGCTACTTGGAAGTTCGCGTCTTCGACAGAAAGATTTCTTAGGGCACGTTAAGGTTGGCAATTAAGGACTTGAAAGGAAAAGTGCAACAATTCGCGATAAATCCCACTTTAGGACGATATAACCGAGACATTAATGACACTACGCCGACATTTATAGGACACACAATTGTTTTCTTTGAATTACTATCGTCCGATGGACGTTGTTCCAATATTGTCACGTTTGTACTCTGCGAAACAAAATGTTCCCTAAAAGAGAACTTTGGGATAAGAAGACGCCTGAGAAAAAGGTAGACAAGCTTTGTGAGTACCCAAAGAAAAGGACTTGAAAGGTGTCCTCCAATTTTGAAGGTTTTAGGTTGTTCTTTCTTTCTTTCTCTCGTCTCTTGCGTTCCTAACTTCAAAAGATGGGAACAGACGTGGTCTTTTGAAAATATGTCACTCACAGCGAAGTGAAACACGCCAACTTTCAAGAACGAGCCTGCAAACTCGATTTGCCAATTAGTTTCTCGCTTGGGACCAATTTCTTCCAAATCGAAAGCCCTTCTTCCGTGCTTTTCCGTCTTCCAAGTGTGACAAAAACAGCATTTTAATCTCAATCTCCACTTCAAAAGAAAGTATTACATGAAAAATAGCCTCTTTCCAATGTGACCAGTTCTAAGCTTTCCTTCCTTTTGAGTTCCTTTCAAGAAGATTTGAAGCTCAGACTCACAGACTTAAATTAAATCCAGGAATCGGATTGCGAAATTCAATCACTTCTAACCCAAGGATTGGATGAGATCTGCACTTGAAAAGAGACCATTAGGAACAATCGTGTCCAATTGACTCGAGATTGCTCAAGCTTTGTTAAGTCTGTGACTACCATGACCAGTCTGACAATCTGAACAATAGGAGATTCACTTCCGACTCCCAAAGAAAGTGTCTCGGCCAAGTTTTTTTCGGCTCTTTTCCTCGATCTATTCTCGAATTTCTTTGTTCAAACGGATATCATTAGATAGAGGGAATCTTTGTGGTTGGTAGTGAATTGCCTTTCTTGTTGACACTCAAGTTGGGGAAAGCCTTTTTCATCTCTGTCGCATCAAGGTCAAGAGGAGAGGCGCCATTTCCTTGGCACTTGAAAGATTACTTTTCGTGCCTTGTCATGTGCACAAATTCACGCTCAAATTCCCACGCCTTCGCCCGAGAAGTGTCCTCGACATGAAATTTTTGCTTTGGCCAAAACTGGGTTGCCACGTTGTTGCTCATAAGAACCAATGAGCTAGCAATAAACAACGAGCTTCGGCACATTAATGTTTGATGTTTCGTTCGCTTTTTTCCAGCGTTTCGTGACCAACGACTTCTCAACGCAACATATTGTTTCCAAGAAGAAGAACGAGTACTTCCCCTCGTTAATCCTCAACGACAGCTTGTTTGAGCTCAAAATTCTGGACCTCCCCACCATCCCGTTCTTTCCCGACACATCGGAAATGGAATGGAGCGAGTATCGCTACTTCGGCCTCCGTTCAGCCTCCGCCTATTTGCTCGTTTACGATGCGAGCACGCCTTCCACGTTCCATTTCATCAAGACCTTGCGCGAGCAGATGATCCACTCCCGTGATATGACCAATGTACCTGTGATCGTGGCGGCCAACAAGATGGATCTGGTCCAGAAGGTGACAACGCCAGTGTCCTCCACGAGCCGATCCACGGATCAGTCTGAGAAGGATCGCAAAGATATGGTGAACATGGTGAAGAAGTCTTGGCGGGCCTCGCACGTCGAGTGTAGCGCCAAATACAACTGGAACGTTGTCAATGTGTTCAAGGAGCTGGCTGTGACTTTGGACATGGTCGCCAATGGGCAAATGATCGGACCCGGGAGTCAAGGATCGGTCAAGAAGAAGCGATGTCTCATGTTCTGATAGCAAGCTTATGGGGAGTAGCGGTCGCTCGAGATTTTCAAATGGATGAGGGGAGCTTGGACATCCCGGAAAATGGACGTATCAAACCAAGACATGCCGCTCAAACCAATGCCCGACTAACGGTTATTTTACGTAACAATAACGTCAATTCGAGAAATGGGAGCAAACGTTTTTCCTCGTTCCACTTCCACTTTCCAGTCAGTTCACGCAAAAAAACAACTCAAAAAGGTCTTTGTTCAAAACGGTCACTACGAAACATGTGATTTATAAACGAATGTTTCAAATGGCTCAGTCTTCCCAGACCAAATGACATTCATGATAAGTGCAAAACCAATAACATTGTGAATTTTCCACATGTCTTTCTTCGAATACGCATAGAAAAGCTATTTTCACCATGGTCGTTGGATGAAAATACCCATTGAATAAATTTTATGATTATGCTGTTGGCCATTTCCGAATGAACAACCCTTGGTCACGAATACCTAACTCTTTCTCTTTCAATGAGGCGAATCACGAACAAATACTTCATTGAAATGGCATTCATATCACCTTGCGAGATTTAAGAATCCTAACACGGCGCAACTTATTATTACAACAATGGCAAAAGTAAAATCAACGATTTTCTTTTAATTCAACCCAAACATGTTGCTGCACAACGAATGAAAATTCCTTTCGGCCTACAAACATTTTTTAGCGTGTATTGACAATGACTCTTAATTATTCGCCAATGGCTGTGATCCAACCAACTGCCAGATCCTACTGGTTAGCATCATCATTGAGATTACCAGCGAGACTAAGCGTGTAATCCTCAATCAATTTCTCCTATTGCCCCTGGACACCCTGATTCTCACTGATTCACTTGCACCGTGTTCTCTTTTCGATCCCTCTATTTATCTTGTTCCATTGTATTTCGGACATGCCCCCTTCAAACTCATCTTGCGTGAGTAGCTTTGATGACTTTTTCCCGAGATTCAAAGCTCGTCTGGCTCAAGAATGATAACATAATTTGCAATAATCGCTCATGAAATATACACAATCCAAACTTAATGTCAATTTAATAGGTTCACAGAGGAGGTAAACACATCTTGGGAGTTTTGTAGGCCGTGTGTTGAGAGCATCAGGGGTGAAAGTTTGCTCATATGGTAAAACAGCTTGAGCAAGTTCCAGCGCATGATTTTGTTATAATCGAATCAAGTAATTCAAGCATATTTTTCATTACAAAGCTCGACTCTCTAACGGAAATTTTCATCTCAAACTAGCGTTGTTTATATATTACGGTAGAGGACGCTCTGAACTGTCCCCTACCAACTGCAAGGGCATCTATTGCCATTTTTTGATACTTCAATAAAGGAATATTTTCGACTTCTTCTCTAAAACTAAGACGTTTCGAACAAAGTTTTAAATGGAGTCAACAACACAATTTCCAAAACTAAAGATTGTTGCTTAAAAATAATTCTTTTTGCGAAGCCTAGTTTTAGCTTTGCTTGATATTCATCGTTTTCTCTTTGTAGTAGAGCTGTGCATCGGATCCGAAAAGTCGGATCCGATCGGATCCGAATCCGATCGGATTCGGATTCGTTCGGATTGACGCAAGAATTTTCGGATTCGGATTCGTTCGGATTTTAGCGGGAATTTTCGGATTCGGATTCGTTCGGATTCGCCAAAAGCAGTCGGATTCGGATTCGGATTCGGATTTGCGAAATATTTTTCGGATCCGACATAATCCGAAACCAATCCGAAGTTTTCATTTTACTGTTTTATTTCAATTCACAATATTTTCATTGTGAGACCTTTTTTGTTTGATGATTTAAATGCAGTCAATCTCCTGCCTTCAACTCTGAAGTTTTTAATGACTCCACAAGGTATTTTAATGTTTCAGATTTTACCAATTAAATAATAGCATTTGCAGATCAAAGAATTCCATATTAAGAGAATCATAGAAAGGTTTTGTAGTAAAAAAGGCATCAAAAAGTTACAAAACGTCTTCATAGCAAAACCATCCTATATGAATAAAGTAAATATTTTGCCAAGTATTCACCCCTGGATTACAATTAAGTGCGTAAATATCAGCCCACTTGACACCAAACTGATTTAAAGATAAAATTGTTTTTGACCCATTTAATTACGCAGTTTTTTCTGCATTTGACTGTTGGTATGATCGTGATTTTTTGAATTAATATCCTTTTGTAAACACTTCAACATATTTGGTTCATTTTGGGAAATTCTATTGTGCAAAGAGCATTCATTAATTTGCCCTAAATGTCCTGAAATATTTTGCCTAAAAAACAAGAAAATGCTTACTTATTCCTAGAAAATGTCAAAATGTTTAAAAAATCAAAGCTAAATGTGAAAATTTTAATAAAATATATTATATTGAAAAGAATATGTTCTGGGCACTTCTAGTTGAAATAGTGTTGTTATTTCCAATTTAGGCCAAAATAATAAAATAATCAGATTTAAATCGGAATGAGCAAAAAATTTTTGGATTAATGTCTGATTGAGCTAAAATTTTTCGGATTTTTTCGGATTATCGCCAAATTTTCGGATTTTTCTCGGATTTTGCGCCAAATTTTCGGATTCGGATTCGTTCGGATTCGGCAGAACATTTTCGGATTCGGATTCGTTCGGATTGGGCAAAAATTTTCGGATTCGGATTCGTTCGGATTGAGTAGCAAATTTTCGGATTCGAATTCGTTCGGATTGAATGGAAGCTGTCGGATTCGGGTTCGGATTCGGATTACAGAAATCCAGTTCGGATTGGATTTTGGGGACCTTTCGGATCCGATGCACAGCTCTACTTTGTAGTAAGAAAAGAGCATCAAGTGCTTTATTAAATTGGCAAAAACTGATCAGAGTCATGTGAGGGAAGAAAAATTCTTCTTATTAAGGATTAAGAGTTGCAAATGCAATCATGAACTGAGACCTGTACTTTTTGCAAGGCATTGAACTTTTTTTGCAAGGCTTATTTAGTCTATATTCCCTTCCACAATGGTATTTCGGCCAGTTAAAGATAAAGTTTTGACTTACAGCAGAAAATTTTCAGTTTCTATGTAACAAAGACTAGTCGTCGGTTTGTCTATTCTACCAAATTAAGGTTTTCGGCATTTCTAGGAATCTGTGTAAACACATGCCTCGAGTGGTTTCAATTCGCATTCCATACGTGGACGTTTAAGACCTCGGTTAACCGAGATCCTTGCTTGGGGGTAAAGAATTAGTCTCGTTTCTCTCGAGACAATTGTGGGTGCTACTCGACTCAAACAAAGAAGTTGAAGAAGTAAACTCAATTGTGGAGGATTTATTGCCAAACCAATATCCTGAGCTGAGACAAATAAAGCGTAAACAACGGAACTCTCAAACCAACTAAGCAATGACCATTAACCAACCAAATTGTCTCGAGTCATGATTTATGCTCACGCCCAATCCAACATAACGCAATTTGCATTGCCAATCATTGATTTCAAAATCAACACATGGTCCACAAATGAAGATTACAGAGAGACTAGTATGATAAATGTGTTTGACAAACTTGTCCAACAAATTTTACTGATAATCGTTCACGATTAACAACGGTACGAATGAGCTTTCGTTTAGTGCTTCGATTACAACAAAGGTAACTGTGGACAAAAGTGTTGTCTATTTACTAGAATTCAATCACTAATCTTTTTGATTGAGGTCAAGCTCTGTAGAAAAAGCTCGTACAAATTGAAATGTTTTATCTTATTCTTTTTTTTGTTTTGTTTTGCGGATTTTTTACTACCGCTACAAGGAATGCGATTCCCTGTAAATTGAAGGATTTCTCCCGACAGCTTCAACCCGACCCCCAACAGGATTCGAACCCTTAAAGTTCCTTAATTCACCCTTAATTAACCCTTAATTCCTTAAATTCACATGGGAAATATTCCTCAAATTCAGTGCTCTTGTATTTCTACACCAAAAATCTAACATTCAGTACATTCCTGAAGTCATGAACTTTTCTTAGGTACTCTCCTCAAAGGAGTTTACAGAATATTGTACTCCGTTAGTGTGGTCATCAAGCTTCGATGAATACTCGCTTCCAGAATTTGTACATATCAAATACATAAACGGAACTGTCAATTGGCGACGTATTGAACATGCATTTCAATATGGTTCACTAATTTCAACATAGCTAAATTGAAGTCTTACCCCTGGGAATAAAAGAACTGTTGCAGAACTTCTAACTGAAATTATTGTATCACAAACACGTAAAAATGCTATTGTATGCACAAAACGTAAGTAGTCTGTGGTCAGAAAAGTGAATCCATTTTGGATGCGAGTGTTTGCACTTGAACTTTTGCAGCGTTCTTTGTCCTCGAAAAAGTCAGTTCGCAGCAATGATTTCACAGATTTCTCTCTGACAATTGCATCAGTCGTTCGTGATCAGCAGGAAAATGGTTTTTCCTTCCCTACCGCCCAATTAAACCTGCCTCGAAACAAACTGACACTTTGAAATGGTACTGCTTGAACTACAGGGCTCTATGTTTGACTTGACTACATCGTTGTTTCCTCAATCCCAATGGAACGCTTGATTTCAGCCCTTTTCAATGGACAGAGGTTAATTGGCTGGAATCATGATATTTGACGCATCATTCATGTCAATCTTGTTTTCAGAATGTGAGCTGTACATAACATCGTTTAAAATGGAGTTCCTGAATATAGAGGATAAACCTGTTACCACCTGGTAGAAGTCAGAGCTTCCGAATCAGACATGTCCATGTGTGCAGAATTGACATCTTGAAAGATAACAAATTTAAAGTAGGATCAGAAGATGAATACTGTGTATTTATTGTCACACTGCAACTATTTGTGCCGTTTACTCTTTTCTCCCATACTTTTCTGGGGATTTTTTTTTAGGACTCAGCTTTATTTCATTCGATATTCATTCATTGGAAATGTACATTATGATTAGCCAAATGTCCCTTTAGAGATCGTCCAATACTCTGATGAGTGTGTTATTAGGACGACCCCTTTTAGCTCTGTTTTTTATTGGAATGAGGGGTTATGGTAAAGTTTTTTTTTGTTTGTTTTTTCGAGCTCTGCAAGCTATTTGCTCGCATGTAATATATGATTTCGTTTTGATCATTGAACTTTTTTGCATTTACTAGAGATTCATATTTAAACCTATTCTTGTTCGCGTTGTTCATTAGACCAAAACATTTCTTGGGTAATTACGATTGGGCACAAAAACGTTACCTTACATTTTCCAACTGAAAGATTAAGCCCAAAAAAATTTGACTTAGAAAATGAAACAAAAATGTTTTGGACCGAAAAAGTCCTCGGAAAGTTTTTGCTAGTTTTAAACGTTTCTCAACGAAAATAGCAGATTACTTTGTTGTAATTTTCAACCTTTGTTATATTTTTACTCCAAAGTCGTTTTCACGACAAGCAAATGCAAATGTCGTTCATTTTTCCTATTGTTTTTCCTTCACCTAAAAAATAGCATTAAAAGGTCTTCCTCATTTACTTTGGCAAGCACTCCAAACTTGTAAAAAGTTCTTTTCTCTCGAAATTCAAGTTCTCCGACCTTTTCCATTTATCACGGCAAGGTGTTTTGAATAGATTTTTAGGCTTGGATCCAAAGACCCGAAGACATCTTGGCATTTTTTGGACCCCCAATTCAATCGGGAACAACTTTACTTTTATTGTATTGAATAATTTTACGTCCAAGGAACAAGTTAAATACCTAAGAACCTATTATTTATAACATTTCTTGATGAACTATCTATGCAATAATGTAATGCATAATAATGTACATTTAGTCTTCAGGAACCGCAAAGGGTTATTTGGAAGACATAACAAGGATCAAAAGTGCGAAACTGTGGATAAGAAGAGATGTGAAAAACAAACATTCAATGAGTTGGTGGAATAATAAATATCTAATCTATATTTAGACACTATGTAGCAACCTGTTGAATTCAAATTGAACAAAAATGTATTTATTATCAGCTGAGTTGTTTGGGTTTTGGTGGTCCACTTTTTACCCAAAAAAGCTGAAAAACGCTGCAGTTATATCAAAAAACAAATTCCCAAAGATTTCACATAGCTTTTCACTGTTGCGAAAGCAAATGATTTTTTTTGAGTCTTGAAGTTTACGTCATAATAGTTCAAAATTGTAACAAATCTCACTTAAAAAGCACTTGACAAGCATTTTGCAGTAATGAAAAACTTTTGCAATGTCAAAGACATTCAATGTTGGGTAATACTTAGATATGTTGAAAAATTCGGTTGATATTTCAAGTTTCGATTTTAATCCATCTTGAACATGGTCCTTCAAGAAATTGTAAATTTGAATATGAATCTGTCATGCATATTTATTTACAACTTTGACTGAACACACAACAAAGTGTACTCTACATAGTTATGAAAAAATATTTTTCAAAAAAGCTTATTTTAAGTAATTATTATTATTATTTTGAGTTATTTTGACAAAAGCTTCAAAATTCAAATTTTTCAAAGCCCTTACGGGCTTAGACGCCTCTTCATATTATTACAAGAATTGAGTGATCGAATGTGAGTGATGTAGAGAAAACGGAAATATTCTGAGTAAGGACAGGAACTAAATACGAAAAAAATTATTCGTCTTTTTTCGTCTTTTTGGCCTTTATTCGTCGCGAAATTTTTTTCGTCTAATTTGGATTTTATTCGTCTATTTTCGTCTAATTGGCCAAAAATTTGGATTTTCTTAGATTTCAAGCGCTTGTTGCGTTTTTTTCAAATTTTCCAAGCAAATAAAAACTTAAAAGAAAGTTCAACCCCACCAATCATAGGCCCATGTAATAATTTGATTGTTAGTTGCCGTTTTGCATAAGCAAAATACAATCCACACTTATAAATTAACTTGTACTCGTACAATTGCTCGAAAGACACAGAAAGAAAAGATTACTATTGGGTTGAAAAGGCCATCAGAACAATTATTCGATTTGCAAATCTGATTTTAAGTATAGTTGTACTAAAAACGTTCCTTTAAAAAGGCATTTTTAACTCTTGGTTTATTTGACATATGTACTACTGGCTAATTCTTGCTCGTTAGGTGCTTCCTTTTTTTTAATTTTCTAGATTTCACCGTTTTTGACAGTCAGACCAGTTCAGACAGATTGATCCTTATCAATAGGGACATACATAACATTGTGGGAGCAGCTTCAAACGTCTTTTTTCGTCTGGATGGGCATTTAATTTTTCTTCTTTCTTATAAGATAAGTTCATTCGCCTTTTGGGGAAATTAATTCGATTTTTTCTATTTTGCAAGTATTTTTTTTTCTTTTTTTCCGTCTGTTGGGAACTTTTATTCGTCTTTTTTTGGTTTAATCGGTCAATTTTATTCGTCTTTTTCGTATAATCAGGCAATTCTATTCGTCTTTTTTCGTTTAATTTGACAGTTTTATTCGTCTTAACTTCCTGTCCCTAATTATGAGTATAAACCGTACAGAAAATGCGTGGTGTATAATGTTTAAAGCCTGGCCCTGTTATTGTCTCATATTCATTGAAGAAACTTACAAAAAAGGATGTTGATAATGCATCCTTTGTAACCTCCAGGATGACAGTTTGAATTCTGGCCGAAGTGACGTTTCTGGTTTTTTGCCACGTACACGTAACACAGAAACATGTTTCGTAAAACTGTCTTATGAAAGGTTACTTTTGGGCTACCTATTGCCACATATGTGCCTTGAAATCTCCACATAGTAATACCGAATAGCTCTGAAAGAAAGTTTTATCGTTGAAGGAGATGGCAAAGCTTTGCAATTAGTGACTCAAAAGGAAAGGGTAGAATGATTTAAACAGAAAATGGTAAACTACAAAGTATCTTTTTGCTAATAGGAAATGTGCTCAAATAGTGCTCAATTATTCGGAATAACTAAACTTAGCAGTCTTCACTTCCGTTCAAAGTTTCCCTTCATTCCAACTACTATTGAGCATGATAAATGATCAAATATGGCAAAATGATGATTTGTACAAATTAGGCTCATTCAATTCCTTTTTGCTTGATATTACGTCGACATGAACTGCACGCGAATTCGATGCATTTCGCTTGTGATGTGCATCGATTTGTACCGAATTCGAAGCTTTACTCCCAATTTAGTAAGAGCCTTGCGAATATGTACTCGATATAAACAATGGAACTCATCAAATACTGGACAGCTTGACGGCTTGTGTACATAAAATGTGATCACAGCCATGAAGCGGGAAGTGAACTGACCGATTCATTACCTTCATGAAATGGGAAATTCCACGGAACCAGTTCATCTAAAACAACTTTTCCCTTCTCCACGGAAAGCTTTGAGCCCTCAGATGTAAATATAAAGGTCCTTCTTTTGACTTCAAATGGACCCATGGCAAAAATACCCATTAAAACGTTACCACATCGGACTCATTTAGGAATTCTGAGGAGTCAGGGCTTTCAAGGGACGATTCATCGGGAATGCTCGTTGTTCTTCTACATAACAAAGACTTAAAAACGTTCAGCCGTATGCTTTACAATTTGCGTAAGTTGAACGCATGACGCAAAGGATGACGCAAAAGAACTGGCAAGTAACCAAGAAAAGATTGGTTGTCCTCGCTTGACAAGAATGGTTGGGTGGGATCGCTCTCGTCCAAAGAGAACAAAAAGTTCGTTTGATAAGTCGAGCTACTTGCGTATTTATCATCTACACAGAGCACCCTTGGCAAGGTAGAGATCTGATAAGAGAGAAGAGATCACAAGTGTTATGTTGTGACTATTAGGAGTGTTTTAATAGTTCAACATAATAAATATTAGTATAGTGATGCTGCTTATCAGCTCCATATCTAACACTGAATAGTGATAATAACATATGGAACATATTTATACATTTTCTCGGTACATAATTTCTCAACAAAAACAATCTTTTTGAAACCACACTTCATATTGTCTTTAAATTTATGTGTACTTTTTTTCTCCGATGGTCTCAACTACCAACAACAGCCTTTCAATTGAGCTACAAAAGGGGACTAGTCACTCCAAAAACTCAAAAGTAAAAGATCCACAAAACCAAGAGCAAAATAATAACCTTCATTATCGTAACAAAGCTTGAATATTCTTTATTACACTTTCATAATGTTTTGATAGACTTCTCCCTTATTATTGAAATTGAATGGGCGAAAAGAAATATCTTTGAATGATTACTTGGATTTCTAAACAACTCGGTCCATTGTGTTCATATTGTGGTGTGTTTATTTTGTTTTAAAGCATAACTACTTCATCTACTCTCTTGGGAAGGGAGTCGTCAATCCCTCGGATTTAACCCATTATTATTCCTCAGTAGCTTCTCATAAAAACATCCTCTAAATCAGACCAACCCTGATCTCTTTCTGTATACGCACTCCAACGTTCAACAGGGCTGCACGACATGCACCTTGGCCATTTACTTAAACTATGCCGGCGAATGTCCAATATCTGTCAAATTCAGTTTAACTAAACCATTCACTGGTACACAATCTTTCATGTGAATCTCCAGATTGATCATAACTTATTTATTTATTTATCTATCTATTGAACCACTAACCTTTATGTCTTATTGGTTAAATTGAATCGCAATGGAGTCAGTGGAAAAGAAGAAGGAAATGTGGAGTTCTCACCATGAAGAACGATCCGACAGCCGTGGACAACTCATCATCAACATGGTCAAAAATGGGTTCTTAGGTGAGTAATTTTCGTTCGTTAAATGTTCGATAGACTATTTAAACTGTATGTTGCATAGAAAACTCTTCTGATTTGCTAAAATTACATTTGAGAATCCGATGACGTCGGGAACTTGATTAAAGCACGGGAAATCCAAACCGCACAAGCTTTTTAAGAGAGTCTAGAATGTACTATTTGTACGGCATCACGTTTACAGAGTCTGAAATGTCACATCAGAGAAAACAAAGCCAAGGAAAAAATCAAAAAAAGGTCCTTGAACTTTGCTGAAGTCCATCTAAGAACCTATAAGGTTACTCTCCCATCAAATCAATGCTTGTTAGTGCATTGCCTCGCATTTTCTACCGGAAGTGTTTCATGAAGTATCATAAGCAGTTTTCCTGCGTTGTAAATGAAGCAGTTTTGTTACACATTAAGTGAATGACTCGTCTTGTACGCCGTTTGACATGAATATTTTTATGTAATTCCGAGTAATGAGTGTGATAAATGGATTTTCATTTTTCTCTGAGCTCACAAGTGGATTACATTTTATTACATTTGCGGTATTTGAGAATCAGACACGGAATTGAAAAAATGAGCTCTTACATTAATTGCCTCATAGCTATTAAAGGTAAATTGAAAAGATATCATTGAAATATTGCGATTTTCACACCACTGGCAATCCAACGTCGCCTTGACTTTGAAATTCAGCACCTTCGTTGTTTTGAAGAGTTCGAGGTGGAAACGATTCAAAAATATGTTTTTTCAATTCAGTTCCCGACTGTCATTATCCAGTGCAAGTGTGAATTTAAATGAGATCGATTGAAACATGTGACCCCAATTCTGAAGGTGTTTTGGGTAGGTAGTAAGTGGGTTATTGGTTCAGCATTCGTTTCATAACATGTTTGGGTGGCTCGTAATCCATTAAAATTGAACTAAGATCCTCTAGACCAGAAAATTGCCCTTTATCCGAAATTTGAATAGAAGTATGGATTAGTCGCAGATCTGATAACAAACCAACATTGTGGTTTTTACCGACATTAACCATCCATTTTATAAAGTGAATCAGCATTTATGGTAAGAGCTCTACTAAACCCTTTAAAATACGAAATGCTGGCCCAAAACCATTAAAATTCAAGTAAAACTTGTTAACTAAAATAATTTTGATCTAATCCTAGTCCTCTTTTTTGCAAAGGGCACGTGTCGTTGCTTTACTGTACAAACACATTACCAATTGCTGACACGAATTTCAATATCAAAAGCCAATTTGTCGATCGGAGACACAGATGTGTTCGAACTTGACTTTGACACAGAAGCTGGTGAGACAAGGGCCGATTGAATCGATCAGTTTGCCGTTTCGGGGCCTCATCGTGTCGCATCCCGTATGATTAATATTCGCTCTCAAGTAGAAAGCCAACCAAAGAGGCCCTTGAATGTTCCCTGTGTCTACATTTGCATTGATACACTGTCTTTCCCGTTTTCGGGGATAGCCGCGCAAACGCATCACAAATGTGCTTTACAGCCATGCCGTAATGTGTTTAAACTATCGTTAACAAAAGGCCTTCGGGGCTGATGTGTGTCAAAGGTGTTGGAAGTATTAACCTCGAAAAGAGAATCAAAGCAACTTGCAGCTCTTGTATTTGGAGCAGTCTATAATAGACCCTGGAATGAGGCGGATTTAAGATTAGTCCGTTTTTAGAAGTGTGCATGCATTGGTCCCAATGCCTTTGGAACCAATTGAGTACAAATCTGGAGCTTATTTTGACGTAGAACAACCGATTAGGGGTTCATTCCTGGGCAGAATTTTCGACTCAAAGGACCAGATTATTGGAATCTCAGAGTCGGAAAGTTCATTCGAGTCCGTCTCTCGTGGTGAGTTTCATCGAAGTAGCATGAAAGGGCAAAGGCCTCACGTGACAAATTGGACTATATAAAGCTAAAAAAAACAGTCAGAATTGTGACATACCTCCAGACAAGCCCAGGACATGTATCCGGCAACATCTGAATTCAAATTCTTGGACGTTTCAGACAAAGTGTCGTCAAATTCTGGAAATTTGAGCCTACCCCAATCAAACACGAGGAAGATGAAGTGCGCTCCGCCTCTATTGCGGAAATTTCTGGCGGAATTTCTTGGAACCTTTCTCCTAGTGATTTTTGGTGATGGGGCCATTGCTCAACATGCTTTGGGACAGAATCAGTCATTCTTGTCAATTTGTTTCGGATATGGATTGGGTCTCATGATTGGGATTCTCGTCAGTGGAAAAGTATCCGGGGGACATCTCAACCCGGCCGTGACTTTAGCCATGAGCCTGCTTCAAAAATGTGCATACATTTGTGTACCCGTCTATTGGGCGGCCCAATATTTGGGAGCTTTTGCAGGAGCTACTGTGCTTTATGGAGTCTATGCCGACGCCATTGAGGCCCAATTGGGAATGAACATGTCTGCGGCCGGGATCTTTGCTTCCTACCCCAAAGACGACATTGGAGTGGTGACGTTGATAATTGGTCAAACATTGGGAACTGGAATCCTTTTGATCATCATCTTGGCAGCCACGGACAAAAAGAATATGAATGTTCCAACCGGTCTCTTGCCATTAACGATTGGGTTGGGCCTCACTGCTATTCACATTAGCTTTGCTTACAACGCGGGATGCGCCATCAATCCCGCTCGAGATTTCTCCCCGTAAGTGTACTTCAAATTGAAATTGGAAGTAATCATTGTGAATATAGGAGGGATTAAGAGGCAATTAAAAGGTAGCTTATTCACAGGGGCAATCGTAAATCACTCAGAATACGAGTCTTCTCTCTGACGTTATGACAAATCAATCAGGATTAAGAGGATTTCATTTCCGTCTTGTTCTTGTCGTTTCAGGCGATTGCTTACCTATGTGGCGGGTTTCGGCAATGTGTTCTCGGCGGATAACTATTTCTTTTGGATTCCTTGGATCATGCCCCATATTGGAGCCATTATTGGAGCTCTAACCTATTACTATTTTGTGGAAATTCACCACAGCGACGAGGATGAAGAAGACGAGGATGAAGATTTTTGAACCTAACTAGGAAAGAACCAAAGACTAAATCATGAATCATATACTATAATAGCGTACTAATGAGAGTAAATTCTTATCGATAAAGTAAGTGTCTCTCAAACTGTTTGTCTATCTCTATGATTGATTGGCACATTTCTACACCACAAACACTTAACTTTGAATGAAATATACAAAAAATTATCTCTAACCTTTTCTTTAAGTGATTTTACGCAAGCAAATACTAACAAAATCCATCAATAGATTTATCTAGACCAGTGTAAAAATGCCCATGCCGAAAAGTAATGGGCTTATCAGTGAATTGGATAGTGTTATCATTCTCATTTAAAATCCACGTTGGACTTAGATAGTCCCATCTCTACGTTTCTCTCAGTCTCAAAATCTCATCCGGCGAATCCCGACCGCAACTCGAATACACAAAAAAATGCCTCGAAGTAAACTTCCCGTTCTGGCCAAGCAGTTTCTGGCCGAGACCTTGGGAACCTTTCTCCTCGTTCTCTTCGGAGATGGAGCCATTGCCCAATACAAAACCCAAATGGGCTCAGGCACACCCACAATTTTTCCCGCGGTGGCTTGGGGCTATGGATTGGCACTTATGATCGGCATTTTGGCCAGTGGTGGAGTGTCGGGAGGGCATTTGAACCCGGCTGTCACCTTGGCAATGGCTTGTCTAAAGAAGTGTTCATGGAAGCAACTCCCCGTTTATTGGGTGGCCCAATATTTGGGTGCTTTCTTGGGGGCCGCTCTCCTGTACGGGATCTATTATGACGGTTTTAATCACACAATTAATTTGACCGATGCCGATGTGGCTGGGGTGTTCGCTACGTACCCTGGAAATGGCAAGTTCAACATCGGAACTTTGATAGCAGATCAGCTCTTAGGCACTGCACTTCTTCTCATCATCATATTGGCGGTCACCGATTCGAGAAATATGAACGTACCATCGGGGATGGTACCGATTCTAATTGGCTTTGGTCTGACAGCAATCCACCTTAGCTTTGCCTTTAATGCAGGTTGTGCGGTCAATCCGGCTCGTGATTTAATGCCGTAAGTAACGACCTCGTTTTACAGAATGCAAGCCGAATCAGTGAAAATCGTTTTTTTTTTATTTTTAGACGCATCGTGACTCTGATTTTTGGCTTTCCTGAGTCTTTTACGTCATACGATTACTTTTTCTGGATTCCATGGATTATTCCACACTTTGGAGCTGTGTTTGGGGCTGTAATCTATTTCTTTGGTATCGAGATGCACCATGAACCTACCTTGCTAAGCTAATATAATCAAATAGATATTAAACATCTAGACGAAAACGTTTATTAATTACGTAGCGTCTAATTACTTTACTTTTACAGTTTCAACAGGGCAACACATCGGGGGAGATAAAGCTCGTCAACCTCTGAGAGGATCTTTGATTCTCCAGAGCTTCAAGCCTGGATAGAATGGCCTCTTGTTGTCTCCCGATGTCATCGACCAGGATTGAAAGACATCTCTTATCATCTTGCGAGGCTTGAATGAAGCCCGCAGCTTCTTTGACACATTTCAATTCACTTTCACCTTCTCTCAATCTCTGCTTAAGGTCATTGATCTCACCTTCCTTCTCAGCTTGAAGGGTTTGCAAAGCATTTCGCGAATTCACAAGAGACACTCGAAGTGCGTTCAACTCGAAAGAATATGAACTCTTTTGAGCTTCCATCCGTTGATTGGTTTCGCTAAGCTTCTGATCAAGCTCTTTCAGTTTGGTCTTCATCTTGGAGTTATGCAATGCTCCGGTGAACTGTTGGATAAGACTGCGACTCTCCTCAGTTTTGGCACACTCTAAAGTTCTGAAGCTCTTCCGAAAGTCTTCTCTTTCTTTTCGAACGCGTTCCAATTGCTCCTGAATGGCTTCTTTTTGTTCCACAAGGTTCTCAATCCGGTCTTTGAGCTCTTGATTTTCCGCAGTCAAACTTTCCACTTTCGCTAAAAGCTCATTGTCACTCTCCAACATCTCCACGGCCAAATCGAATCGGGGACTGAGAGGCTCTCTCAAACGAACGACATTCTGCTCAGACATGGTTTTCTGATCCATGACTTGTTGCAGAAGCGAGTGTAAAACTGCTCGAAATTCATCTTTTTCTGAAGAGAAACTAGCTTTCTCAAAGGATAGCGACAACCTCTCCTCATCCAATCGATCTCGTTCAGTTTCAAACTCTTTTCTGATCCTGGCATTATTTTCACTCTCCAACAACACTTTCTCTTCCAAAATCTTGACCTTCTCTTCCAAAATGCAGTTACACACTTTCAACTCATTACTCTGTTTCGAAGCCTCTTCTTTGGCTTGACTAATGGTCAGTAGATTGTTCTGGGTTTTCTCTTGACACTTCTGTAATTGGATAATCTGTTCTTCTTTGGATTCCAATCTGGAGTTCAGAGAATGGACTTGGTCTCTCAAAGTATGAAGCTGTACTAGCATGGCCTTTTTCTCGTCATCCATCTTGTCCAATTGAGCCACGCGATCTCGTTCGTCCATTCTCAAAAGATCTTCCATGTGTTTCTGCTCGGACATGAGCTTTTCTTCGTACAAGTTCTGGATATGAAGCACTCGTCGATTGAATTCATCCTCATGTCTCTTGTTGGTCTCCTTCATCAAGGCCAGGATCTCGGACTTGGAATCCAAACTAGCATCCCGCACTTCAAGGAGTTGTCGCTGGATCTTTTTCAAATCCCGATGAACATCATCCACAATTGGAGGTGATTGATAGGAGCTCATAGCATCAAAGAGATTTCGTCGAACATGAGTCCGGGTTTGCCTCTCAACGGGAAATCCCTCGCCACAAGCCTCCAAAGTCAATGTCTCTTTAGCCAAAGGTGAATCCTTCAGCACTTGCTCAACACGGGTGCAGAAATGGGTGAAATCGAGCTCATCATGATCTTCCAATTGAAGGAGAGAGATGACTTGCTCGATTCCATTCGATGGAGACGGACTGGAAGATGAGGTCGAGAACTGGGCCGAAACACGTACAAGATCTTTGGCACAGATGAATCCTTTGTTCCCTACATCACATATTTGAAAAACCATCGAAAGCTCTTCAAGACTTAAACCCATGATGACAATTCAACCACTAACCATACGTTAGATAAGGGCGTTATCAATGTTGTGTTCACAATTCACACCCAAGCTAACCGTCGCAATGTTTACAAGTACTTGCCAGCTGATTTGGGGCAAATCGCCCGGTCAGAGTGCTGGTCAAAGAGTCAGCTGAACACGTGTATCTTTCTAAATTCCCACGAAACTGAACGTTCTTTCTTTTGTAATCTTTTGATTAGTTCTGGTATCCCAATGTTTCCGACCTCCTTGAACGCTTTGGTTGGACCTGTTTGTGGAGGGAGCGGTTTCGCACATTAGTGGTTGGACTGGCGCCCATTTCTGAAATTTCATAAGTTTTGAGGTTTCGTCAAGGAAGCGGGAAATGGCCGACACTTGTAGAGGGAATTTGAGCGGAATGTAGGCTATGGGTATAAACGAAACCATTGAAAATGTGAGCTATAATTATTCGAGGATCATGTGTTGGGTTGATAATTTATGCGGTTAGGAATCAAAGTTAGAAATATCAAATGATAACATCGAGGGCGATAAGTAGACAAAATTGGGGACTTGTTAATAGTTATTCATTCCCAAAAATGGCGAACGAGGAGAGTAGAAGACCCTCTTTTGTGTCTTTGAAAAGCTATGGCAGTACAGATTCCCAATCTTCCGTTGCTTTTTTGATACCTAAGCAGGTTGAGAAACGTCAGTCAAGTGTTCTGGAAGTGGATCAAACGGATACCAAAGCTAAAACATCTCGTAAGAATGGAAAAACATGTTGTGGGTAAGTTTTGATCCGACAAAAGGGACTACCTTTTTTATTTGAGATGGTCTTCGTAAATCAACGTGGACTCGTTTTGAATGTGTTGTCCCTTTGCTACAAGTGTATTTTTCAGCATTAAATCATTGTCGAACTTTGAATCGCTCTGAATAGTTTATGTTTGATTGCAAAAATGTTTATCCATGTCTATGCAACGATTAATAAATTTGAAAACGCCCTGATAGTTTGATATTTGGGTTTCGAGGAACTGCGAGAGTTGGACGAGATTTTTTGAAAGGTTGCTCAAGTTGAACTTATGCAATGTTCCGAAACGCTAATTTTTCTTGTTTCAGGAATTAGGAAAAAGAAAAATTGCATAGTTTTAGTTCATGGAGCCATAGTTCTTTCAAATTTTCTTAATGTTAAAAAATCCTACAATCAATTTTGTACTTCAAGACGTGACGAAATGACGATGGTGTAACGGTGTATTTAATTTTATGTTTAATGTTTTACTTTCCGTGTTATGATATTCGACAAATGTTTGATATGAACAAGCTAGATATGTACTGTTGCTACCTAAATGTTAGTACAAGACTCAACCAGACTTGTCAGGTTGATAAAAAAAAGCTTGCTTAGCTTAGCTACTCATTTTCTCCTAAAATCCAGTCAATCTTATTTCTGACACCGTTAATCTCATGTCATCAAGTTTGCCATGAAACCAATATTTGTTTAACAAATATAATCCGGTTCATTCTTCAGATAACTTTGGGGGTTTCCTAACACTTACTACAACGTGCATGATATTGGTCTGTTCTCTCACGGGCTTTTTGTTTTAGTTGTCTAGAAAAACGAGAAACGTCCTTGATTCACACCCTAGCGAAACTTTCTCGATATCATAATTAGAAAATTACTATTAAAATGTTGTCATAAAAATTATTTCAATCATGGAAACTTAATGATTGCTCTAAGAACTATAAAGCCATTACATTTCAAAAATGCTGTAATTGTTACGACCCAGAAAGTAAAGAAGTACTCGTTACTTCTCCAAGAATATATTTCTCTCTTCTATCGTTTGAAAGAGTCTAAAACTAAATTGTAAAAGACAAAAGTTCCAAAATATAAACAAACAATCATTACCAAAATTTGAAGCGTGCCAATTATGATTTAATAATCTTTTTAAATGAAAACATAATTACATTTAGGTAACTATTGATTGATGTTTTGTTTTTTTGACAAGAAATCGTAGCGAAGGGGTTGAACATCTACTTTCTAGTCGCCATAAACAGGGATATGCTTTTTAACAAGTTAAATGGCCGAACTTGCGATCATTGCCGAGGGTGAGCTAAAAATTATAGCTTGTTATTGGAGCAGCTCTCTGGGGATATTGCCGCTCAATTAACAAGCATTGATTTTTAATTCACCCCCGGGTATGACCGCAGGTTCACCCGTTTAAGCTAAAAAAGCCGTGACTGCTGCATGTACGAGTAACTTAATACCGCAAGCCGCTTAGACTTGGGATTCGAAACAAGAGTATTGTGGATAGTTGGCGAATACTCAACCCTAATGCAAGAAGCACTGGAATCATGGAGTGGGAGGCTAGTAATAAGAATAATGATTTCCAGTAAGAACAATTCAGTTACGTTCTTGTGCAAATGAGACCTTGCATATGTTGACAAGAATACGTATTTCAATTTTCAGCTCAATCGAACGTCGGAGACAAAAGTTATGCTCATTCAAAGTTCAGTGCAAATCCTACCGAGAATGAATGAATAAACTCGCCCTTTTGTGGTAAAATGATTACCACAAAAGGGCTACTTTTGTGGTAATCGTTTTACCACAAAAGGGCGAGTTTATTTATTCTCTGCTCTCTTCAGTACATAAGTTTGAGAAGGCATAACTTTTCACTCCGGCATTCGATTGGGCTGAAATTTGAAATACGTGTTCTTCTCAATGCAAGCCAGGTATCATTTGCAGAAGAACGCAAATGGTTCCTTTCTGCTGGAAATCATAATTCTCATTGCTAGCCTCCCACTCCATGATTTCCGTGCTTCTTGCCTAATGGTACGACTCCTTGCCTTCAACGAGTAAATATCGAATGAGTGAAAGAAACAAGGATATAACAAGGGAGTTGAAGTTAATGAAAGAGACAAAAAGTCAACTTTTTCGTTATGTTTTTACTTTTTCCCCTATAGATATAGTGGAAAAATGCCAAAAAAATCTGGGAAAAAGCGTAAAGAAGTTAATGAAATAGATGAAACTTGACGCTTTTATGGTGTATTTTTAACATGTGGGGCGCATTTTGAAGGCTATTTTGAATAAATGAATGTTTCATCCAGTCTTTTCCTACAGACAATTGCATTTCAAAAAATAGTAAATAGCAAAAATTTAAGTAGAAATTTGGAGTAGCTAAAATTTCTTAAAGAGGTGAAAATTTGAGGGTTTTTTTGTTGAAAACGTAGGAAAAGTTGAAAAAGAGCAAAATATCCGCGAAGCAAATGAAAATTCCAGAAAACTGCAAAACAGGTGGAAAAAATGTAAAAAATGAGGAAAATCCCAATTTTTACTTTATTCAGAACTGGCCAAACGCCCAAAAATCCATGTAAGTGGTTCCTATTTACGAATATATTTGGAAGTAGAGCATTTGCTCTTCTGAAATACTAAATTGACTTGATGCTGAACACTTTAAATGATCCAGAAAATACAAAAAAAAACATTGACTCCATCTAATTCAAATGTCATTCATTTTATCGGACAAATCGACTCAAGAAATGTTTCTTTTACCGATTTGTCTTCTTTATTCTATAAGATTAAGTTATTTTTGAGCAATTTTATTTAAGCGACAAATAAAAGCGACTTATTTTCAAAAAGGAATCCGTGAGTAACGCGTTTCTCCTTTCTGGAAAAGGAATGGGAACTGTAATCCGTTCCTTTTTTCGAGGAAGTGTTAAAACCCTGCATAATATAAACATTACTTGTGAGAATTCTCACACCTATTGTGTCGCTATACTGAAAAGTAGGGCCCAGAAATATATTTGTCGAAATCAAAGATTATATTTCTTGATTTCGTTGACTTGTAAGTACTTCCACTCTTTCAGAAAAAACAATCTGTTCCTTAGTACTGAGCTATTCCAATTTATTAT
Source organism: Tigriopus japonicus (assembly GCA_010645155.1). NCBI lineage: Eukaryota > Metazoa > Arthropoda > Copepoda > Harpacticoida > Harpacticidae > Tigriopus > Tigriopus japonicus. Next base: position 2,170,552 of record CM021322.1, read on the forward strand.
AAGTCTAGTATCAGATGGAGGAAAAGCAAGGGCAATATCTCTTGACGATAAAGTTAAACTCGTCTTGAAATTGTTTTAAAAATTGCGGCTCAATATATTCAGATTTATTTATCTCTACATTTCGATTGTGTTTGAGTTTATTTATTAAGTTTTTTGTGTTTTGAAATAAATTTATACAAAAATCATAAATAAGAGGTAAAAATTAGCCAAAACACTCAAAATTGTTTTGACCACTGGATGACAATGATTGACAATTCTCCATTCACAAACGTCCAACTTGGTGCCCAAAACAACACTCGTCCCAACTCCATGGGTTTCATCGAGGCTGAGAGATGGCACCACAACACTATAACTTAAAATTGGACATGTCAAATGTTAAAGCTTTGGCATTTTTTTATATTTTTGATTCAAAAGAAGAATGTGATTTTTTGTAAATTTTCCGTTAATCTTTTTCTGGACTCTGGTGATTACTGTAGTATTGTCTTTCCTTCGTTCATATAAATACATTTAATTACTTGTTCCTTTAAGGATTTTATGCAGTCTTCAAAAGAAGACTAATTTGGACCACCTAGTAACGGAAAAAAACTAACGTGACACAATGTTATGATCAGTAACTTGGTTCAAGTGTATTTTATTTATATTCTATGAGAATCAATGAAGGAAAGACGTGATGTGCAAGATCCAGTCATTTTATCTTCAGGAAGACATTAACCTTACGTTTTGAAAGTTGAAAAGGTAGCATCTTGCTTGCTCTCGGTTTTTGTTAAAAAACAAAACAAATCAAAATGAGTGTTAATCAATTTTGACCAATGCACTTAGTTTTGTGTTAGAAAATGACATCGCCTTGAGAACAATGTCTTCAAGATGAACTGAAAAGCGAAGGGTTTGAAAAAAAATTCAAAAAGTGCCATTGAGGCCATGCCTAAATTTGAGTTTCTGAAGGCGTTTTTTGCGAATAATTCCTTTCAGAATTAAGTAGTTAGCATTCGACTTGAGACGCAAACAATAAGAACTGAAAAGTACATTTTTGTTCATAGTTCCAAAAAATAATAAAAATGCAAAATGTTGCGTTCTGGTCTCGTCCAAGGTAACAAGAACCAGGTACAAGATCCTGGGGACTCTTGCCTCTTGAAATCTAGGTCGTTTCAGGCGAACTACCTAAGAAACATCAGCTGATGAATGAAAACACATGAAGCCTTGTCACATATTCAAACAAACAAGCAAGCTGTGGTACTCTGTGAGAACATGAAAAGAAGCATCATATTATCATTGACACCTAAAGGCAGTCGTCCAGAATTATGTCAACATTGAACGGCCGAAGTGATGACGCCAGACAAGACTATGAATACTTTCAATTGTTCGATCCGGATGATTCCGATTTGGACGAAGAGATGGATCCCGATGTGAAAACTTTGCTTCAAGAGTCCGTTCGACAGCGATCATATCTTGTGAGGGATCAAAATGAAGCAACACGTTTTAACCTCGTCAAATTGTGCCGAAGGTATTATTTGACAAAACAAAAATGCTGGTGTTATTAAAAAACATGCAAAATCATTGCAGCAGGGCTCCCATTTATGAAATACTAATTTGTGACATAGACAGTACTTGTATCGACATGTAAATAATGCAGCATAGAGTTAAATTACAAGTTAACAGTTGACTTTCTCTAAGTCAAGCATTTAAAATGCTAGAAAGAAGCATTTAGGAGCAATTATTTTAAGTAGCCAAAAGATGCATTAGAATAGACACGTGAAATCGACGCATCAGCGATTTAATTCCCTGAGTGAAGTGGTCGAATTGTTTCAGTTTCGTTTCAACGTTCTTTTGTTTAAAGAGCACATATTATTCAAGGTTGGAACGTGTGGCGACTCCATATGTCATGCTTGTCCAATAATGAATATTCAGATTTATTTATGCTGCGATTAGGAAATAGATCGCGAGGACACTTGATTCTTTCTTTCTCAGTGTGTTAAGGCCTTCGATCCCAGGAACAATCTCCTACTTTCATCTTCCTTGACGAAATCTCAGTAGATAGTTGGTGAGTTGTAGGTGACATTACGAGTTATCAATTTTAAGATCCAAGCCTCAATTTTGACAAGTCTTGGATAAGGATAGCTCTAAAACCAAGACACTTTGGCCGTCTCTTGTATCCCTCTAGTAACGGCTTCAAAAGCTTTGATTGAACGTTTCTATACTGATAGAAATTCAACTTGTCTACAATTCTTCAGTTTTTCATCAGAATCATAATTCTTTATTAATTACCACTCAATGAGGCAATTCAAATCAGACCTTAAAGCAACTTGTCAAGTACTGAATTGCTATTATCTTGATCAATCTTTTTGAATGGGTCATGTAAAAAGTTGAGAGTATACGTAAAATACGTTTGGGTGATGTCCAAAGTCATGACGTAAAAATAAGGAGATAGTTAACGCCTAAATGTAATGTTCGCCCAACCGAATGCTCCTTATGCTCACAAGGTTACAAATAAAACGACTGCCGAAAGGTCGATTTTTGAGCAAATTAAAAACTTTAAAAGGCTTATCGTTTCCGTTGATACATTTTATTGTCAAAACGTTAAATTCAAAATTCAGCATTGAAAACTCTCTCAGAATCCCTCATTCAATTGAGTTGTTACAACTTTCACTTAAAACTATTCTTGTCATCACATCCTGTATTTAATGTCTTAATACTAACTAAAAATGCAGCATTGTTTGTGACGAGACACTAACCAACGTGAGCATAACTTGAATATAGATTATTGATAATTGTTCCTAAGAATACAAAGACGCGAAAGAGATCATTTTCACCTTTAATGAAATAACCGATCATTTTGCAAAACAAAATTTGAAATGTGTTTGGATGCTTCTCTTGGAGGTTAACCCTGTACCAAATATCTTATCTTCCCTCACCCTACTATTTATATGTACTTCTTGACCATAACAGTCAATACTGAAAGTAATTGAGATTTTTCTCATATAATTTACTATGACGTTTTAAACTACATTGTAAGTTGTGTGATTATTCATTTCATAGGTTTTTGAACAAATTTCCTTCATTATTCAATGGACCTTAAATAGAGAGCTTTTTTGTGCTTCTCTTGTGTTTTGCTCTCAAAATAGAAATGAACATAAGTTGGTGTTGAGAAAAGTTGCAATTGGAATGTTATTCAAATACGTTTTGAAAGTATTTGCATTTGAACATTTAGGTTTGATTGATTTGATATTAATTGTTACAGGTCTGATTAGAGGAAGGAACACTTTATACCTATTTACTGTGCATTCTATTCTTATTTTTCGGGTCATTGATTTGGCAAAGTATTCTTAAATCCAGCTTTGATTGTGTGGCTATTGCTTTCGTCTGTAACATACGCAATAGAACTAAGAATATCTTCAGCAACGGAGTCCTTTACCCCAAACTATTTTATCACACACATGTTGACAAGCATCAGTTTTTCATTTCCAGGGTCAGTCTCAAGAAGTTCTTTTTGGTCATGGGGCTGGTGGCGACAATTTTGGTTGTGGCTGTAATCTGCGTGAGTCTTGGTCTAGGTGTGAGTGCCAGACCTAAAGAAGACTCGTTTGGACCTAGCCCCGTTGTTCCTCTCATCAGTGAGACCACCAAAGCCAAGCCTGGGCCGCCCATATCTTCGAGTATACTGGGCAACTATTCAACAGCCGCTGTTTCTGTGGATGGAAAACCTTGCGCAGATATTGGTTTGTAAGTACCAAAACCTTCCCTTTCAGTGATAACATGTTAACAAAATAAATGAATGGGCTCTATAGGAATGTTCTAAAAAGGAACGGAACGGCGGTAGATGCGGCCATTGCAGCCTTATTTTGCGATGGTTTGTACAGTGCACACAGTATGGGAATCGGCGGAGGGTTCCTCATGACCATCTTCATAAAGAAAACCGGCGAGGTTGTCACGTTGAACGCGAGAGAAACTGCTCCGGAATTAGCTTACCAGGATATGTTCAATGGAAATCAAGCACTTGCCCAACGAGGTTAGTACAGCGAGGCTAGATTAAATCAAACGAATGTTATCGTCATGTTATATCCGGATTAGGTGCTCTGGCAGCCGCAGTTCCCGGTGAAGTGAAAGGTTATTGGGAAGCTAAGAAACGCTATGGTAACCCGGATGTGTCTTGGGCCAGCTTGATCCAACCCTCCATTGACATGTGCCGTCAAGGAGTTTACGTATCGTTTTCAGCAGCCAATGCTATGGCAGACCATCCGGAAAACGAACTGATCTTCCAAGATCCGGGGATGAAAAGCCGGTTTGTGAATCCAGCCACGAACCAAACTTGGAAAGAAGGCGATTACTACAAGTGTGAAGACCTGGCTGAAACTTTGGAAAGGATTGCCACTCATGGAGCTGACGATTTTTACACGGGCGAAATCGCCAAAAACTTGGTCAAGGACATTCAATCTGCGGGTGGAATTATAACCTTGGACGACTTGAAGAACTATGAGTATGTTAACATCCTAGTTAAAAATGAAGGAGTGAAGATATAACATCCTGATCTCGTTTATCTAGGGTGCAATGGGAACCAGCCGTGAGCGTTAAAATTAGTGGCAATGTCTTCCATAGCGTTCCACCTCCTGGGAGTGGTTCCATTTTGGCCTACATAATGAATATCATGAGCTACTACAATATTTCCCCGAGTGATGACCAACCGTTATTTTACCACCGTTTGGCCGAGGCATTCAAATATGCTTACGCTCTGAGAACCAGGCTTGGAGATCCCTCGGATGAAGATATTTCTGAGGAAGTCCTTGGAGTGAGAAAATTGTTTTTTCTAATGCTGCATCAAAAAATCAAGGAATTCATTTTTCTTTCAGTTAGTTAAAAATATGACCTCAAACACGTGGGCCTTCGACTCATTTTCCAAAATCAATGATTCCTTCACGTTAAATGACCCAAAATATTATGGAGCGGAATTTTCGATTCCGAATGATCACGGAACCGCTCATTGTTCTGTAGTGTCGCCAAATGGAGATGCTGTGACTGTAACGAGTACCATCAATCTCCAGTAAGGAGCTTTTGAACGTGCAAGAAACATATTGTGCCATAGAATAGAAGTTTTGCTACGCTTTCAGTTATGGAGCCATGTTCCTGTCGCCATCAACTGGAATCATAATCAATGACGAAATGGATGATTTTTCGTACCCAAATATCACCAACAATTTTGGAGTCCCACCCTCACCAAATAATTTTGTCAAGCCAGGAAAACGCCCTTTGTCATCTATGGCTCCAGCAATTGTTACAGATGGCAAAGGAGACCTGAAGTTAGTCATTGGAGCGGCTGGGGGAACCAAAATCACAACATCAATTGCTTATGTAAGTCTCTGAGTAGGCCTAGTTGCAAGTGTTGGCGATTGCTAGAGCCTTTTGTGACTGTCGTAATAGTGAAAATTTCAAGCAAATTTCATTTTATGGAAATTAAGTTTTAAGTTGCGATTTACCGGGTTGAAAATTACATTTGTTTTTTTTCTTATTGGTCACTTTTTTAACCAAGAAATGAAATTCTAAATGCACACCCGAAAATGATACCAAGTGGAAGGGACTCACTCCATTTTGACAAAAATATGCAGCCAACATTCTAAAAAGCATGTTTTCCTACTTTTACAGACTTCGATTAGAAACCTGTGGTTTGAGGAGAACATCAAGGAAGCCATTGACTCTCGCAGAATCCACCATCAGTTAGCACCAATGCAAGTGGATTATGAGGTTGGATTGGATGAGGTAAGACTCCAAACTTGCTCCAACGGTAATCAAGCATATTTTCAGCAAACTGTCTTTATTCAGGATATTCCCACGTTTTTAATGGAACGAGGTCACAAACTTCGCGAGCAAAATGTGGGAGAGTCAGTTGTGTGTGGAATCACAAAGGAAGAAAATGGAAGACTACTCGCAAATGCAGATTTTAGGAAAGACGGAGGCGTGGCTGGCTTCTGAACACGTGGGTCGGCAAAGCTACACAATGCATATTATATTGTATTTATTCTTGTTAGGAACAAATCAGCTTAAAGAGCAATAAAGCTGGAAGCATTGCTACATTGAAATAAAGCTGATTCGTGGAATTGCACAAATCTCCGTAGCATCTACACATGCGGACCATCCCTTGTTGAAAGAAAACTCCATCTTGGCAACCCTCTTGAAAGACTCCATGTGGATTCGCCCAACATCCTCGAGTCTCAGGAATGTTTCCTTGTTCTGGCACCTTCATGCACATGCAATCAATTCCAAAAAGACATTGAGCACATTCTGAAGGCTCGTAGTTGCTTCCCACACCAACGTAGCAATTCAAGGCGCTTGACATGGCACTTAATTCTTTAAAAACCGAGAAAACGCGTGGGTTATTGTAGTTTGTTCACGTGTGTAAAAGTTGATGAGAGATGAGACTTACCTAGAAAAATTAGGATCAACGAAATGGCCAAGCTCTTCATGATTGCGATTGGGATCCTTGATTATGACTGGAAGTGTGACTTTGAAGCACGAACGAGGCAACTTCCGCTCCTGTTTTCTGGACTATGAACTAAATGTTGTGGGGGCTCTCTCTCTTAGTCATTTCAATCATGCCCAGGCTTATCACACTCAAAATATGTCGGTAAAAAAGTTTACAATACAATGTACTACGCGTTGGTCAACAAGTTTTGAGTCAAAGCTCTTGTTTAAAGAAGAATTCTTTTTGTTATAAATAGTTAAGTTATAAGTTATAATTTGGTAAAAGGAGAATATAAGTCAGTAGGTAAATCGTAAGACAAAGTAACATTCAAGTTACAAATATCTTAGAAGTTGGGGTTTAGCATAAATTTTTTTACTTTTTGAAAAGTACTACTGTTTGTTTGCATTGCGTTAGTCGTCTGGCTGAGTAAGAACGATGAGGATCTGGGGTATCAAAATGTAAAAAAGAAAATAAAAAACATGCAGAACTTTTTTTCGTTCCAAAGATGTCGAATTGATGATCATCTTGACGAATTGTTCAGTTCATATGGGCCTTTTCTATTACTCAATGTTTTCGCCAAAAAAAATACATTTGTACCCACATCAATGGAAAGTCCACATCGATAAAACCGTATTCGTCTTTGCAAAAGGTTTTTGCTCATACACTCTCAAGATTGATCTGCTCCCCCAAAAATATTAACCCTTATCATTCCTTCGAATTTTCGCCCAGTTCCACATAAATTCCATCGACAGTATCTAAAAGAAATCTTCAAACGCAAGTACGTCTGTCGAAAACACGAACTCTCTGATGATTTTTCGTACATTTGGTTCCTAAATGTAGGAAACGACATCCGGAATAAGGGACAAAGTTAGGGGGGTGAGACATGGCGTAGTGCGTACTGCGCCGGGTTGTCGTGCGGATGGCTGGAATTCGATCCCGGCTGACTGCCACTCCCCCAAAACTCAACTCTTCGGAGTGAGTCAAAATTTAGCACTTGAACCGTCTTTCAATGCAAAAATCAAACCTACAAACTCAACTCTTCGGAGTCAAAATTTAGCATTGAACTGTCTTTCAATGCAAAACTAGGCAAGCCCCGGTTCGATCCCGGGCTTGCCAAGTCCTAGTGGCCTGTGGTATTAAGTTACATGCAGTAGTCACGGCCCTTGACGGCTTAAATGGGCGAACCTGGGGTCATTCCCGAGGGTGAGGTAAAAATTAATGCTTGTTGGCTTGTCCAAGTGGAGCGGCAATATCCCCATATGGCGGACAGCCTCCATCAGATCGCAGCTGCGAAGCTGCGTTCTGACTCCACAACAAACAAACAAACAAACAAACAAACAAGAGACAAAGCTATGCTGTTCCCAAAGTATGTTCCTAAATGTCGGAAACGACATCCGGAATAAGGGACAAAGCTAAGCTGTGATTACTCACAACAAATTACTCAAACCAATTTGAGCAAAAGCAAAACTATCTAAACTAGGACGAAAAGCCTAAAATCGTTTGATTTTTTGCGTAAAAGTCAACGATCATATTATACAAAAAATAACATTTTTGTTTGGAGATTTGATGTTTCCATAAGTTTGAGTTTGAAAATATACAGTCCCAATAACTCAACACTATCTAACTTAACAATAAGGTTCATGCACGAGATTGGAAGTATCATGATATGGAAAAACACCCTCCGTTTCCCAAGACACACAGTACAAACATTTGAATCTCAATGCTCTTTTCAACAGGTCAGGCTGAAAAAAGGTCACTTTTCTTTTCTTACAATTAGAGAATTTACTATGAGATTAGAACGATCTTTGTGAAAAGTTCTTTGGGCTCTCAGTTCATAGTGAAAAACAATACTAGAGGGGGTGCTAAACTTAAAAAAAAGATGAATTATTGTGATTCACTTTTGGCACCCTTCTTACAAGGCTCACTCGAGAATAGACCTGCACCAAATCGTCAACGGACGATTATGAAAAAGCATCGTCATCTGGCTTCTTAAAAATTGATTTAACAATCTGTGGTTATGGACAACGCAAACTTTTAGTTAGGGCAAAATTTAGCTTTTTTCCAATTGCCAATCGGCATTCCCTTTAAAGTGTCTGTGCTCAGCTTGAATATCAATTTGTTGACCAATTTTTAGCGCAATCCAAGGAGGACGACATTACTTGGAGTGGGATCGAGCGGGGGCGCGTTACTGCGTTGGTGTGAATTTTCCTGCGTGATAGCCTGGAGTTAAAGAAGAAATCCAATATAATTCGAATTAATGTCGTTTTATTGACATAAGTCATAAAACAAAAGTCCACAAGGATTCAATGAGCAATCATTTGATGCCCAATTGATGTCTCTCAACGAACTCAAACTGTGTTGTTTCATTGTGTTAAGTCAAATATCTTTAAACTCCTGATCTACTGACGTGCTTTGTGATAGTGATTGTCCATCTTTTGTTAAAAGCAACATGTTTCTTATGATTGGGATTGTTTAAGGGCATTTTTCCCTTTGTAAAATGATAAAAAAATCTTTGTATCTTTTTTTCAACATTTTACAGTCTTCTTTTGGCTTTAGAACCCCAATTAGGTGCTTAAAACAAAAACAGAGAAGAACATTCAAATCATTGTACAAAGGGAAGAATGTCTTAGAACTATCCCAATGATAAAAACAATGTTGCTTTCAACAAAAGATGGACAATCACTATCACAAAGCAAGTCAGTTCACACCAACGCAGTAACGCGCCCCCGCTCGATCCCACTCCAAGTAATACCGTCCTCCTTGGCTAGGGCAGGAACCCCTGAAAGGGGTGGGCACGAACTCTGATTTTTGAAAAAATGGTATGAAGCCGAGGCTATATTTTGACACAACGTCATTTATTCCTTATTAACGGCTAAAACTGTTGAACCTGCGTCTTGAAAGAATTCAGTCAAACTTTTTTTGTTAATATTTGTCGACTGGATGTTCTTCACCTTGAGTTTAGTGGTCCCAGCACTCTTTTTATTCGTCTCATGAACTTTTGACATTCAGCTCTCCAAAGGATTTTAGTCCTCATAACAATGAGGAAAATATGTAGATGGAATCTTGCTTCACCCATTAGTCCAACTTCAGTGAAACAATGCTAAACAGAAGTATTTGTGGTGGTATCTGGAGTGTTACTCCTCTCCCATCCTCTTCAACACCTCCACAATGCAGGAACCACTTCCATAGGAAAATGAAAAAAACAAGAATGGTCTCATTTTGAAACAAGATGGAGTCCAAGTCGGAGACGTTGTTGGCTATAACTATTGAAGGGCACTTTTGGCGGTTCTGGATCAGATCAGCCATCTGATCCGGATTGGAATAGGAACAAAGGCAATCACAACGTCCTTGAGACAAAATGAGTGAAAAACATGAGGATAAAATCCTTGATTGTTGATTTGATTGAAAATGTTTCAAGTCTTGGGGCTCAAGAAGGTCAGGACCACGCAGGACTGGGGCTAAGGGTCCTTCAGGACCAGAGAATCATGTCTTATCATTGCAGGGATAGGCTCTCCAGGCTTGATAAGGTTTGATTGGTCTTCTTAGATCCCCTTGTCCAGGAATTAACAATCAGATTGAATGAAAAAGTCTACACAATTCAATCTTGATGGGAGCATTTCATTCTAAGGACTTTGAGAGGGTCCATGTAATCCGGGTTAGACTGTCAGATCACCAATTTGGGCTGACTGACTCGAAAGTCAGATCAAAATATTTAGCCCATCCATTGCTAGTAGGTCCACTTGATAGGTTTCAAAGTCATTTTAATTTGTTCTTCATTTGATCGAATTCTTGACACTAAGGACTTCTTTCTTTGTTCTACAGTATATGGACCTTAATCCGAACGCAAATTCCTCTTGAAAAGGGACTAAGAACCAACTTTCCCCCACATACTCTCACCCGGATTAAAACGGGGAGTTTTATCGCACTCATTCATCACACAACTTGAACAACTTAAGAATATCTTACCTGTCCTTACTATCCTGAACTAAAAGACACAACCATGCAATAAAAGAAATCCGATAATGGACCATCATTTATAGAACATTAAGTTATGCCAAGGTGACACAACCTATAACAACCTTGATTTCATACAAAGTTTGGCATGTGTAAATCAAGTTCAAGATAATACCTTAAATATTGATGGATAGGTTCAATTGTAAGTTCAAAGATACTAATAAGACGTTCAAGTCGGATAGAAGATGAGCTCGAAAAAAAACGTTATTTTGTTGTTGATAATTCAAGGAATCGTAAGATATTCTTTGTTGTTCAAGTTGTGTATGGGATGTGCGTAAAGAAACTCTCCGTTTTGGTACGGGCGAAAGTTGGTCCTTCATCCCTTTTCACGAGGAATTTGCGCTCGAATTCAGATCCATATTCATTCTATTTGCTTTAGATAAGGCTATCACTTCTAAAGATTGTAGCAGGTAACCTGGTCATCAAATTTCATTTGATCACTCGATCGTCATTTTGAAGAAAAGACACCTTGCGGGTTCATTCCCACTTGTGACTAATGAATTTGACCGCCCTCCATGATGTGATCATTTATTCACTCTTTCATTTACTCGTTCATGGCTGAACTTGTTGTCTTCAAAACACCAACATTGGACTGATTTTGGGACGTGGGATTGACCTTTACCAAGGCTAGGACTTGGTTGGACTCGCTTGAAACACAGGGAACACCGATTGGCGCACTATCTTTTGGAATTTTGGTCGATTTCCGTTTGATTTTCCGCTCCCAACATGGCCGTTTGTACTTGTTGTTTACGTACTCTCGGCCTCATACCGGAGGTTGCGTGCCGGAGAAAACCCGCGAGTTCGTATCCAGTATTATATAGGTTATCCCTGGCTAGGGCTACTTCAACTTGTCAATTTAGAGAGCAATAAAGCTAAGTAGATGGAGCGAGAAGAGGAGATATCTACACCTGCCCCAAGATTATTGCCCATACAAATTGGCAACAATATGAAAGTTTATCGAAAATATGAAACATCTGACATTTTTTCTTAGAGCCTTAATCCATTTCAAAACGTTGTCCGAATTCTTAATTTAGAAGTGGAAGATCCATTGTTGAAGACATTGGATTGGAGATCGATTTTTCATTTTACTGATTAAGCGTCCGACAATGGATGAGTGTAATCGAACGAATTCAGCTGTGGATTCTGGGGACAAAATAACTAGGGATGGGCCAGAACTAGGTTCTGACATTTTACAGGTTCAGTTTGCTACGTGAGGAACAAATTCTTATTTGAATTGATTGTCAAAATGAAGAAAACGAGTTGGGCTAACGAATTTTGATTAAATTTTATGGAGGGTGAGTCTCGACCCCGACGCATCCCTAGCCATTTTGGCCCTAGAATCCCTAGCTGAATTCGTTCGATTACACTTATCCATTCTTCACTGCTTGTTCCGAAGTTGAATTGACTAAAGGCTGGTCTACGCGTGAAACATTTTGGCTAAATAGTTTGTCAAAAATTCCGAAAATATTTGGTCTTTGCAAAATAATTGTTCCAAACATCACATTGAAAAAGCGAGAAAAGAGAGTCAACACTTTTTAGGTGCTATTTTCGTGCCAAACGACTGTAACCGCTTGTCCGATTCTCCGCTTCTCTCTATCCACTTCCCCCTTTTCATATTTTCGTGCCACATTTTCGTTAACCGGAATAAGGATAATCAATCAAGAAAGTAGTTCCATTTCTTGAAACGAGGCATGATATCTATGAAAATTGTAAGAGCAAAGCTGCGTTTGACAGCAAAATCCTACGAAATTCAGATGAATGTCTTTCCAATCTAGGAGTTTACTCGAGATAACCAACAAAAATATCCCGCAACAAACTCCGAATTTAAATGGTCATTTTGACTGAATTAACGACAAGGAGGGCATGAACAACTTTTTGGATCCTATTGACGCCCCTGGATCACGGTCATGCGTGATAGCTTGGAGTTAATGATGAAATGCATTATAATTCGGAATAAAGTCGTTTTATTGACATAAGTCATAAAACAAAAGTGCACAAATATTCAATGAGCAATAATTTGATGCCCCATTCATGTCTCTCAAAGAATTAAAACTGTGTTATTTCATTGTGTTAAGTCAAATATCTTTAAACTCCTGATCTACTGACGTGCTTTGTGATAGTGATTGTCCATCTTTTGTTAAAAGCAACATGTTTCTTATGATTGGGATTGTTTAAGGGCATTTTTCCCTTTGTAAAATGATAAAAAAATCTTTGTAACTTTTTTTCAACATTTTACAGTCTTTTTTGTCTTTTGCACCCCAATTAAGTGCTAAAAACAGAGATAGAGAGGAACATTTTTATCATTGTACAAAGGAAAGAATGCCCTAGAAGAATCCCCAATGATAAAAACAATGTTGCTTTCAACAAAAGATCGACAATCACTATCACAAAGCAAGTCAGTAGATCAGGAGTTTGAAGATATCTGACTTAACACAATGAAACAACACAGTTTGAGTTCTTTGAGAGACATCAAATGATTGCTCATTGAATCCTTGTGGACTTTTGTTTTATGACCTATGTCAATAAAACGACATTAATTCGAATTATATTGGATTTCTTCATTAACTCCAGGCTATCACGCAGGAAAATTCACACCAACGCGGTAACGCGCCCTCGCTCGATCCCACTCCACGTAATTGGGTCCTTTAACGAGCAGCTGACTGGGAGGTCACAGTACATAAGACTGGGAGGTCACCTTAGTAATACAGCTCCAAATATTGCACCCTGACGCAAACGTTTGACCTATTTTCGAACTTCTCAATGTATATTGGACAAGTAAGAACAAAAATTTCCGTATAAAAGCTCAAAGGTTGCACGTGTTTTCCATTTCACTGGTTGCGCTTAAAGGACTCAATACCGTCCTCCTTGCGCAATCGAACGACTAAGTAAAACGTTATGCTTGTTTAACGTTCAAGACAAATCAAGCTTAAAATGAACGATTTGGCTCGCCATCTTGTTTCATTATTTGTACGAGGGACAACTCATTTACTCCAAGTACCCTTACAGAGAAAGCAGTACGAAATGAAAAAAAAATCCTTTCGAAATTCCAATTTTTTAACGTCCCTCTTCGTTTTTAAAGATGGTCTTTTTGACTAGATTATACAACACGACAACTCAACAGTCTTTGGAAAAAGCCAAATTAGGTGAAAAAGACAATCTAAACCTGTGTGTGTAAAACTCTGGTTTCTATTCATGAGCCAGGTGTTCAACAGATTAAGTTCGCGACTCAACATTCTCGTGTGGGGTAACAGATAGCATATCACAGGAAATACCCCAAGATTGGCCGACTTACTGTTTCTCTTCAGTCTATCGCAGAAGTGGGATTGCACTCCATCGTGATCTAGCAGGACTAAAACTTACCATTGGAACAATTTGATGAGTGTTAATTAAACGGCTCTGTGATGATGCATACAAACAACAAAGCAGAGAAAAGTAAACACAGAGATAGGGTCTAGTTTTTTGATGTCAACATTTGGCTTGATATTATTGAAAAAAGGTGTCACATGGACAAGAGATGAGTCCAGTGAGCACAAAAAAATGAAATTCTCTCGGATATTGAAGAGGGAAACTCAAACGTATCCTTGACAAAAACCGTTCATTTCTTTCACTCTTTCAAGTAAGTTTTTCTTTTCATGGTCTCTAGACAAACCATTATTACACCTGAATGAAACTTGCCATGAATGTCAGGTATTTATTAGAACCGAGTCAAAATCCGCAGAATGAAAATACCGAGGGATAGTCTCTTCATTCCCTTGGAAACATGGATGGCAAAAAAAAGACAAACGAAGAATCTTGCAACTTGCACCAAGAAAAACAAGAACTTTAGATTTCTATTTACTCTCTAGGGAACATTTGATGTGCAAGCCCAATACAAACATTGCAGCCTCTTAAAACTGTGCCCAAACATCCGACATCGTATGTGTTCAGTAGACTATAGAAAATATATGTAAAGGCTTTTCAAAGTTTTCGAAAAATCCTAAAGATGGGGGATCTTAGCTAGATCTGTCAATATATTCCAAACCAAATCACGTCAATGTTAACTTTTTTTTAAGTCAGTTTAAACCACCAAAGAAGAAAAACTCTTTCAGGCAAAGTTTGTAGAGTTGGAAAATCGAAGTATCTAGGACGAAGACCAATGGCAATGGCAAATCCAGGTAGAGACCAGTCACCACAGAATCGCCCTGAATGTACTGCAAACGTACACCTGTGGACTTTTGACTGGATGAGAATACCTGATCAAAGGCCTGAACTCCAGAGAGGTGAGAATACAGCGGCGTTCTTCGGAATTTTGCAGTTCAGTCCATTAGCCAACAAATTGACTTCCTCTCCTTTATCAATATTTAAGCTTAACATATAACAAAGTGGAGCGAACAAACTCATACCACACATCAATCTTAAACATAGAGTACCCTCCCAATCGAATGCACTTGTTGCAAAACCCACGTCAAATTACAACTAACATTGTAAGTTAAAGCCCAACCCATGAACAAAAATCAAGCAAACTTCTTCCCACCCACAGTACTGCCCCTTGCTCATGGTGTTCGGTTGGCTTTCAACGACCATGACTTGCTTCCATGCACCAAGGTCTCTGTGTCGTCCAAGCTGACTAATAGGGTTATTCACCACCACCACCACCGACAACGACGACAACGAGGACGACGAGGGCCCTGTGGTTCAGCTCCGGGTGTGTTCAAACCCTCCTCGGTCGTGTTAGCTTTGTCCCGTCCCGTTTCCGTGGGACCAGAATCCTCACCACGTGCGCCCGATCCCCTGCTCGTTCTGAATTTTCTCGAAGTTCTCTCGGCGTGTGTCTCTGTGTCTCCCGGTGTGTCTCTATTCTGCCGGCCCATCGATTTTGGCGTCTGGGCAGAACGGAAAAGGGGGCAGGGCGGAAGAGGTGAAGGAGGAGGAGGAGGAGGAGAGGGCGTGCGTCCAATCGGCCTCCCCAAGCCATTCAAGTGAAGCCCTGTTGAATCAGTTTCGGTGAAACGTTCACTCAAGTCTATCGGGGAAGACGTAAAGCCCATTAAGACAGAGATTTATTTTTCTTCATCCTAATCCACAACTTGTAACTTCAACATGAGGGAAATTGTGCATGTCCAAGCCGGTCAATGTGGCAACCAAATCGGAGCTAAGGTAAATAGCATGTGTATCAAATTCTCGAAAAATGGCAGTTCTTAGCAACAAGTAGAATTTAGGTGGAAAGGCTTGGTCTAACTGCCGCACCCAGTAGACCTCACTTTCACCGAGATATTAGACAAGTTCATACTTCCTGTAGGAAAAGAATCCATTTTTGTCTTTTGTATCTAAGTGAATGAAAACAATATTTCAAGCTGACATGTGTCAAATCTTAGCTGGTCCTAGTTGACGAGGGCAAGGTAGACATTGGTAACTTCCGAGTCATGGATGAGTCATACATACTTATCAAGATCTACTGCCTACCTTCCTTAAGGATCCTTCCTTGGTTAGGTTGGTGTCGTGAGTGGAACTGGTTTTAGGGCCCTTTAGGGGTAGGCAAATGGTTGAAGATTTCCTTGTTTGGTAGGGTGTCGAAGCAAACCAGCAAGCAAGTGACCTACCTGCCCACAAACACTTAAACTACCCACGTACGCTCTTTAATAGTTACAGTTTGATATAGAAGTCGGACAATTTAGGAATACAATTGGGTTTAACGAGAGGGATGCTGAAAAGGCTTTCAAGTCATTGAAGTTGGACAATTTTAATCGCATGCTAGAAGAGAGGGCAAACCGTGATTGAAGCAATCATTTGTCCATCATTGCATTGCACACCTGTCGCGTAGTTTCATGATGGTGTTTGAGAATCGCCTTATCATTTTAGACCAATGCACTCGATCTGAGGGACATATTTGTAGATTCCAATGGTTAAAAGATCGTAATGTTTTTCAATTCAATAAGGTGTGATTGTCTCCCACGCAATTGCTCTATTAAGGTCATCGTCTCCGGGTCAATGACAGGGTAAAAGCCGGTCTAATAAATCGATAGCGCGACAAGGACGTCTCGGAAAGACGTCAAATTAGCCAGGAAAAATAATGACCCAGAACAATAGCTGGAACTTGTTCCTGGTTTTCTCGCTCGCTAAGCAGGTGCTAAGTCGTAAACCCGATAACAAAGGTTTGTCAACACTTTATTTTGACAGTTCTGGGAAATTATCTCTGATGAGCACGGAATCAGCACCACCGGTAATTATGAGGGCACCTCGGACCTCCAATTGGAACGTATTGACGTTTATTACAATGAAGCCAGTGGAGGGAAATATGTTCCTCGAGCGATCCTCTTGGATTTGGAACCGGGAACCATGGATTCGGTGAGGTCGGGACCCTACGGACAAATCTTCAGACCCGACAACTTTGTTTTTGGTCAATCGGGAGCTGGAAATAACTGGGCCAAAGGACATTACACGGAAGGTGAGGCTTGTAATTTTTTTGACGGACGGCAGACATCTTTAGCGGAGAAAGAAAGCGTGTTTTCTGCCTTTCTGTTTGTCTGACCATCCTTTGAAAACGTGCTTTGAATTGAATTGGCAGTGACGTGTAAGCACTAAGAGAAAACATTCTTTATATTTACAACCGTAACTCCTAAAAGATCCTCAATGACAATGAGACTTTTACTCTGATGATCAGAAACGTTTTTTAGTATAAATTCGTAAAAGGAAACATCTAAATTAATCAAAAAATATTTTTTTTTAAATAAGCATTTGCTGAAACAATTACACCCTTTCTTTGCTTAGGGGCCGAACTGGTGGATTCTGTGCTTGATGTGGTGCGAAAAGAGGCGGAATCTTGCGATTGTTTGCAGGGATTCCAAATGACCCACTCTCTCGGAGGAGGAACTGGCTCGGGGATGGGAACCCTGTTGATCTCAAAGATCAGGGAGGAATACCCTGACCGAATCATGAACACCTACTCGGTTGTGCCTTCGCCCAAGGTCTCCGATACCGTGGTCGAGCCCTACAATGCCACCCTCTCCGTCCATCAACTCGTGGAAAACACCGATGAGACCTACTGTATTGACAATGAAGCTCTCTATGATATCTGCTTCCGTACCCTGAAACTCACCAACCCCACCTATGGAGATTTGAACCATCTCGTGTCCTTGACCATGTCCGGCGTGACCACTTGCCTCCGATTCCCGGGCCAACTGAACGCCGATCTACGAAAACTGGCCGTGAACATGGTGCCTTTCCCTCGTCTTCATTTCTTCATGCCTGGTTTCGCTCCTCTCACGGCTCGTGGTAGTCAACAATATCGAGCTTTGAGCGTGCCCGAACTCACCCAACAAATGTTCGATGCCAAGAACATGATGGCCGCTTGTGATCCTCGACATGGTCGCTATTTGACCGTGGCAGCCATTTTCCGGGGCCGAATGTCCATGAAGGAGGTGGATGAGCAGATGTTGAACATCCAGAACAAGAATAGCTCCTACTTTGTGGAATGGATCCCGAACAATGTCAAGACTGCCGTGTGCGATATCCCTCCCCGTGGATTGAAGATGGCTTCGACCTTCATCGGTAATTCCACGGCTATCCAAGAATTGTTCAAGCGAATCTCTGAGCAATTCACGGCCATGTTCAGACGCAAGGCTTTCTTGCATTGGTACACTGGTGAAGGCATGGACGAGATGGAGTTCACCGAGGCCGAATCCAATATGAATGACCTGGTTTCCGAATACCAACAATACCAAGAGGCCACCGCCGAGGACGAAGAGTTCTATGATGAGGAAGAAATTGAACCCGAGATGGAATAACTCGTTTAATGAGTTGAACTCCTCTCTGAAGATTGTATTTTAATGCCGACTCACTCCTTGACTAATTCACCTTCATGGACGCTTTCTTCTAAAATTGGCCGTTGTTCAATAAATCTAACATCTGTAAAGGACTTTTTTTGTTGTTGCGATTGGAGTCCTATTTAAAAATTGATATTTTTAGTGCCTCTGGTTGAGATTTCGACAAGCGAATGGACTAAATAAATCTTGCAATTTGAGAATGCACGGTGGTATTCAGGGAGACTGCGGAGCTCAAGTCTCAATCAAGGATTTATTAATATTCATGGGAAAGAGATTCTAGCACGCAAGTTAACAAGACTGTCCGAGCGAAAAAGCTAGTCAAAAGGTTGTAAAGAACATACGTTAGGTATGTAATTCAGAATGTCCAATCAAATCGAGATTGATGAACGCACTGAACTCGAAATCATCGTTTTGGGACTACATCATCACTAATCTTGCTAAAAATCTTCATTCGTTGATTCAACATCAAGGGTTTCTGAACCGGAAATTTACCAAAACTTGTAGATATCCAAAACAGCCGGAAAACTGCGTTCGTAATCATGAACAGCCATGAGCTTGTCCTCATCAAAGATGAACAAACTCAACCCCGTCTGTTCAAACATGCAATCTTTTTCTTCTTTGCCCTTGGTTCGCTCCAAATGAACCGGGATCTGGATGGAACCCAAATACTTGCCCGTTTTGACATTGAACATGGTGAACTTTTTCGAGTCGGCAGCCGCTAAAAACGCTCCATTGGTGTAGATGCAAATGGACTCATCTCGAGAGATGCCAAATCGACACAGGTCCAAGTTGATGGTATAGAGTTTGTGCTCACTGTAGGTATACACTTTAATATGACGGCCTTGTGGGACTTCGGGCGCACTCTGCATCACACAGATCTGCTCTTTGCGATTCACAAACAATTGGTATTCATTGGTGTTGTGAAGGGCGTGACCTTGAGGCGGGTGAGGATTGGCGTGGCCATGGCTTTCGTTAACGGGAATGATAGGCTGTAAAACGGCCGAGGTCTCCTCATTGGCGATCTTGATGGTCTCAGTCTTGAGATTGGCATCGAACTGAACCACATCCCCATTCCTTTTCATGATGTACACCTCCTCGGGATCCGTGAACAAAGCCACGTCAGCCACATCGAAGCAATGGTGAATGGATCGCACCTTGGTGTCCTTCCCATTGACATCGACCGTGACGAGGATATTGGCCGAGTCGTTGCTCTTTCTCGAGAACAAGATCATGGCCGTCTGCTTGTAGGATCGTATCTGCTGACAATCGTAGCCGGTGGCAATTTGCGAGAGACTCACCTCAAAAGTGGGCTGACACGAGGGCAGATCCACCACGACCAGATGCCAATCCGGACACCGACAGGCCACCATGGCCTCGTTCTTGATGACTCGCAATTGGGTGTGTTCCCATTGCTCGTCGAGGGCGGCGCGTTTCTCTTCTTCTTGGAAGATGAACTTGCCCACCTCTGACATCTGATTCTTAATATCCAGGGTCATAATCACAGCCTGCGCCTCCAATGGCCACGAGGGCACAATCACCACGTGATCATTCACCACTGACACTTTATCCGTGATGCACTCGAGCCCTTTGGACACTTGGTATTGGAATCGCGGCTCCTCGGCAATGTCCCACAATTGAATGGCGCAGGATTCACCTTCACCGCGGAAGAAGTGGAACACGACCAGATACTTGTCGTCCCAATCGATCTTGAGGTCGTCGTTCTCTGACAATTTGGGGTAGTTGCCCATCCGGATCTTGACCTGATTCAGATCCAAATCCGGCGTAAGCTTCGTGACCGGCACATTGGCATTGGCATAGATTCGCCAGCCTTCGTAGTTACTCTGCCAAATGTTCCGTCGCATTTGCAGACCTTTCAAGAACACCCGTCGCCAATAAGGATACTCGGGATTGGGGCGGATTCGCATGGGACGCCCTCGCCAACCCAATTTCACGGGCTCATCCTCGTCCTCATCCTCTTCTTCGTCCTCATTCAACAAGCATTGGTAGTTGGCCAACTCTTCTTTGGCGCAGATCAACTTCCAAAACGGATTGCAATGAGCAAACATGGTATGGAACCATCGATTAGTTTGGAACAAGGCCAACAAGGTCTGAGCATCCAGATAGGAGCTCACGTGCAAGACCACTTCTTGCGGCAAATCCGTGATTTTCACCGTGGAACATCGATTTTCCTCACCAGCATTGCCATTCAAAGACGACGAATGCAAATGATGGTGATAAAAACCCGTCTTTTTTCGCCGACGAACCACTCGAGGTTTCTTGGGGGGTGAACAATAGTGCCCTTGGGAGGCGTCGCTCTCACTACCCAAATCTCGAGGGGGCGGGGAGGTCTGTTTGGGCGTGGGCGGAGGATTGGCTTGCTTGACGCTACTCCGCAATTTATATCTCATGATTAGTCAGGACGAAAGACTTTAGGGGATCAATGTAGAAAGTGATCTGGAGGCAAAAGATGGACGTGGATTAATATTAGGATTTGTTATTGTATATAGAGCACGATTGAGGCCATTCGATGATTAGAAAGAACAGTCGTCGACCTTCTCCAGAAGAACACATCTTGAGTTCGTGGTGTTGAATTGACAGTGAAGAATATTCAAGCGACGTGGATTAGCATGGTTTGGAAGAGTTTTTGGGGGATTTAATGAGACCCAATTGGAAACATTGACAATAGAATTAGAATTTATTTCAATTTTGTGTATGAATATGGCGATATGAGGTATTTTTTTAGGCATCGGAAATGCGTTGTAGTTTGGAAGGCACGTTGTTTTTCAGCACCCTGATCCATGTGGAAATGGTGGAAGAGTACCCAGATGGGATTCGGATGGAAAAAGTCCAATGAAGAAAAAATTAAGAAATTGTTTCACTAAACAAAAAATATCACATCTCAAAGTATGTATTTTAGCCGATTTCGTTGCCTCAACCCCTTGTTTGTTCATCTCATTTGCATGATTTATCAAGCTTGAACTTTCAAATCTTACTCACAATCAAATCTCCTTTACCTTATAAAAAACACAAATGATATTCTTAATGGACCCTTCAACTTCATATTTGTCATTGAAGAGTTACATTAAACTCAAGGATTCTTCTATAAAGATCGAGTTTCCGAATCTGGCCGTTCGTCACGGTTCAAACTGGTCACCCTTTGGCTGTTTTGATCCATGCCTCTTTTTCTTTCTTTTTTCACTGTATCCATGCCTTGTTGTGTCCACCGGGCGGTTCATCTTTTTGTTCCCTACCCGCAGATTTCCATCCGGTTCAATGAAGCTGACCGGAAAAGCTAATCGACAAACCAGCTCCAAGGACCGTTTGTAGGACGTTTTATTTGATGTGAACTTGAACTTTGTGACCTAGTGGAGTGAGATTTTTCAGAGAGAACTGTGCCTTTTTTTTAGTTATTGACATGAGATAACGGTTGATCATGGACGAGCGATGTCTCTTCATGCAGGTATGAAATTTTGATGAATTTATGTATTAAAAGCTGAAAAAAGTCGGATGGTGAAGATTCAAGAGTCGCTATCGTGGAACTTAATGTTAGGATTAGCAAGACTTTGGTTATAGCACCAAAGGGTTGAGATCAAAGGCCTCTGAGAAGTTGAAGAAGGTTAAAGATGAGACCGAACTTCTTTTTATACATTAAACAAGGTAGACTTGGTTCTCTTTGTTCAAGGACAATTGCTCAGTTCAGTCGTTTTGAGTAATGAACCTGGCCAAGTTTAGGACTAGTCAATGCATAACAGAATGATTGTCCATTAACACTCTTTGTTTTAAGAGGAAAGACATTGAATCCGTTGTTTTTATCAATGAAATAGGTGGCGAAGTTCCTTCATAAAAGCGTGATTTGACCTTTAATTTTTAAAATAATCTTTGTTCCAATTGTTCTTTTCTCATTGAACGGTTTTTAAATCATTCGAACCTTTGAATTGGAATCAAGTTGTGGCTAAACTATTGTTGTTTTCATTGCTATTTCTGCTCTTCTTACAAAGTTGAATAATGGCGTAAAACAGTGGCATTCCCAACGATCTCAAATGATAATACCGGGTAGCTCATAAGGATGTGCCCTCTAGGCGATCTTGGCAGGGATGTGCCTGGCCTTGGACAACCGGCGAACAGATCCTTTTTACAGTTGGCGGTTTGGCAAATATAGGTTCTAGCCGCATTTTCCTATTACAACAATATTTATTTTGATCACCGAGTGCCTTAGCACGGCCTTCGGCATGAAGGCGGTCAAAATTTGGAAGAGGCTAATCAAGGGGGGTCTCCGTTAAGGCTCAGGATGACGGCGAGCACGTTTACGTACTGCACGAAAAAACTTCCTTCATTGTCACCCGATATTCAATGTGATGTTAAGGATAATCTTGCCCCGCAATCTAAGCCTCGTTTATCTCATGCAATTGTTTTACACACTACGTTTTTTTTAGGAAATTTCCGTTACGAATAATAGATCGATCTAAAATGGCTGATTTATGTAAAACAAAGATTGGAAACAGACCCAAAAAGGCATAATGTGGCCGAAATTATCATTGAAAAGATGTGCAAATATTTTGTAAATTAAGGGTGCTGCTCTTTTAATAACATCATTAGCTGACATAGTGACTAAATAGTGAGATTGCTTTCAAAATCATTTGATCTCATATAAGTTATTACTAGAGCGGCCGAAAATATTTAGTTAAGTAAAAAAATATTTATTTTAAGTGTTTGGGTTTTCCCTTCCTAAATTTCAGGAAATTTCCCGCTTCTATGAAATTGTTTCAAGTACGATTGGAATTTTGGTGAATCCTTAGAAGTTTTGACGATAAAATCGGATTTTTCCCAATAAAATCTCCCAATTTTATGACTTTTTTCAAGGGGAATACTTAAACTAAAATGGAAAAAAGATTTCTCAGCTTGGTTTCAAAAATTACATGGACGAATTCCAACCTAAAATAGAAAATCTTTCCAGAAAATATTTTTCCCTGGTAACCCTGGGCATGGTTCCTGCCCTGGGTAACAAAGTATTGATTAATGGCACTATCAATGAGACCTTTCAATAATAACAAAATTTCATTATTGGGCGTGATTTATTAACACCGAAGTTTTGTCAGCCTGCGGTACCACCATTGCCAATTTTTCTTCATTTTTTTATTTTTTTTTCCAAAAACTACCAATTTATTTGCTCTTGATCCTTCGAGAATGCGGAACAAAAAGGCCGTTGGAAGTAAGTCCGCTAAATAGATTTCCGAAATATTTTAAAACAACACTGCTCTTAGTACATGAAAGAGTTTAGTCAAAGTAAATTTTCAAATATTTGTTTTAAGCATGCTTAAAGTAACACTACAGAGTTTTCAGACCTAATTAAACGGACTCAAATAAGTGTTGGGCATTGCATTTGCACCTTAAAACTGGTCTCAAAAGTCTTTGGATTTTTGAAATCACTTCTCCACCTCAAAACATACAAACAAACAAACACCGTGTTTGAGGTCTTCTATGATTGAAGAAATGCAGTAGGGCGTAAATCCGGAAAAAGCTTCAAATGGCAAACTATATTGACAGATAACATTTTATTTAGAAATGTGAATTAAGAAACACAAAAATATGCTATTAAAAGTAAGGATATGGAAAACCTTCTTAAGAAAAAGGTTCTCAAAAGCTTCTTGAGAAGCTTTACTTCTAATAGCATTCGAATCATGCCAAATAATAACCAAAAAAATACCAATATTTGGATGAAAGCTTTCTGAAACGTAAGAAAGGTACCTAATACTGTATGTCTTCAAGAGCAATCATACAGGCTCTGTCCCAAACTAGGATTTGGGGTCAGCTGTAGCGAACGTAATGGTTTTACTTGTGGACCTCCAAATCCCAATGAAAAATTATCATTTATTTTTGCGACATCGAAAATGTAAATTATTTTTCTTGGCAATCGCTGCAACATATAGCCGGAGCATTTCATGGCATAATTCGATGCATTTTAAAGACTTCAAGTAATGATAGTTATTAATCTGCTCAATAGATATTGATCAAATTTCGTATCAACTTATAACTAAGGACCCTCTCAATATCTATTAATATGGTTTGGGAAAATATATTGGTTTTAATGGTTTTAAGTGAATTAATATAGTTATTTGAGCTACTTTTAATATGTAGGTATTCACAAGATTTCTTCATTATGACACTGTGACATTAAAAATCGTAATTGGAAGCCTTGGCATTTGAGCAAACACTTAAACAGAAATTTTAACCACCGTGGGTAGTTTTCAATGTTTGGTTATGGGAAGCAATATGAGTCAATTTTGATAATTGGGACAAATCCCTAAAACATATTGAAATCCATGTCTTACATACCTAACGTTCAAAGGATTGAAAGTGATTTTTTAAACCTGGAACATAAAAAGGTCCGTACAAGACGAAAACAAACGACCTTCAATCCACTTGATGGTTAAATGGCTATTGTTGAAGCAAAAATGAAATCTTTGATAGAGCCTTTCGGGCTTTAATCCATAGCAAGAAAATAATCATCGGATACAATCTTCTTTTGAGCGTCAGTTCTTAGTTGAGGATTTTGAAAAATACGACCAAGCTTTTAAGAATAGTGGATGGTAAAAACCTTTTTCTTCCATGTTCCATTCATTTAGAACAAGAATTCTCAAACTTTTTGATCGAGGACCCTTTTGTGCCACTTACAGGGTTGGGACTCTTTCTAGAAATCATTCAAGGCTCTTGGGACGATCCTAGAGTCCCCTATTTTAGATCTGATTTCATTTTCAAAAAGCCACAGCCATGAAAGAATATTGCAGTTTGCAGAATCATTTCTAGCAATCTTCGAAAGTTGCGTTTCTTGTGCTGAAAAAGCTGACTTGTTTGTGTACTAGAGTGTCCTGAGGTACCGGATTGACTCATTATGTTCGTTATTCTTCTTTAATGTTTCTAATTTTATGTCCTGACCATGAGATCGGGCCTCGAATTTTTGGGGTCTGATTACTAAATGAACAGAGGGGATTAAACAGTCTTGATGCTGTTCTAGCTAGCAATCGAGCTAGCAATCCAGTTGCCCTTCCTCGTCTTTGGGGCATTTTCAGGTCATAGTTGAAACGTGTTGATTGCCCAATCAAATTGCAGAAGCACCCACATTCATGGAATAGCCGAGGATGAGAAACACTTTACATGGCCCAAATTCTTGTCATAATCATCCTATTCAAAACATGTGACTACTTTTGCCCCGGTGTTAATGAACACCCGGACACTATTCTTTAGATTTGATCTTTCGAACTGGTTTTGAGAGATTCGATATCATCGTCCACTTCTCTCTGGGAAACAAAAATGTCAGATTGGCGGAAATTCGTCTGCATTAGACCTTGCCTATTCTCGGCTTGGGGTGATGAAAATTTGATCACAGGCCTGCATAAATATGTGTTCACCTCATTGTAATTGGAGAAAATGTTCGACAACAAAGCTGGGAGTGACCTCTCGTTGATAATCTTTTCTCGCCGAGAAAGAGCTTTGGTTGTGATTGTGGAATAGAAATTGCTTGGAAGAAGATTCTTATTTGGCTTGTTTCTCCTCCTCACTTTTCCTGGGATTGATAAGAAGTTCTGGCGTTACTGGAAAACATATTGGCTTTGTTCGTGACCGCGCGTTTTGGCTCGGGAAGGTCAGTTGTGCCACAATTATTGTGAAGAAGCATCCAGAGAATTCATCCTGTTCGATTTGACATAAGTGATTCTGGTCAAGACACATGTGAATTTTGTGGCTTGCTCTTGGTTTTGCATCATTCAGGTAGGACTTTCATGACATTTTTGTGGTTGGTGACCAATTGATTTTGTCAGTTAGCGTTTTATCTTGTGATTTCATTTTTGTATCAATATTGAAATTTTTAAACAAAGGTTTTAACTTTTGAAGCAAAGTTTACTGTCAAAATTGACAGTATTAAGGAAATTTAAGAGATTGAAAATCTAGAAAAGGGAAATATAATTATGTAGTTTTGCCGTGATTATATTTGATTGCAAACTCTTCTTAGTATTGTTTCTTTCTCATTCCATGTGCATAGCATAAGTAAATCAATCTCACGTTAGCATTTTATTTCGAATTTTGCCCTCCCACTTAAGTCGTGGGATTAAGAGTTTGCTTAAAGATGAAATGTTAACTTCATCATTTTTTCGTTTAACCAGTCTTTTGGAAAATCCTTCGCAGAGGCAAGCAATTTAAATTAGATTATAAACACCAGCAAGCCCTTTGCTTCATTCCCATGAAGTAGTGAGAGTATTAAATTTATTTTTTCACTTTAAACACCTTGAATGAGAGACTCCTTTCAATTTTTGACAAATCGTCCGTTTTAAGCGTTTCGCTAGGTTTGCTGAAAATATCACGCAACCTAAGTTGATGATTTAGCGTTCTCAAATGGCTCTTCTCTTTTGTCGTCCATCTGTTTGCGAAACATTAGTGCGAGGGAACTCCCAACCGAGCAGAAATATATTCATTTTCCATATGCCATGGAATACTCCAAATGCTTTGACATCGTCCTCCGTTCACTCCCTGGGTGTCCAATTAGAGATCTAGCGACAGTCTTTAGACTTATGACAATGTCGATTCTTAATGTTCATTTCTTGCGCCAATTTCAGTTGGCTAGTGGCTTTTTTTTATTTCCCTCATTTATCCTATTTCATTCGTCATTCGGCAAAGGAAATGGGCTTATCCAAGAAAAAAAAATAATCGCGTCTGGTCAACATGCCGATCAATCTTGCACCCTCATCGGAAATGGAAGCGTCCAAAGAAACGGTCATTCGACCCAAGCGCTGGCTTTTATAAGCCCTGAAATTAATTTCTTGCCCCATCGAAGCGACTTTTTTGCCCCTTGTACCACGTAGTTGCGATTGTTTACTAGTGCCACACAATGGAGTCACGGATATTTGCCTTTAGTCTAATTGTTTATGATCGTAGCACAACACCTTTAACTCCAGGAACTTTGGTGTTAGGCTTCAATCTGCGGTGTGGCAAATAGTACCGACTGTTGTACTAAATGGTTGCTTACATAGCCCTATAAGCATGACGTCGTGTCATATTCGCACTTGCCATTCCTGTTTGAATATCAAAGGTTGGATCTGGTTAAAGATCAAGTATCCATTAGAATCAGAGCGTCCAAGCGTGGAATTCTGGTACGTTCTGCGAAGAGAGGAATGAATAGTTTGGTGACGGACTTGATCAAAAGCATCATTCCTCCGTTCATGATGTAGGAATCTATTGGAAGTAATTTAAGCAATGTTGCCTGTAATGTGTGCAATGACACGTTTGTGTTGCTCTTGGATTGCCTTGACTGTTTCTGTGTACTATGTCGCTAAGTAAGTAGTAGATCCTGGTTGGATAGCGGGTCAAATTGTCGTCAAATTAGCATTAGTTATTTCTTTTTACCTTGACGCCGTATGTGTGTGAGTGAGTGGGCGACGCACGAGCAATTTCCGTTGACACGTCGAATTCATCTTGTGGCTAAGTCGTACCATTCTCTTTGGCAATGTAGTTTTAAAGAGGACGTTAGAACGAATAATTGCAGCCCTTCAATTAAGATGTGCCATCAATGATGGCTAATGGCGGTTTAAGTGGCGTTGAAGCACTTTAAATGGATGCAAAACCTCAGTACATGGGGAGCTGTCGAAGGTTAGTCCGTCAATTGCGTTTCGCCTGGAACGTTTTTGGACTTCTTGGGTTTTGACGACGACGACGATCATAATGGTGATGATGATGAAGTCGAAGTTGAGCTTTGGTCTCCTGAAAACATGTTCTGAAGGTGCTTTTGACGGTGTCATCCTGGTGCTTGCTACTCTCCATCGAATGTTCATGCACACCAGCTGATGATGAATCATTTGAAGAAATGGAAGCCTTCCATCCATCCAGCCTCCAAGCCATTCTTGACTGCAACAAGAGACCTGAATGACCTAGCACTTCATGTCTTCAAAGTTCTATTGAAATGGACTTTTGCTCCATGCCCTGTCTCTCTCTGCCTGCGTGTCTGTCTCAATCGTTGGTTGGTTTGGCGGTTGTGGCCCTCCCCAATCATTTGTTTAGGAATACGACGAGTACTGTACAACCGTACCAAGAATATCCACAATATCCATCCTCTCTCTCTCTCTCTCTCTCTCTTTCTTTCTTTCTATCATCGTCTCTGACTTGGTCTCCCTCTCGGTCTCTTCTTGACTTCAGGGGTTAAACACAGAAAGAAGGGGGAGACCAGGAATTCACCCGTCATGGTTTGGCCTTTGTTGCTGGTTGGTGGCTTTGGGTGCGCAATGAACTCTTTTGCCGTTCAATGACGAAAATGGAAGCTCGAAGAGAAAGAGTCAAAGTGCCCTACGAATTGCTCTTACTGTAGACACATACTATGGTAGGTAAATGTACCTGATTCGGCCGAAATTAATGTCAAGATTTGAGCAGTCATTCCTTTTGAAGAGTTTCTTACGAGATTATCATCCATTTAGTGCACGTTCTCCACGTTGGTTTACTAGATCCTACTACGTACGTTCGCCACGCTTCTTCATCATCGCCTTGGGTGGCAGGTGATAATTTTCATTTGCGCCGATGATTCCATTCGCGTTTGATCCTTTCGACTCCACAAGAAGAGAGTTAATTGTGACCAGTTGAGTGGTGCGGCTTTTTAAGCCACTTGACCTCTCTTTCTCGCTCCACCTTAGTTAGCGTTTGCCTCGCTTGAGCCCAACTGGTTGGTCACTTAAGAATGATGAGGTTTCATTTTTGCCAGAGAACACGTATACAATTACCGGATCCCTTGGACAGGCTGTCCCGAAAATGGAGTCCATACCGCCCCAAAAGTGTACAATGTACATATGTACGGACTACTTCTACTACGTCGACGACGACTTGTACAGTACTAAGGGTATGGGCTATAAGTAAAGGTGGCAAGATGACGTCTTGGGGAAGTTGTCTAGTCATCTTGTGGTAAGTGCAAATGTGATCTAGGGAGGGTTCCCTTCAGGAGCAAGAAAGAGACAGGGAGAGGAAAAAGGTCCCCTTTGGTCGTAATGACACCATTTCGAGATGGCTTCGCCCTTCATGTCATGATCGCCTTTTGAACGGCTCAGATGCTTTATTACGGGATATTAGGTGGACAAATTTGGCCATTCCGTCCCTGCGCAAGACTTGAGATCAGATATTATAGACTCTTGTTGTCAACCTTGATTTTCTGGTTTAAGACTACCACAAATTGAGTAACAAATCCTCTTCTCTCGTCAGCAAGTGGGTATAATCTGTCCAATAGGATTGCCATGATTCGCTTCTCGTCTTCGGATGTATTCCCAAGGTTCCCAAAGTCAGGTCATTAAAGTTTGTAGGATTGTTCAATGAAGCATGTCTCCGGATTCGGGAAGAGAAGGAGAAAAAATCAACAGCAGACCGCCCTGAAATGGTTGAACCAATTGGAGTGGACGCTCTAGCCATTCCAAATGGAAGCCTATGTAGAAGTGTTGTTTTAAGCGCTTTTTGTCATCTTTAGCACTGAAAAACTAATCCCCGGTCGTTCGTGTTTCTCACTAGTGTCTTGAAAAATCAAATTTGATTCTTCAAAAACTTGCATGTCTGGCCGTTGGATGTTTTGACACCTGAAAATTGATTCCTTCGTACTTTTTTGTTTTCAATCGACACTTCTGTGACATCATATGAAGTGCAATAAGACATACTTCCCCAAACTTAAATAACAACAGTTAAGTGAAAAGATGGGCCAAACATTGAGCATCCGTGGTAAAGTCTCACTACATCAGCATTTTTTAACTTAAAAAAAACTGAGTTAATGTAGTGCGACTAAACTTTAGGATCTTTAGTTCTGATTCCAAACCCAACACTCTAAGTTATTATTCCGAGAGCCCACAACTCTTAATATTTGATGCAACTCTGCCAAAGGTTATTGCATTAATTGTCAGTTAATTCATTTATATTTTTAAACATGTCAATATATTTCTTAAAGTAACAGCTGAACGATAAATCTTGGTGAAATCCCGTCACCGTCCTTTTTGAGAGCTTATTTACAACAAGCAAGCTGACCTCCAAAAAGAGTAGGTGTCTTCCTTTGGCTTGGTATGAATTTATGGAGAAATGTCCAGATTAGATTAGCAAAATATTGCCGTACTACCAGATGCTCCAACTTTGCAACGGGAGACCCTTTTTCGGCCCGTTTCTCTCCGTTTAATCGTTAAAACACAAGATTGAAGATTTTCTCTTCCCCCCAATCTTTTGTGACAAAAAGTATTGATGTCACTTGGTTTTGATTATGATTTATGACCCATCCAGTCACCATTCTCATCCCTAAGTCCACCCATGGCTCTTTCTCAATGTGATTCTCTCTTTTTGCAGGTATGAATTCGTTTCTAAGCATTCGATATGGGGATTATGACTTTTGGGGGAGGCTCCCAGCCCAAAACCTCCTCCACATTCAAAACTCTGTCGAGTGTGGAGAAGAACACACCAGTATTTGGTAGTCGGTTGGGCTCAGCCCAGGATTAAATTCAATGCTCGAATTGTGGTGGCCACAACGAGGAATCGTTGGAACTGCTTGAATCCCGTTCAAACACACGGGAATCTCGGGTAGAGTGACTTCTGAAATTTTGCGATAGCGCTGGATGCATCGATCAAAATTTGTGGAGGAGAAAAGGAGCTTAGTGTCACCTTTCAAAGCAGATGGCCTGAAACTGAGCAAACACTGTACGTACATCGGTAGCCAGCCTCGGAAGGTAGGTGGGTCAATGCTCACTTTTGGAATGTTGAGGTCATTAATTTATGTCACAAATCTAAAAACCACTCGGTATGATGATGACCTTATATCAGAATGTGTTTTCCTCTCCCTCCTCCCTGTTTCGTTCCTCCGCAAAGTCTAAGGGTTTTTTTTTCCTCGCCGAAAGTAAAGCGTCATAACCCAAGGAACATTAACCACGAGTTAAATCATCCATGGTCGTCTTTGAGCTTCGTTTTCCACGATCAATCATGCACTGATCAAAAGAACGAATGTTGACCCCCACCCAAGGATTGAATGAATGGCTCCGAATCAATTGGCTAGGGCGAGGCCGGATCAACGCAACGTAAACCCCGGGTCATGCCCAACCAAGAACATGCCTTGGATGTACTGTAGCCATGTAAACACAAGTGTAGTGAGGCCGAGTTGTGTCCGTTGAGATTCCTTTGATGGATGTGGACGAGGTCATTTGTGCAGAACCACAAAATTTGTCACGTCTAAAGAGCGAACTTTTGGGGTCCCGATCGTGACCGTGGTCGGGCTTGCTAGAGATGAATAATGTCCTCGCATGCTTTTGATGAATTGGGCACGGTTCATTGCTTAACTTCGTTTTTTTTTCTTCATCCTATTCCTTACACCTTCCCCCATCTTCATCCTCCAGCACTCAATGAGTAATAGTGCAATTTGGTTGGACAAGAAAACACTCTGGACTCCATCCATTTCTTAGAGGAGAGTGAGGGAATCTCACCATTTTTTACTTGTTAATTTGGCATAATTTCTTGAGTAGCAAATTGGCCGGCATCATCTGAGACCATTTTCTCCCATCTGCCAGCCTTGGGAACGATGTATTAGTTGCTGTCCTACAGATCAAATGTGGCCAAGAGTATGACTCCCAAGATATTTAGTTTCATGCGCGTATGTCTTAACTACAGGGTGGGGATACGATCTGGTCTATTGTCTTAATTCTTGATCCTTAACTCTTTGACTAATTTGCGCCTTTTCTCAATTATGGGATGTTTTCAAAAAAATTGTTGACGCTAGTGCTTTTGGTCTGTAAGAAAGATCATATACAAATGCAGTCCCCAAAGTCACCCTGTACCAAGTTGATCTCTGCCGGTGAAGGGGAGGCTAAGATTGAAATTGCTCTTGGATAATTACACACTGAGTAATCGCATTAGATTGCTACCTTTGATTGTGACCGAAATCGTTTCGTTCTCTCATACTTGAACACACCATCATGCACTCACTCACTCACTCACGCACCATCCAACCCACCAACCACATCAAGTGGGAGCCCCAAAATGTTACCTCTTCCCTTGAACGGTATTGACAAACCTTGATTTCACCACATCATCGTTTTCTGGAGTTTCTTTGGGACCCCAGAAGGAAGCAAATCACGGACCTATGGACGGAGTAGTAATGACATGGCAAGCGAGGAACAGTTATGTGCCCAAGTCTGTCGGTAGAAAGAGAGATCTCTATGATGAAGAGGAAGGAGGAGCAGGGCACCGACCCACCGACCCACCGGCCAAAGAACGGACTTGGAACGGAACCTGCATGGATGTTGAACGAGAAGGTGGCAATGATGGCTTTGTGACAAATAACATTGGTTGGTCAACATATGCTGCTCAGATGTGGTGAACTGATGCATCATTCAATTGAGAGCTTAGCAATAATGTCCGCTTAAGCTACCGTGAACATCGAACGAACGTCGTACGGCATCTTGGAGTCATACACTAGCGCGAATGAAGGCAACAATCAACGAACTCGTCGTGGTCAAATTGGATGGATTTTCGACCATAAGGCCAGATTTTCACCTTAGCCCCCCTTCCCCTTAAAAATATAAGTTCAAGAACTGACGGTACATCCACTTTTTCAACGATTAACCAACACCTTGGTGCCAATTACAATCCTGTTCGGAAACGTTGGTTGCTGTTTTTTCACAAAGAGGAAGCATCGCAAAATACCGTGGTTTGGACTTCTCACATTTGAATTTTCCCAAAGGTTTTCTGTCTAGTTGGCACACCTTTGGTTGTTATACCAATTCGATTCCAATTGATGAGAACCGTCAAACAATAACAGTTGACTAAAGTTGTTAAATTCCCAGTCAAGGCCTGACTTTGGTCAGGAAAAAAAGGTAACCTGATTGAAGGAATTCTCGTGATTTGACATGCCCTTTAAATTCCGTGTCATGGACGAACAATTGTTCAATGCCAAGGTTATTCCAAACTTCTTCTTCCTCAGTGGCCTCGTGTGACAAAAATCGCCATTTGGAATTGTCTAATGTGTGCGTAAGAAACCGAAGGCAAGCACTCGAAGTCAATCTCTTTTTGTCCCATTTTAGAGGGGCTCAAGATCGGATCCGTCTAATGCTTAGATAATTAGCCCATCATAATTAGTCAGAGATACAACTTAAGATCACTTCCAAGGAATAATGGACATGGGATCTGCCATCACGACCAAAAACCTGGTCTAATGTTCGGGTAAAAATGCAGAGATGTATCGCAAAGTCCAACATTTCGATGAATTTACAACGCAAATACCTTTAGTGCCACTGAATTTCATCTGAAGAAGGATCATATTGAAAGAGAAATGGTCCTGTGGATTGAAGTGCATTTTCGTGCACAAATATCGGAAGGGAATTTGACCCTCGATCCGTACTAATTAGATTTTGAAAACAATCGATTTACTCGCGTCTTAAGGGCGAATTCTGGCGTTATTTGTTTTCTGGTTTCGACTTGGCATTGAGATGCCAATTTGACATTGTGTAGAAACCTGGACAGGACAAAAAATGTCACCCACCATCGTTGAATATACGTACGAGTACACCAAATTATCATGGCTTTTTGCATTTCAACTAACCAACCACCTTGATTCACTTGGCAATGGACACAAAAAAGTTTATTTCCCTGTTGCGTTCAAATTTAGCACAGGCTTCGGATTCAATTGATCGGTAGGTTATGCTTGGCAATACATTCATAGTCATGAGAAAAAGGGTTAGGAGCCAAAGTGTTGAACCTTTTCTTTCTCAACATTGTCAGGAAGAGGTAGGAAGTCCTGTGAATTGGAAGTGATCCCTTGTGACCAGAAATGCGAGGAATTCTTTCCAAAAAATTACGGGATCACGAGGAAGTGTAGAAAATGCACTCACTCCCTTTATGCACCTTCTCGACAAATGGTTGCTGCAATCTTGAGGACCATTTATGCCGTTGTTGTATACCACTAATCTTGAGAAAGGAAGACAACTACAACAAAAAAGAGTTGTCGTCCGAGGCGGAAGTAACCTCATTAGTGGTAAATACATGACATTGTCCACGTTATAGGTTAATCAATGGTATTCGGCCCAGTCCAAATGAATGATGGCATTTTTGAAGCCAAGTCATGCCATTACCGAGCTCTTTCCTCGACAACCAAGATTGAAACCCTCGGGAGGGTTTGGTCGAAGATTCGATGAATCGGTGATTGAGTAAGCGCCTTAACTCATCATAACTTGTCAGAGTGTGTTGGAATTATTTGTACGAGTACCAAAGGAACGTACGCTGCCGAAAGATAAACAGATTATCTCGATCGGAATCTGTTAGAAGTCAAGCAAGCCTGACATTGATGACTTTGTTCATTGACGCTACATCCTCCTACCAATTTCAACGAGATTAGCGCTGTTATCTCATCTTTATCTATGGTCAACCATCCGTGAGATGATCTGTATGCCAACATTTTTTGGCCCTGCTGTTCTGAAATGTCTTCTCAAATGTCCTAAAAGTTAAACCACATCCTCTCCGACAAGTTGTACATAGATTCGTCTCCAACTCCGAGGAAGCATTAGTTAGATCACAGTGTGAAAACACAGATTTCCCACATTGCCAAGGAAGGAAACCATTATTTGACCTTTGGTTCGTGCCAACATTCTTGAAGACGCTCTTGGGTGGGTGGGAACAAATCCCGAAATTCCACTCTTAAGTCTTAATTAATGGCATTGGAACTTCTTGACACATAATCAGATGAAGAAGCAAAGCAGGATATGGTAATGTCACCAGACAACCAAGTCCACACGTTTCACACACTCATACAAACACTTAGTGAGTGAGCTTGGAAAAAAAATCTCCTCTAGATTTTCATTCATTAACCAGGTTGCCATGGGTTCGTTCTCAAAGTCTGTGTAACTCACTCGGTTGAGAAGTGAGTGATAATCAACACTCCACATTACGGCACAAAGTTGGTGCTTGGTAGTGGAAATGAATGAACTGTCTGACAACTTCCACGAGCAAGAGAACGGAGGAAGACGCAAGAATGGAAACTCTCACGGTCAGCGTCGTTTCTTCGTCTTTCCTGTCGTTCTCTGGACGGACTAATTTGTCTCCATTAATTCATTCTTCAGTGAATACCGTGTGCTATACTCGGGTTTAACTTGTACATAAGGTCAGCTGTTGGTCCAAAAGTGTGATATTTGGTCTCAATGAACCATGTAATGCCATGCTTTGACATAAGACAATGTGGGCCAACAAGAGTTTGAGACAACCAATCATGTGCTTGAACATTCCTGGACCTGAGTGAGTGGTGAATGCGTGTGGTACCACTTCATCCTCGTCAAGATCATTCGACATGGTGATGGTTGTGGTCACTGAGCAGAAACACCAGTAAATGAACGAACCTGCAAGTGGAAGAAGCCCTCTTTGTTCTTGCCCTGCCATGAAGACTCTTCAAATATCGCCAAGAATGCGCCTATTTAAACAAGATTATCATCGAAAGACATACGTGTACAACCACAGAGATCGAGACCCACCATTGAAACCTGAGCCAGAATTGACCCCTGCCAGTTATCGTGGCTTAATCTGTCACATGATTATGCCTTGGTTGGCCATAGAGAAGGCGGGCAATCCGTGTCAAGATGGTTGAATTCGTGGAGAGTTCATGGGAGAATTAGCTGAGCAACTTCATAGTACCTTGGGGTAGCTGAGGTTGTTTGGTATTGTAGAAGCAGCAGTGGTAGTTCTAGTAATGCACGCAAGTACGTATACATCCACACAGAAAAGCCATGAAGGAAGAGAGCTTCCTTGACAGGAAAGGGAGGTGAAGAGCAGGTGCGTCCATAAAGCAATCTTGTGCTCAAGACGAAGAAGTCGTGGCACGAGTCAACTTTGCTCGTGAACCTCTTCAGGATCAAGTAGCTCACAAATGCTTGCAAAAAGAGTGTAAAGAAAACGAACCACTGGATTGTCCCTGCTCAAAATGGACAATCGATTGGAATTTTTGAACATTTTTGATACATTTGGAGCCAACGGAATCTCAATGTTACCCGATTCTCATTGTTGTGAAGGTGCTTTGTTTGAGATCGACGGCAATGATGTCAACAAGCCCACCCTGAGGGAAAGGAAATAGATGATAATAAACGGTAAAGCACACAAAAGTACAGACAGGATGGGCAAGATTTTGTATTTTTTTCCAAACAGATCACCCAGGTCATCGGCTTTTTTTCGGCCGTTACACAGGAAAATACAAATGATTGGGTTTACACCTTGTTTGTCACACAATTACAAACCTCAAAACCTCAACGCTCAACAATTACCAACTGCCACGTTCTTTGGAATGAAATCTTCAGGATGCCACATTCAAGGACTCAATGGCTTCATTAAGGGTGCGGCTTATTGAGCATGTGAGTGTCCCCCAGGATCCTGAAGATGCCATTTCCTCCGGATACATTCTGGAAAATTTGGACGTTTATTTTCACTTCTGTCTGGAAAGGGGTCATCCATAATAAAGTCATAGATATAGGGTACCTGTCTACCGCCCCCTGCCTCCCTCTGGTACGTAAATGGTGGGCTATCGTGGTAATGCCATGATCACTATATCCCTTCCAAGGGTGATTTCAACGAACGGAAGTTCGAACGAAGTTGGGAACAAAGATTTTTTGGAGGAGGGAAGGGAGACTTGTGGCTTCTTCCCTGAGGGTCTTCAAGGAGAGCATGACGCTGAACATATTAGTGCCGTATTCCACGGTGTCCATATATGGGTGGTAATTGCCCCTGTGACAAAGACAAAGTTGACACATAGCGCACGTACGAATATACACACATACACATTCACCTCACTGACGATGGGTGGAAGTGAGATCGTCGGTTTGAGGTGACTTGCCTTGCTCGATGTTCTTTTTTTCTTCCCCTCGGGCAAAGTGACATCCATCCACGAGCTGTAAAACAAACACAAATGGCCTGAGGAAGAAGCTTATTAAATTTTATTTGAGAGATCACTAGAGCGCATTTGTGAATGGGACCTTGATTAGATCATTTTCTTTGGATTTGAGTGCCTTGAGATTTCAGCTTCGTTATGTAACACGTTTCCAGGATTTTTACGGGGAATATATTTTTGCATGCCATGTCATGTTCCATCGTCAAGTTTGATCAAAGGAAAAACATCTCATGCCAATGACGGAGAAGAGGATGTTTAGACTTTTTTGTGTGTCCCAAAGAAAACACATCCATGATCTTGACATATTCAGCCAAGCTCTCGGTAAAGCCCCTTCACCAACCAACATGCTGCATGATTCAAGAACGGAATCAACGTGAGTTTGTGTGTGGGGGGGCTTTTTTGTAAGTGCAATTCTGAAAAGCATCTCTTTCTCGTGTTTGTACACCTTTGATCTTTTCTAATACCATTCATTGATTGCGAGCAAGTAGCCAACCAACCAACCGACCGACCGATCAACCAACCACGAGGGGCTCTCTGAAGTTGGAATCTAGATGGAAGTGGCTCTTTACGCCCTTGAACCTGGTAATACCAGGCTATATTGTTCATTGTTAGTGTGTGTGTAGTATGTTCGTGGTACATGGCATTGCACAAAAGCTACTCGTTCTAGTACTTGGAGAGAAGTCATGGTGATCTCCTCAATTGGGAGCTTCTTGTCTTGAAGACCAACAACCATCGACCATCATCAACCTGGCCATGAACATTATTGGCCCAACAGGTGTGGATGTGGCCAAAATGCCATTCACAACATCCGGTCGAGGACCAGTATCGAAAAGAATCCACAGCTCAACCTCTTGCTAGACAAGCTTGACATGGATAAAAAAAGGCCGAGTCTCTCTTTTTTCTTACTACCATTTGCATTTCTAGACTAGTTGTGTTTACTTTATGAACTAGTTGGTCTAACCAGGGAAAACTAGCCTATATACAGGGGCCTCTGGTCTAACTTACTTAACAAAGTCTCTTTTTTTAATCATGAGAGAAGGAGTTCAAAAGGAAATCAAGGTTGTTCCCCATTTAGCGAAACAGGTTTCCATCTTGCTAAATCTTTGTGAAGGCAAACAAATTTGCTCTCTAAGAGCCTACGGTCATGAATCATGAGCTGGTGGATTCAGTGCTTTGTTCGTTCACTGCGATCAGAAAAAAGGTCCCTTTAGTTCAACCAAGTGGGACCAAATCATCAACCAAAGAGAGTGGAGAGCTCCTTCAAGCTTCTGATCATCATGCACTCACTGAGTTGACAAATCCCAAGAATGGTCGTCGGTCGACCAGGTGGTTTTTCGATCGTCGCTTCAGAGTCACAAGCAAGCAGTCGATGGTGGCCAAGGTAGTAGCTCTTTGAATCCACGACCGTGACCAAGGATTGATTGTGAACGGAAGATGATGGTTGCTTGGTTGAATGCCATCGTGAACATCGGACTACCGAGTAGAGTGTGAGGTAGTGAAGTTCACTCATTGGGCTGTCATGGATTTGGAAAGGCCACAATCCACCAGGATCTGGTCTGATGCGCATTCATGGGATGCTGCTCCCCAGAAATTTTGGGAAATGTCATAGTTTCGGGTAGCCCCAATAGCAATTAGTATATGTAAGTGATACAAATTGTACTTAGGAGACAGCGTTGTTCGCTTCAAATGTTGCGGTCTCAAAGTAATTCAGTGGGCACTCTTCTCTGGCATTAGTTTGTTCTGCTCTTTGGTCACCACTGCCATTCCGTAATACCATGGACTACTACTACTACTACTGCTACATACTTGTGAACCAAGAGTGCTTAAGTCTGGTTACTGCCCTTCATTTGGCTTCACGATTCCAGCTCTTGACTTTTTTCCTGACCGAAATTGCCATTTTCATGGAAGACAGAGAAAAAGAGATGAGAACATGGAATGAATCATCTAGCATGAAGTTTGTTTCTTTTTGGATGTGTGGCTTGAGCAAATGCATTTCCTCGTGTTGCTCCTGTTGCTTCGAGAGTTTGTTAAAGATACCACTTCTATTACTACTTCGACTTTAAAACGTTCAATACCTCACGTAATGTAAAGAAGAGGAAAAACATGTCTCTCAAATCATCTCGAGGTTCTCAGCGAGAACAAAATGAAGATGAAACCAGAACTCTATCAATGTCATTCGCTTTTCACGTGCTTTTGTCGGCCTGGAAACCAAGACAATGACCGCACCGCCGGTGCTTAGATAGACGAGTACCGGAGTATGAATGGCATTCCACAAGGGAACCAAGTGGCTCCCATCCCCAGATTGCCAGTTCTGTTGGACAAACTCTGAGGCTGTCAGGTTTTCACCGACCTCTCAAATCCACTTCCTTTGGAAGCACTGTTAAAACGCTCCCTTTGGAAACACTGTTAAAACGCTCCAAGTCTCTAGAGCGGCTAAATAATTGTTCTAGTCAAAGAACCAAATTGACTTGCTTTCAGCTCTTATTTTACCTTACCAAAAGCCATTCAAATATCCCCAATGATACAATGAGCTTATCTAATGAAAAATGTTTGTGCTAGATTATTTGAGCAGTGTGTTTTTACTCTTCAACTTTGTGCCCCTTTGGTGCCTGCGCCAACTAATCTATACTTCCGTTAGGAAAATCATGGTTGGCGTTCAGAGAATGCCACTTAATAATCTTTGGGAAGTTACTACGTACACATCCAGGCTCTGTCTGGCTTGGGAAAGGAGTGGCTTTGGGGGGTTGATGGCAACTTTTTTCTGAGAGAAAACTTGGAATGATCCAGTCAAGATATACTGATGCTCTTTTTTGATCCTAACAATCACATCGTATCCTGGTTGAATTGCGTGTACGTTTGAATGTCGTTCAGAGATCATTTGGCAGCCCACTCCCTCACTTACTCACTCCCCACCTACCAACCAACCAACCTACCCACCTACCTGTTGTCTAACTTTGCCAATGACATTTTGTGAGATCAAGTGAGTTCCAATGATTAAACAAGTGACCACTTAATGTCAGACTTCCTTGGCCGGGTCCACTGGTTTGCGTGCAATAGATCACCGGAAGTAAATATAGGCAAGGGTAGCGAGCCACTAATACGTAGACCCACTCAACCAGCAGACCAAGTACGAACGTTCCAGCTCCTCGATCTAGACTGGTTGCCGTGTTTTCAATTGTTGCATGGAAATGCACCAAACTTTGACTTGGTGAGCTTCCTTTCAGGCCAAATCAAAAGCTAGTTACTATAATAGCCGTCCTTTCTTTCTCGTTGTGGTGTGGCCCTCCCTCCTTCCCTCTTCCCTCCCTTCTTGACGGGAAACTTGAACTGTCCAAGAGTCGTTCTGCACGCTAAAAAGGACTTTGGGGATCATTTGTCACAGATCGGTGGTTTGAGAAACGGCCAAGTTCGTTGCTCTTCCGTTGTTGGTCAGTGGTCGGTCGCACCTTGCCTAAGCTTGGGCAGATTTTCCCCCTGCCAATAACACGAATCGTTATCCACATGTCATACTTGGAGTGCTCCCGAAAGTGTTCCCGAAGAAATCAGGCAGGGGGAAAAACTCCCGTCTCACCGATTTTAAGTGCGCAATTACTCGTCAACCCAAGAATTTCTCTGCATTTCTCCAATTAGAACTGTACAGCAGCTCCCAATTTCCATCTGGCTCTCACCTCCTTTTGATCACACTTTGGTTTCTTCTTCGACCAGTTTTGGGGGGCTGTCCACTTACTGGGCATTTTTCGTCGGACGAATTCTTCGTTCGTCATCTGCCCATAACTCATAACTCACATTTTACGGTTCTTAGGCCCCAAGTGCGTACTAACTGTTTCTTTTTTTTGATCCCATCCGCTCCATGTAGAGGTGGAAAGAAGCCCAACCAAAGTTGTGAATTAAGCCCTCATCTTTGATCTTAATGGCCCTTGGCTCCAATTTGCCTCGAACTAAAATATGTTCAGAAGTAAAGTGCCAATAACTATTGGATATGCAGTATCTGTGCAAACCATAACGACAGGAAGCGGGCATGTCGTTAGTGATTTTGCGATCGATTTTGACCAGATATGGCACGGATGCAAAGGTTGAGCAACCTAGCAACCTACCCGATCTTGGGCCGGCCGACAAACCATTAGTAATGGAGGTGTCCAAGATGAAATGTCGGGACCATTAACTTTCAATAGCTCGGTGTCAAGTGGAAACAAAAGATGTGTATCACATCGCAAAACACACAATTACCATCTTTCCAAACAAAGCAGATGCAGACAATGGATAGTAATGGTTCATTGAAGCGACTGCGTCCATTGACGAGCAAGGATCGATACATTTAAATGTGTGTAACGCTACTTGATTCGAGTACAAAGGTTATTAAACACGATTGATCAGTTGTGGTGCCATCTGGGCGCTCAATCTGAAAATGATTGCTCGCTTGATTATTTGTGCCAGGAAAGAATTACGAAGAAAAAGCCCATTTTTCGATTCGCTTGGCTTTTCGGAAGGAAGTGATCCATGTGTCCAAATGACATAGTAGCTTTGAACGAGAGTCTCCAAGTCTGTGAAGTGTGCAACTTTTTCGACCAAGCCTCCCACCAACCACCCTCAGATTCGTTGGGCTCCACTGGGGAAATGCTAGACATGTTTCCAAGTTTTTTAAACAAGTAATGTCAAAGATATGGTCGTCTTCGCCGACGTGCTCCTCCTCCTCCCATTTGTACCACGCTCGGTATGGAATTATCCACATTGGAGACGGGTTCCCCCGACTACACCTACTACATTCAATCCTCACGCCTGAGAGAACTTCGTACAGGTAGTT
Organism: Tigriopus japonicus; assembly: GCA_010645155.1. Taxonomy (NCBI): domain Eukaryota; kingdom Metazoa; phylum Arthropoda; class Copepoda; order Harpacticoida; family Harpacticidae; genus Tigriopus; species Tigriopus japonicus. Next base: position 2,212,515 of record CM021322.1, read on the forward strand.
ACGTGATTATTTCTGGTTGCCTCTTCAAATTCCCTACCTCCCGGTTTTGCCCTCATGATATCATGTCTCGATCTGCGTCAAGTCAGGCACTGAGATGCTGCGTTCCAAACGCCACTAACAATCGAATCTAAGTTGAACGGTCATAAAAGAATAATAAAAACCATTTGGTTCAATTTTTGATTTTCTCGTGCGACTCCCCACAACCTCCGCTTTTCATCGAAGCCCGCTGGATTGGAAGCAACCAGCGTTTTTGTTTGTTAACATCGCCAAAGTTCGTGATACCGAGAGATCCCTGATCTTGAGAGACGTCGTCGTCGTTGTTGTTGTTGTTGTTGTTGTTGTAGCAGTTCATTCCTTGGCTTGGAATTGGTGATCAGCTGCCAATGTGAAATGGGAGGGAGAAAACATGTGTTGCTCATCGACCTGAAATCCGCATACGAACGTTTGGGAGAGTTGAAACCGACGTGTACGTACTTCTTGGCCGGTTGTGTCCGAAACTCTCCTTCTGCCCCCATGACAGTTTGTTTCTTCGGAACACGTAAAAGACCAACAACATGTGCTGACTTGCTCGACCAAAGCCAATTTACCTTTGGAAGTCTTCTTCCTCTCGTTTCCTTGCTCTTGCACTACATGCACTACACAAACACATATTATAACTACTACTGCTACGTAAGCCTGACGGCGACTCGATGGTACGACAAAAGATAAAAGGGATGTCGGCACCGCATCAATATGAATTGGTCACGGTGACAATGTCATCGATTTAAAATATGTCGAAGGATGAATCTCGAGTCAAAGAAAACCAAGACCTCACCAGACGCTGAAGAAATATTTCAGCTAGTTAGCGCCTTCATCACCTCTTCGGGAATGCGGCCCATTGGTCGGTGATTGGCGGCCATACTGAGGATTTAGAATCCAAGCGCCAAATCTTGGTAGAGAAAAAAAAAGTCATATGATCTGACCCGCTTTGAACGAGGGAGCCTTCCCAGCACTTTCTTATCCACTCATTCCAAACGAGGGAGAAAAATCAATTTGACACTCGGTCATAAACGGATATGCTTGGAAAAGCAGCCTCCATCCACTTCTTGCGTGCTCGGCTCCTCAAGGTGGTTTACAACATGTGATTTAGTAATGAACGTCGCTTTTGGAGGTGTCGACTTTATTACTGAGCACGAGTTTCATGTTTGGAATGTGTGGTGGTTTTAATGAGCTGACATCGAGAGAAACGGAGTTCGTTCCCTACTTTGCATGCACTACGCTTCCCTGAAGAGCCAATGTCAATGAGAGCTCTCGTTCGATCATAACAGAGGGGTCATAAATAATTTCTCGAAGGCTTCGAATTGTTGATCTTGACACTCGAAGTGGGCCTCGTGAGCATTTCAGGTCGATCCGAGGCATCTGAACCGTTTCGGGGTGCGTTGCCGTTCTATTTTTCATCCGTTACCCAGGTGAATAATGGCTCGTCGTTTCGGGTCTAACTGGACTCCCCAAGTCTTGTTTTCACCTGCTCAACAAGTGTTGATGACCCCGAGTTGGCCCGTTTATTGCCAAGTCTCATATCAATAGCCCCCGAAGTATTTATGGCCTCCTCGTCATCCCAACGAGTGCCGCAAGCTCGATTCGATTGGAGGAGATTCCGTCTCAATACGTAGCCTTTCTTTGATGGACAATTTCTTGAACTTGCTCCAAGGAAAGGTGTGAATAAAATTTGTAGACATGCTTCCTTTGACAAATTAGACACATGTCAACTCCCTACATTCAGCCCTGAAGGAGCCCGTGGCCAGTCGTAAACCGTGGACAAATTGGTACACGACACGTACTACGGACCACAGCATTTGTTCAAGGGGGAAATGAAACACTGAACTTGGTCTAGCAGCATCCCAGTTTTCCATTCCGAGCAGGAACATCTATAACTCTGCAACGTGGTTGTGGAAAACCATAATGACCGGCGTATGTATGTTGGTGTGTGTGTGTGCGTGCGTGCGCACTCTCCATCTAAGTCAGTTTTTTGATCAATTGGCCACAGTTTAGTTCCACCTCAACCAATTTCTACCACCATCGCATTGGCATAATGGCAATTTTTTCACTTCCTATTCTTCTGCTCCATGCATCCAATGGTTGGTTTGTGTATCGTCAGCGCGACTTTTCTTCTCGATCTCGTCTTGGCTTTTGGCAGCTTCAACCACGTTGGTCCATCGCGACCAAAACCATCCGTCCGTTCGTTCGTTCGTCGTTTATTCTCCCATTGAACTGCTTCTCATCTTTCGGAATTGATGACTTTTTCCAACAAATTCTCGTGTGGTGCCACTTTGGCCACCACTTCTGTTGTTATTGGTTGTTCCTCCACATCTCAAATTACATCCATCTTCACCAAATCGAAGTCGGGGCACACTTGTCAGGAAAATTTCTCAGGCCTCATTCATACCGCACTAGGAAGAATACTGTTCATGAATGTTTACGTTCCTCGTTGGTTCGTGCTCTCGAAAGTTGTATATGAAAGAAACAGGGTTGGCTGCCACGATGATACGTGTACATAAGCGTTTTTACTAGTGGTGGTTTATTTCTCCGATTCATCTTGAAATTGGTCGTGTGAGTTTGTTGGAATTTTTTCTCGGGGCAAAGGCAACAATGGCTGTCAATGATATCAAGCAAGTCGCCTCAGAGCGAGAGATGATGAGACGAGAGAGCTTCCCAAAAAGATTTATCATTATTCCAAGGAACCATTTTCGTTGGTGGGATGGTTTTGTACAAATGCATTTGGAAGTAATTCACCAACTGAGCAATCAACACTCTGAGAGAGAGTGAGCGACACATTTGCTTGTCTCGATTAATAGATGGACATGTCAGTTGGTCGAGGAATTAGTACATGTGATTTTCTATGAACTATATAGACATGATGTTTAAGAATTCATTCTGCCTCAGGGGGAACTTGGATTTCAATTTTCTGAGATTTGAATGAAGACCATATGGTTTTGTTGGTTGTTATTTGTTGGTCGGTCGGCTGATCGGCTCAAAAAAACTCTCATGTCGCAAAGTGTGTTGTGAATCATGGTGTAAATTATTCTTGGATGACTTCCGTTCTCTGGCCTATGCCAATTTCCCTTGGAAAAAGGTTCCTCTCACTCACTCATGGCAATGGTTGTCTCCTGCCATGCGCCAAAACACTAGGGATGTCCCGGCTCTAGACCCGAGGTACCGAAAACCCTTCGTCACAAATCTTTTTCAAATTAATTGACACACGCACTCAAAATTTTGAGCTATCGCGAGCCTTGACAATGAACCCTGCACAAAATTTCAGCTGATTCCACAAAATAAGCGCCTCTTGCGGTCAGATTGAGTCATAGTTGCCAGCTAGCGAGTGTGTTTTAATGCCACTCATTGGCAAACCGTTAGAGATTTTCTTGACATCAACATTTCTCCGAAATGTTGGAGTTTGATATCATAATGCCATTGCAAAGAAATGTAAGCATCTAAGGAAAAACCTATTTCACCACAGTTTTGCCAAAGGTGGCATTAAAACCCGCTCTCTGGCTGGCAACTATGTCTGAATCTGACCGCAAGAGGCGCTTATTTTGTGGAATCAGCTGAAATTTTGATCAAGGTTAATTCCTTAAAAAAATGTATCGTTTAAGAAAGATCATTACTTTTTAAATTTATTTAGATTTAATATTATTAAAAAATTACTCCAACAAAAAATGTGTAATACATTCTTAACATTCAACAACGTAAGTGAAATCAAAACCCTAGCTCACTAGCTCACGATGAGCCCAATAGAAGCGACTTAAAATCAGACCCGCGGGTCGAATCATTGCATTTCGGTTCTTTGAGAATCCCTACAAACCAACGAGTTTGTTGATCAATGACGTTTTGGTCGAGGTCCCATTCATAGGTAGGATTTTTTCCCATGTTTGAGAAATTAATATACCTCTATGACGGAAGTCGGGCTCGTTGGTTGCTTGATTGGTGGAGGGGATTTCAGTTTTTGTCAGTCTGAACTCCGTTACGTTCGTACATCGACCGGGAGGACGAGCATGTTTGTCTTTGAACCCATAAAGGGTGGCATCATCAAAGCCATTGCTGAATTGTATGGAGATCTGGCCAAGGTTATGACGAAGAATGCGAGACTGGGAAGAACTTGGCGGTCGATATCGACATACCTTTTTGACACTTGGAGCCATTGGTGGTGCCCTTTTGTTGTTTACTCTGGAGCATTTTCACTTCAGTTCAGTTTTCACATCAGATGTTCTTAAAGGCTTTTTGAAAAGTGCTAACAACAGTGAATTTGTGTCATGGCAATGTTGGAATGGCTCCTTGGCACTTAACACCTCTTTCAACTTGTCTACCATATGGCTGATGGGTCACTCTCATACACAAATTGCTTCGCAACCACCAAAAAACCACAGAGGGTAATTTCTCTCTCTCCCGAGACTTCAATTTTCAATTGATCGCGGACCATCAGAATATCACCTTACATTCATGCCAAAAAGCAAGAGCCCCGCCACTCAACTCACTCACTATTCTCACTATTCAGCGTAGGCAGCAACAAGGAAAGGTGATTTCAACGACGTTAATGTGACTGTCACGATTCTCCCATAATAGATATGTTTAAGAACACTGTTATTTCCTCATCATTCAGTGATGCGCAGCTAAAATATGGTCACAAATTGTTATCAGACGCCTTCTCCTGTCAGTCTATAAATCAAGAAGAAATTGCGGAAAACGCCAAGAACGCACATCAAACTAAAGAGTTCGCAACGTTATGTATGTACGTCCCGTACTGAACGATACAATACTGTACAGCTAAGAGTACGTACAGAAAAACTACGCATAGCAGATATTCTAATGGAAATGTTGTCGGTTGGTTAGTGGTATAATTTTTCAGAAATAAGTGCCAGTCAGTGTGCGAATCGGACTCTTTTTCCTTCACGTGGTAGGTCCTGACAATGGACAAGGATGATGAGCGTGCAAATACTGAAGGTATAGTAACTCTGAAAGCCATAATTGGAGTTCTTGAGAAAGGACGGATTTTTGAGAAAAATATTCCTCTAAAGATCCCAACAGGTGCATGCATGTTTGGGTCTTAGTGTTGGTGAATAGCTCATCGAACCAACAACGCAGTCACCATCACCTGTAGCAGGCTCAAAGAGAGCCCTTTTTTGAAGTTGCAATGACGTTGCAAATTCTCTGGAGACCAAAGAACGTCTTCTTCGTCTCGCAATACACTCGGCTACACAACCTCATCCACGACCCCTTCGACCATATTTTTGATGGAAATAGCCCTTGGTCATTCCTCAGTCCATTGTGAAGCTGTGTAGCCGCGAGATCATGGGTCTAGGGTTAATATTTCAGGAGTCGGATTTGCTTTGCTCTGTCATCAAGCAAAGTTTTAATTGAAAGGGTCAGAGTGTAGAGCGAAGGCGATTCGATGGAAGAGGCTTTGTGCAGAAATACTAAGATGAGAACGAGCAAGGTAAGAGAGGAGCGACCAAGAAGCCCAACTCATCGGTAAAGCATCACACGGGAAGCTGGAACCAGATTGGTGTGCTTGTTTTCTGTCGGTGGTGGAACGAAAAGTCTGTTTGCATGATGGCATTGGCTAGTGTCTATGTACTACGTACGTTCGTTCGTATTTACCTGCGGGTGAACCATGACATCCCCACGACAGTCTCTGCAACCCATTGATGACCGAATACGTAACGCATGACCGAATGAAACGAGTGTTTCTTTCAAAGGAGTTGTTCAACACACTCGGATGAGAGCGAAGGAGATTCATGCTTGAGAAGTCGATCCATCCATCCATCCATCGATCCGCTTCCACTGGGGACATTGGATGAGGTTGGAGAGCTTTTGGGGAGGATGGTTCACAAGAACATCTTTGGCCACAAAGAGGTGGGCTTTTTCAGCAAAGTCATGTTTGCTAATCAAAAACATGTTCTCTCGCTCTCTGTGTGTGAGTGTACTACGACCATTTGGCTTCCTTCGAACTCGTCGTGGCTGATTTCAAAGAGGTGCCAAGGTGAGGACCGAGCCACCTTGGCGACGACGGGACGAAAAGTGTCTCCAAAGGTGAATTTTGGTGTGGCAATTGGAAGTGAATCAAATTCCAAAAAGCCCCCTTTCAACGGTGGATCTTGCGACTTATGGCCCGACGAATATCGTTCGCCCTCTCTTTCTTTCCTTCTTTCTCCATCCTCGTCCATGGACGAGAAAAGTTAACGGCACAACTACCTGAAAACCATATCTTCAAGGTGTGAACTACCTTGCATGTTCCCATATCAAGGGATTTGGCCCCTGTTTATCTCATTACTCGCTGACTCGCATCTCCCACAGATCACAACAATCATTTTTCCAGCTACCGTTTCAACCTATCCGCTTGATCACCTCTGACTCCGATGGATAGATAGATGGATGGATGGATGGATCAGATACTCGCACTTGTAGACAACGACAACAGCACCATGCGTAGATTAGCGACACATACATACACAGGGTCCCTCCATGAAGCGATGGATAACCTCAGCATCTTTTCACCTTTTTTCCCCATGTCACGACTTCAGGTCGAGAGAATTGGAACGAATCCCATTACAACGTGCGACTTCTGAAGTCGCTGAGAACACTCAATTCTCTTGAAGGGGCATTATTACGGTGTTCCAGGGTTGATGGGAATCAAGTAGCTTGGATTGTCCACGAAGATGCAGGTCATGCCACAGGTTTATCCCTAAAATGCATCGTTGAGAAGGTAGCTTTGTTCCTTTTATTTGAATGCACCATTCATGAGATCAGAAGAAAACAAGACCAAAAGAACGTGACCCTAGCGATGTTTTTGTTTGTTTTGGATCTTCGAGATGTTGAAAATCAACGTTGAAGAATCGAGTTTTTGGAACAACTGGCCAAGCACATTGGACGTTTAATTGCTCTGGAAATGAGTTTCGTGCTGCGTTTTGTGATTTTCATTCGACGACTGCTTATGTCACTCTTGACAATAGTCATGACAACCAAATTCATAGGTTTCCAAATTTATACGCCATTTGGAGTCATCAATCCACGAATAAACCACGCAAGGTTTCCAGTCGTGCCGACCAATTAAGCGACTTCCCAATGGATTGAGGTTCATTTATGGGAAGACAAACGACTTCCAAGCAACCAACAAACCATGCATGAATGATTCTCAAGATGGCCTTTTCCAAAGATTTCTCTCTCTCTCTCTCTCTCTCTCCCCGAAATTGAACGCCACCAGGTACGTTGGTCCATGTGCATAATAATTACTAAAATTACAACCGAAAACTGACCATCTGACCTGACCCTCTGACAGGAGGAGCCTCACAATCAGGGTCGTCGTCATCACCAAGGAAAGATGGTCGAGAAGCGGCATTCTGTGGCCCATTCGAGTGCTTGGTTAATAATGCCCTCTCTTTGTCTTGGTCACAAATCCCCAGGGGCTCGAGAACGAATAAGAGAGAAAGACCATATGTTGTCATGCATGTTGTCGGATTGTGAACCTTTGGGATTTCGGCAATCTCGTCCGTCCGCCTCGTTCTCCTCGAGAAACAACATCTTGGGAGTAGCTATTTCTTTTACCCGGGTTACATTCTACCAGGGCCTGAGTAAGAGGAGAGGAGGAGAGAAAGTTGGTTGAGGGTAACTCGG